>JAVBJF010000660.1:0-103362 GCA_033439095.1 Pseudococcus viburni | reverse complement strand
TTGAATTGGTGGGGCGTTTGAAATGGAGTTGTTCAGAAACACAAATTATGATTTTTGAGTTGTCGTCGTTGTAGTTGTGTCTCCTTGGCAGGAGATTGCGTGCATCTATCTTTGCCTATATTTGGCGACTCCTTGCACATTTGAACCGTCATCCTTTTATTGTTTCCTCTCGTTGTTTCCTCTCGTTGTTTTCCCTTGTATTTTCCCCTGTACAGCTTCTCTCAAATTTTGTGTGTTATGTATTTCATCTTTCTGTTCTTGATATCTTCTAATAGGACTTTCCGTTCTTCTCCTACTCTTGCTAAAACTACTTGGTTGGTTACATAGTCTTTCCATGAGATTTTTAGTAGTCTTAACACCACATTTCAAAGACTGATATCATCTTTTCGCATTCCACACTTATGGTCCAGCTTTAGCAAGAATATTTCAGGATCATCCACACATAGCACCAAATTATCCTTTTTTGGAGGTCCAAATCCATGCTTCAAATTCTAAGCACTTTCTTAAGGTTGTTGAACACACTTTTTGCCATGCCAATTTGTATGTTTTTATCTCCTTCTAATCTCTCCCATTGTTGTTTATCAACACTCTTAAATACCGGAATTCGTTTACGTTCTCTATTTCTTGCATTTCGATCTTAATCTGTACCTCTCTGTCATCGGTTTTCGTAAACTTCACGACTGTAGTCTTACCTGCACTAATTTTCATTCTATACTTCAATCCGGCGCAGGGTTGTTTATCTGGCTGATCATCTTCTGCATCTGCACTTTTCTTTCGGCGATTATTACCTTGTCATCTGCTTAGCTTATCTCATTTATCCTTTCTCTGTTGATCTTCAGTCCCATTTTTCCCAGGGATGGCGGTCAAAAATGATTTCGTTCAGGACCATGTTCCAATGTTCCAAAAAAATAAAACAGACCAGTTTCGTTCCAGAAATGGAATGAAACATTTTGTTCCAGTACAGTTTTGATCCAGAGCTGAGGTATTGGACCAGGTTTCGGACCAGTTCCGGTTTCGGTTCAATTCTGATTTTTTTTCAACATGGATCCACAAGTTTTTGGTGTAAATTTAGATTTGACAAAATTTGTTTTTCTTTGATTTTTACGAGGTTTCAATCAAGTGCTCCGATTTTTCACCTTTTTAAATGTTTATAAGTCCAACTATGTTCTTTTTTGTTTTATTTTAATAAGTATTTCTTTTGTTTTTTGAAGAACATGAAATTAAGAATTCATTTTGCATATCGTCGGCTTCATGATGAAACCTCGTAAGTCGGATTTTTGGAAAAATCAGATTTACGAGGTTTCCTATAGAGGGAGAACCTAGAAATCGAATGAAACCAACCTCGTAAGTCTCGGATAATTCTAGCCCGCTCTATGTACAAATGAAAAACTCGTATCCCATAAGCTCCAATGCATTTTTAAAACTTTAATTTGAATTTCCCAAAAATTTACCTTTTTGACTTACGAGGTTTCATCATGAAGCCGACGATATTTAAATCACAAAAATTAAAAATTTAAGTTGGAGGTTGGACATCACTTTCAATTCTGTTTCCCAAATTGTTTCATTTTGATAAATAAAAAATGACAGACTTGAAAAAACGATGTATTTTTTCTGTTTATTTTCATAATTCAGATTCACACACGTGCTCTCAAATCTAGTCAAATCTCAAAAAATCATAATTCAAAATTCAAAATTAAATTTTAAAACCAAATTATTGGTTGCTATCAAAGTATTTCTATCATACTCGAAGCTTTAAGAAAAAAAAACTGGGCTGAAACTGGTCCGTCATTTATTTAGGTTCGGTTTTAGTCCAAGACTATGGACTGTTAATATCGGTTCAGTTTCAGACCTTTGACTGAATTTCTTTTTGTTCCGGACCAAGGAATAATGGACCAGGACATTACAGTTTTTAGAGGTTCTTGTTTCAGACCATTTCGAACCGCCATTCCTGATTTTTCCAGGGATGGCGGTCTGAAATGGTCCGAAACAAGAACCGCTAAAAACTGTAATGTCTTGGTCCGTTATTCCTTGGTCCGGAATGAAAAGAAATTCAGTTAGAGGTCCGAAACTGGACCGAAATTAATGGTCCATAGTCTTGGACCGAAACCAAACTGAAATAAATAATGGACCAGTTTCGGCCCAGTTTTTTTTTCTAAAAGCTTTGAGTATGATACAAATACTCTGATAACAACCAATAATTTGATTTTAAAATTTGATTTTTAATTTTGAACTGTGATTTTTCGAGATTTTTGGAGATTTGGCTTGATTAGAGAGCATGTATGTGAATCTGAATTATGAAAATAGACAGAAATACATCGTTTTTTCAAGTCCATCATTTTTTATTTATCAAAATGAAACAATTTGGGAAACAGAATTGAAAGTAATGTCAATGTACAACCATCCAACCAACCAACTTGAATTTTTAATTTTTGTGATTTAGATAATTATGCAAAATGAATTTTTAATTTCATGTTCTTCAAAAAACAAAAGAAAAACTTATAAAAATAAAACAAAAAGAAACCTAGTTGGACTTATAAACATTTAAAAAGGTGAAAAATAGGAGCACTTTATTGAAGCCTCGTAAAAACCAAAGAAAAAACGAATTTTGTCAAATCCAAATTTACACCAAAAACTTGTGGATCCATGTTGAAAAAAAATCAGAATTGGACCGAAACCGGAACTGGTCCGAAACCTGGTCCAAAACCTCAGGTCTGGACCGAAACTGGTACTGAAACGAAATGTTTCGGTCCATTTCTGGAACAAAACTGGTCCGTTTTTTTTTTTTTTTGGAACATTGCAACATGGTCCGGAACGAAATCATTTCGGACCACCATCCCTGGATTTTTCCTATTCGAGCTTCTTTCATAATCTCTTTAAAGTACACGTTGAACAGCCTTGGTGAGAGAGGGTAGCCTTACCGCACTCTTTTCCTTACACTGTTTTTATTTTTCGAGTACTGCTTCCCAATCTTGATGTTTGTGTAGTGTTTTCAAAATCTTAAGAAACGTTTTTGAGATGTTAAATGATTCTACTTTGAATACCCACTGAGAAAAATGAGAAATGAAAAATAAAAAGTGTTTAAAAAATGATGTATTATCCAAAAAATGAGAAATTTTATCCAAAAAAATAAGTTAGAAAAATGATCTATTTTATCCAAAAAAATAACAAGACATCATTCACAAAATTTATAAAATTTATTCTAAAATAATAATATTTATCGCGAAATTTGGTAAAATTTATTTCGAATAAATTTTACTAAATTTTGCGATAAATATTATTTTTTTAGAATAAATTTTGCTAATTTTGTGAATGGTGCCCTGTTATTTTTTTTGGATAAAATTTATTTATTTGTTTTTTCAGTGCCCCTATTCACACCCTCTTTGAGAGCTCCCCGACTCAAAATAAACTAATCGCAAGGTGTATTTTTTTTCGATCCGTGTTGCTACTGGCATTAAAAAGACGTTCGCGAACGACTCTAACGTAAAATAACCAAATCGTTCACTTTCTGTTTGTTCGTACAAAACAAAATTAATTTTTTGGTAAAATTCCATCTTTGCCGTCTGGCCAGGCCAACAACCTCAGTAAAAAATCTGATTCCGGTAGCATTGGTTGATTAATCCAAACTTTCGCACGGGCAAAAGATACCGATACGAGATGGGAAAGGGCGTACGAGGAGTGGGAGCCGCGCCATGACGTATACATTGTGCATATCACGACCAATCGAGCTACTAGCGTATACGGAGTAAAAAGAGCGCGTTTCTGTGGATTCCTCTTGGGGAATTAAAAACGTGAAATTGCAATGAAAATACTCAATCGGGAGTTTGAATTTAAATTCGATTGTAAACAGGAAGCAGGCTGTCTTTTAAAACGAACGATAAAAGAACTGTGTGCGCGGCGTTTTTAAAATGCCCTAAGCGACCTTTTACCATTGTAAAACTACGATCAAATTAACGCTTCAGTTTTAATTATTAATCCGCGTATACGCGATCGTTTTTCGAAGATTTCCATTCGATATCTCTCGTATACCCCCCATACCCCACCCTCTTTTTCTCTCTCAATACCTACCATCTGCATACTTTTTTGTATGAAAACTACGTCGTTCGTGTCCCCCCTCCTCCCCCACACCCCTGCATCGTTCACCGCGGTCATCGATTACGAATTAATATGTATTTTAATCGACCAACATTGAAATTCGTCGTCGCAATTTAATCTCGTAAATGAGCTTTTTCTTCTTTTTTATCGTTCGTCGCCGCTTCTTACCCCCTTCGGCCCTTCCTCGAGCTAAGTATCAATGTGCTTTGAAGACGACGAATAAAAAACTACAGCGGATTACGTTGCCATTTTCCATATTTTACTATATCGAATGAATTTAGAATCGTCGTGTATCAAAAATACGAGTAGAACGATACGACCGAAAAATAGACGAGAGATTTGGGTCAACATTGGCGAAATTAATTAATTTTAGGTATCTACGAAAAGACCAATTCGACGAAATTATTGAAAATTTTGATTAAGTTTTCATACAGGAGATTCTGACTTCAAATTGATACCATATTTTCGCACCAATGGCAGACAAAACGAGTTTTTCATACGGTAATTCAATTCCTGAAAGTGAATTTACATAAAAATCCCTGACTATGATTTTGAAAAGATTTCATGTAATTTTGATGTTACATCAACAGATTTTGAAGCATTTTGAGCATTTTTTTCGATTTTTTGCATACTAATAAAGAGCCTCCCCAGGTAAGATAGTAAAGTTCGCCTTTTCACTGAGTGGAACGAAACTTACCTAAAATATACCAAATTTTTCAAAGATAACATTATTATCGAAAAACTCGTTTTTTTGTCATTTCAACAAAAAATGTTTAATTTTGCGGAACGATGGCTTAGCCCCTGAGGTCATGCTCGGAAAAATCGCGAGGTGATTTTTTTTGCGATGAAAATCCATTCCAATGATCATCGCGGCATTCGCGGCCTCAAAACCTAGAATTAATCGCAGTCCAAAAATGCTCGGATAAATCTTGGGATAATCACTCAAAAAAATAAATAATAAATTTTATTAAACGTAATAATAAAAAGGCACCATTCACAAAACTAGTAAAATTTATTCAAAAAATAATAATATTTATCGCAAAATTGACAAACTTTATTTTCTATGCAATAAACTTTACCAAATTTCGTGATAAATTTTATTATTTTTTTTGATAAAAATTGCTAATTTTGCGAATGGTGCCCCGTTATTATTTTTTTTGGATAAACTTCATTTTTTTTTGATAAAATTTATTATTTTTTGATAAAATTTATTTTTTTTTGGATAAAATTTATTTTTTTTGAATAAAATTTATAATTTTTTGCAACACTTTCTATTCATTTTTCATTCTCCATTTTTCTAAGTGATGTTTTTGGAATGAAAATCCAATCCAATGATCATTCCAGTCTCAAAAACTAGAAAAACACGTGCGATTAATTCTGCGATGAAAATTCATACCAAATTAATCCCAGACCCAAAAAATTCGGAAAAATCGTGAGGTGATTTTTTTGGGACAAAAATCTAGTTCAATGATCATTCCGGCCTCAAAAATTAGAAAAATACGTGCAATTAATTCTGCGAAGAAAATTCATCCAAAATTAATCGCAGCCCAAAAATGCTCAGAAAAATCGTGAGGAGGTATCCCAGCTCAAAGTCAAATTTTGAGCCCAAACAAAGATAAATAATGGAAAGTACGTCATAAAATAACCGTACATAAAAAATTTCAGGCGCTGAAGCTTATTTCTCGAATTTTGACGAATTTTTAAATTTTCAAAATCACCTCATCACCCTGCAAAATATGAAAATTTGATCTAATCAATGAAAAAAACTAAAATTTGGTATAGACCCTATTTTTGACCTGCCGAATCGATTGAAAACGGTTTCAAGACGTTTCAGAGCCTCCAGAAAATTCTGGAATTTTCCAGCACTGGAAAAAAGCGCATAAAAATGGTCCATATGAATTTCGGTACCTATGATCGCGGTTTGCACATATTGGTGACCTATTTAATAATTCGTAACTTAAAATCCATATTTTTTGGTAAAAAATTGCATGGAAAAAATTAAAAAATACGCCGACACTGCACGAATCGATTGGAAGCGGTTTTAAGACGTTTCGGACTCTCCAGAAAATTAAAATTTTCTGGCATTTTCCAGAAAAATTTCCTGTCCAAAAATGAGAATATGAACTCGAAGTTACGAATTTCGTAAAATTGTGCTTTAATCGATCAAATAGGTCACCAATATGAGTACTACGCGATTATAGGTGCTAAAGTTCATATGGACCATTTTATGGGCTCTTTTCCAACGCTGGAAAATTCCAAAATTTCCTGGAGGCTCTGAAACGCCTCAAAACCGCTTCCAATCGATTCGGCAGGTGAGAAATAGGGTATATGTGACTTTCCATGACAAAACCGACCTTCGGGCTGAAAATTTAGTTTTTCACTTTTCTTATAATTTTGGTCTCCAAACCTTCAAAATTCATTTAAAACCTCGAACACCCTAGGTGTTTTCGGCCCGAAGGTCGGTTTTGTTATGGAAGGTCACATATACTGAATTTCAGGTGTTTTTTTTTGTTGAATACATCAAATTTTCATGAAGTAATTTTAAAATTCGCCAAAATTCGCCAAAATTCGAGAAATGAATTTCAGCTCCTGAAATTTTGAATATGGGATTTTTTATGATGTTCTTTCGATTTATTTTTTGGGGGCTCAAAATTTTACTTCGAGTTGGGATACCTCCTCGTAAAGATATGGTTAAATTCTTTTTTAAATTCCAGCCATGGTTCCCTCCATTTTTTTCTAATAATTTTTGAAATTTTCACCACCCCCCCCCTTTATGAGATTTTTTTTAATTCTCAAGTGCACATTTACACCTACCTACTGAAAATTTTCTGCGAAAATTTCAAAATTTTTGGAGCACCTCCCCAAAGATATGAAATATTGATTTTTGAGTATATTATACGGTCATGTTTTTCAGGTTGGGGTGGGAGGAATAGTTAAAAAGTATTTAGGGGTGGTTTTACATCAAGACTGACCTGAGTGAGTTTCATTCGAATTGGTGAAAGGGCGAATTTCACCAACTTACTCGAAGAGACTCTTTTAATAATATTTCCACGATATTTTTACAATTTTCAATATTTTTTCTTTTCTTTATTTCACTAGTTTCCTTATAAGCAATGCCATATTTTGAACAATTTTTATCGACGTTTTCATACGATTCTCTGCTAAATTTTAATTTCAATGATTTTCTGTCCAGGTATTTTGATCTTTTTCTTTTTACCCATATTTTTCATTTCACGACCTAAGTTACGCCCCCTCCTTTATTTCTCGCATTAAAAGTACAATACAAAAAATTATTCCAAAACTGGCGAGCGAGGTTATGCGTATACAGTGGATAGATATATTCATAGGTTCGACGGTCGACACCGTCCGCTTCCGGTCATGATAACCGCGGAGTCTTCGCAAAACCTGACGAATGAGTAATGTCGATATGGCACGCTATTTCACCTTTTTTTTCACCTCGGCTCCCCCTCGCAACCCGTCGTCGCTTCCTTATCACGTATAAAGCTGCTTTGTTTGTCCGCAGCGACGTCTTTCGATTTGCTATTTTCTTCGGATACCTACGGTACGCCCTTTTTATTAATTTTTCATTCGATAAATTACCTACTTGGGATATAATGTGACGTGACGTGCGGTGAGTACATGAAATTCGTAAATGTGGTGGTTGGGGAAGCTAGTCCCTGATTTGATGATTTGTGATGGAAAATAGTCGGGAAAAAGTGAATTAGGAGATTTTTTTCTGCTGTACAGAAAGAACTAGGGGAAATACTTGGAAAGTGGTGATGTTGGTTGTGGATTTACGGCGAACAAGTTAGGCAATTATTTCGGCGCGGCGTATTCTAACTCAATCGTAGTGACTAAACGTAGTAGTGACTCTTGAATCGTAAAAATGAAAATTAGTATTTTTTTGGACTAAAAATTTTCAATTTTTCACCAGGTCCTATGTATTTAATTTGGCTGCAAATGAGATTACGAGAAACTAAGTTAAAATTTTTTCAATTTCTGTAAATCTGAATTTTTTTTAAATTTTGTCGTTGGTAAATTTTTTTCCAATTTAAATTTTCTCAAAATTTTTCCAACTTTGATTGTAGGTATTATTATTTTTTAATGTCATATTTTTATTACTTCTTCAAATTCCTTCCAATCGCATACTGACACTGAATTGGAAAGAAATTTTGAGAAAAATGAAGTTGAATTTTTTTTTGAAAAATCCAACGTTGGAAAAAATCAATTGAAAAAATTTTATGACAGAAAAAAATGGAAGAAAAATTTTGAAATTAATGGAAATAATTTTCAAGAATGAAAAAAAGTTTTAAAAATAAAAAGTTGAAAAGAATTTGAAAAAATCATAACATTTTTTCCCAACTGTACAATTGTTTTCAATTTTGAATAAAAAAAAAATCAACTTCGTAATTTATTGAAGAAAGCTTTGAAAAATTCAAAATATCAAAAATGTAAAAAATTTAGAAAATTAATAATTAAGAGCTACTAAATTTTCTCACTATTCCCCCCCCCCCTTTCCCCTCCAAAGAACACAATACTGGAAAATGGTGATTTTTTTCGTTTATATAAAAAAAAAACGACTAGAAGCGACCAGATTGCAAAATTATAAAAACGTTCGTTTTTCATCGTATTTGAAGAACTGATATTAAACGACCAAAAACGATTATTTTAAAAAACTCAAAAATAATGAAAAATAATCGTTTTTTGACGTTTTTGAAGAAACAACAAAAAACAACGACATTAAAAATTTGAAAACGGTCGTTTTTTATTGTTTTTGAAAAAACGGCCAAATTACAGTATTAAAAATTGTAGTTTTTCGTCGTTTTTAAAAAACGACAAGAAAAGGCAATTTTACAATGCTGGAAAATTATCGTTATTGGTCGTTTTTGAATAAACGATCAGAAACGATCAAGAACAACCATTCTATAAAACTAAAAAATTTGGAAAGTGGTCGCTTTTTGACGTTTTTGAAGAAACAGAAACAAAAATTTTATGATGCTGGAAAATGATCGTTTTTCGTCGTTTTTGAAGAAACAAGAAACGGCCATTTTACACTTACAGTGCTGGAAAATCATCGTTATTGGTCGTTTTTGAATAAACGATCAGAAACGACCACATTACAAAATTGGAAAGTAGTCGTTTTTTAATGTTTTTGAAAAAACGATTAGAAACGACAATTTTATAATGCTGGAAAATGATCAGTTTTTCGTCGTTTTTGAAAAAACGACAAGAAACGACAACATTAAAAATTTTAAAAACTGACATTTTTTATCGTTTTTGAAGAAAGGACAAGAAAAGGCAATTTTACAATGCTGGAAAATTATCGTTATTCGTGGTTTTTGAATAAACGGTCAGAAAGGACCAAAAACGACCATTCTAAAAAACTCAAAAATTATGAGAAATTATCGTTTTCGTCGTTTTTGAAGAAACGACAAAAAACGACTACATTAAAAAATTGGAAAGTGGTCGCTTTTTGACGTTTTTGAAGAAACAGAAAAGATAATTTTAATTTTATAATGCTGGAAAATGATCGTTTTTTGACGTTTTTAAAGAAACGACAAGAAACGACGAAGAACGATCATTCTAGATTGTGGTATGTGTTACCCACTCGGGAGTAGTTCCAAAATCAGAGGAATCAAATTTCGCAATACTAGTATCAATTTTGCTCTTACCCAGCTACGGTAGAACAAGTTTCAAATCGACTCATCTCGCGAAGAGTTCGGGGGGACACAAAAAGGCCATCACATACTACAACTCTTGTGCAGCCATCGACCGTACACTAATATGGACTGCTAATCCAAATGGAAGGCTTCCGGCCAAAGATTTTGCAGGGTTTTACCAGAACGCAAGTGCGCATGCTCACCACGCCTAACATCACGGGATGCGGGGAAGGGCGATTACTGTTTGTTTATGTGTGGTGTACCAACTACCAATCGTGTGCTTTGAATCCAGAAAAACCCCGTATATTCTTTTCCCAAAACAACGTTAGATTTTTACATTGCATTAGCAGTCCATATTAAGTGTAAGGTCGATGTGTGCAGCTCACTTGCATGTTGAAGAAATAAACAAATTGGAATAATAAAAAAATTAAAAAAAAATAAACTGACAAATGCCAAATGGGAAAAAGGGACAATTTTTACCAATCTGCAGATAGATAGGAATGCACCTAAGAAAGTAGAAATACAATCCTATAAACACTAAACAGACGTGACTCTTCAGCCTAAAGCTGCTACCTACCAAATATCAACTCAAACCTATCGCACAGCGCGGCTTACGATGAAACACAATTACTGTGGGTAAAAACCAGAGTCCTGCACGGTATAGTTAAATCGTAACTAGTTAGTTTTTTCGCCAACTATATTGACGATACGATTAATGACTCATTCTAACTAGTTAGATTACGTTTCGTAATAGTTAACTACTATGGTAATCGGTTTCAGCAAAAAGTAACTATTCGTTTGCCGGGCGGTTATTTTTAACTAGTTAGTTAGTTTGAATTCATATGAAATACACATGCGCCGCCCCATACACTTTCCTTTTATTTTAAGTCTCTCAAGGGATGGATGACTCATGCCTGTACACAAATACGTATCTGGTCAAATAACTAGTTAACTAGTTGATCGTACCACCGAATAATAGTTAACTACAGTTGAATTCGTCAGTTGCGCGCACATCAAAAGTCTAACTATAGTCGGTACAATGAAAGAAGGCACTTTTCCCCTACTCGAATCGTAACGCGGAAACCAACGACGCGCGTTGATTTCAAATTTCGTCCAATCACAACTCAACGTTTTCAAATTTTGTGGTGGGAGAACGTAGGGGAAAAGTGCCTTCTTTCGTTGTACGTACTATAGTTAAAATGTAACTAGTTAGATTATCCGATTAGTTGTACAGTTATACCGGGTATTTAACTATACCGTGCAGGACTCTGGTAAAAACCTATGACAAGAACAAATATCTATCTGATTAATTGGCCGTACTTTAAGAGTACACTCTGGCAAAGAAAACCTACCTAGAAGACCTATCTGATATCGACCTAAATCTATACCCGATCTGACTCCTACTAGATCAGCGGAAATGTGACACGAGGTCAACATCAAAAGCCTTAAGAGAAACCTATCTTTGGGCGAAGCTATGTCCAAGAAAAGTCTTCCTAAACGCTCAAGTCATAACTTCCAAGTATTCTTTTACTCCTACCTAAAACTACCTATCTTAGCTCACATGTCTAAGCTAGCTCGTTTCAAACAGAGCCAAAAATTACCTGTACCCATTTGAACTCAAATACTCAAATAAACGCACCAGAACTCAGATATCTCTATTTGAAATAAAAACAGTCTATACAAAATACTTTGAGGTTTAAACATACAAAATAAAACGAAAGTCAAACAAAAAATTAATACTCAAAATAAACGTGTCAATTTGACCTTCACTCTGAACTTGGTGAAAATCATCATAAACTAAATGCAATGAAATAAAACTAAAAACGATTTTTCTCATACGAAAAACTTTTACGGAATAAAAACTAGACTAAAACATAACTAACACAAATACTCATGATATTATCAAAGTATTAAGAGTGGGGGGGGGAGGGGCAGATAATTACTCTATATAAGAACAGGTTCAGAATTCGAAACATACCTTGGTGAATTTCACTACACCACAAGATAACTCAAAAACGATTCGGGACTGACACGAGAAATGTAAAATGGACGTAGCGGCGTTAATGGAGTGAAGAGGGGCCAACTTGAAAACGGTGTAGAAAATAATTTTTACATAGCGTTTATATGGGAACGTTCTATTATTTTACAAATTTCTCCAGAACGGTGGCAGATGCGTAATTTTTTGTAAGAACTGAATTTAAAGTAAATTAAATTATCTTTAAATGCTATTCAAACAAAAAATTACACAAATGTCTCGTTTTCGAGAAATTTTGTAAAAACAAAACGTTCCTGTACAAACCTTATGGTGACGATTTCTTCTACTCCGTTTTCAAACGAGCGCACACTAGCGCTACCTGGACGGATGTCAGTCCCGAATGGAAAATTATAGTTTTTCGTAGTTTTTGAAGAAACGACAAACCTTATGGTGACGATTTCTTCTACTCCATTTTCAAACGAGCGCACACTAGCGCTACCTGGACGGATGTCAGTCCCGAATGGAAAATTATAGTTTTTCGTAGTTTTTGAAGAAACGACAAGAAAAGCTAAAGTTGAAAATTTGGAAAACGGCCATTTTTCATCGTTTTTGAAGAAACGACAAGACAAGGCAATTTTACAATGCTGAAAAATTATCGTTTTTAGTCGTTTTTGAAGAAACGACAAGAAACAACCAAGAACGACCATTCTAGAAAACCAGGCATCATAGCAAAATTTTTGAAGAAAAAAGTAACTTTCAGTAACTTTTTTTGAGCAAAAAATGAGAAAAACGTGACCAAAAAATTACCAAGAAGTAACCAAAACTAACCAAAATCAACGGGATGGGGGGCAATTTTTTACAGTTTTTAGCGAATATTTCAAAGATAAATCAACTGAAAAGAAGTGAATAATTTCATTTATTAAATTCCTTCGTCAAAACAATAAACAAACTAGTAAAAATCAATTATTTTATTTTTTCTTGAAGAATTTTTTGAATTTTTTTCTGGAAGTGCGAAGAAAAAATGACTTTTTAGGGGAAAAAGTAACCAAAAGTGACTGAAGTCGAAAAAAGTGACAAACACCCTAAAAAAGTGACCCATGATGCTCGGAAAACTCAAAAATGATGAAAAATTATCGGTTTTCATCGTTTTTGAAGATTACCACATTAAAAATGCGAAAAACTGGTTTTTTTTTTGCCGTTTTTCAAAGAACACGTCCGGATACGAACAATTTTTAAATGGAGAGACACGTGCTAAGTGGAAGGTATGGAAAAAAAAAAAAACCCCCGCGGGTAGATCGTTTTTGGAGCGATTTAAATGTGAAAAAAGGTGAAATGAGACAATAAAAACGATTTTTTTTCGAACTTATGCATTAACTCGGGCATAAAAACGAATCAGCCTCTAGAACTCATCCTTTTATTTTATCCAGAGGGTAATCAAAGATACGAAAAAATCCAAAAACGTATCTACACTTAAACTTTACTAGAGCTTTACACGAATATGTGCCACGGTCGGTTTAGGCGGGGGGGGGGGGGGGAGAGGTATACACATGTGCTGACAGAGATCAGTTAAACTGGAATTTTAATTTTTTTCACTCCTTTAAAAAGCAAATTTTTAAAATTTACGAAACAACCGAAATATTGAAATAAAACATTACTCGAGCTACGAAACGAAACAAAAACCGAGGCTATGGTTTTGAGAATGAAGAAAACGTACATAGACTGAGCGCGTGCACCGAGCAAACGAGTCGAGAAAAAGTATAGAATACGTTACTGTAATGTAATGGTATTTTGCATTCCGCAAAATTTCAACATTACAACCGTACGATGCGACGGATTGTGTAGAAATACATAGAAAAAGACAGAGGGAGGTATACGCAGACATACTATAAACGAGTGAGTGAGTACGAAGGTATATGGTGTAGCATATTTCGTATACTTACGATATTATATGACTCACACCAGCGCACAGTCGACTTCGCCGGCACCGAAATTGTTCACCTTTCTCAAAGGCGTACTTTTATTTTAACGATGACGACGGCGACGGCGAAGGCGAAAGGAACCCTACGAAAAATGGGGGAGGCAGTGGAAAGAAAAACTTGGCTAGTTATCCGAGCCATTTACGTTTTGTTTTAGATTTTTCTAGACGGATTGGTTTTGGGCGCGATAAATTTACACCATTTACTATTTCGTGGGCCGAGTGGATGGGCCGACGAGGAGACGAACAAAAGTATTATGGACATGTTTTAAAAACTATCGAGTAAATTTACCAAGTTTTTCTCCAACGGCTGCGAGCTTTTTGATTAATGTCACACACATGCTAACCGTCATTATGAACCTTTCATTATTGTTCGGTATTCGGTAAATTTCATACGTACTCCCGGATCGAGTTTGAACCTTGAACGGTGCTTTAGTTTAGGCGAATATTTCGATTTTTCTTAGCGTTGAAAATATCTTAGATGTGGGTTCGTGATTTGGGATTCGGTTTCGGAGATATTGGTTTTCATTTTTAATTTTTTAAAATTTTTTTTGTTTGATTGATTTTATAAAACGTTATCGTTTACCATCTTTTTGTACATTTTTTTCCTAAAAAATGCTTGAAAGGTTCTAAAATTTAAAAATCTGGCATTTCTATTGAATTTTGAATAATTTCAGTTTTCTCAAAATTTTGAAAATATTTTATTTGAAAAACGCACTAAATAAAACTTTATACACACAATTCAAAATTTTAAACGTCTCATATTTTTACAAAAATTTTAAGGATTTCTATTTGAAAAAAAGTGGGGAGCAAAATGATGGCATTTTTCATAATTTCACGTTAAAACTTTGATTTTGAATTTTATTTTTCACTCCAACTCTTCAATTTAGTTTTTTTTTTTCAATAAGAAATAATGTTGAAATAACAATTAAAAACTTACCGGAATATTCAATGTAGATATTTGTTGAATAATTGTGATGAAAATCTGAAACAAAAAAAAAACGAATCTGGTGAATAAAAAAACAAACAATATTTTTCAAATACCTAGATATAGGCGATAAAGCGTTTGAAAAATCGCCAAATATTTCGTAGCAAGTAAATAGCCAAAAACTGGAATACCTAAAAAAATATTACATTCAAAATAATTATCTAGAAAACTGAGAATTTTAATTTTTATTCTACTACATACAGGGTGTTTCAGGGTAGAAGTAAGGGATTCCAGGCAGTGACTAAGCGACACATACTGATTCTTTGTAGGTATGTTTGCCTAGCCTCCGAACCGCAGGGGCTAATTTGCAACAATTCAAAAAAAAAAAATTTTCAATTTATAATTTTTTTTTTGAATGAGCATAGCTTGCAAACCAAAATAGGTAGAGATTCGGAATTTGTTCGAGAGAAAAGAGAATTTTATCTAGATCACGATGGTCTGGTTGTTTTTTGTCTTAACAGATCAGGGAAGCAAGCAGCTGATAAAATAAACAGAAAAACGCTTGAAAAATGTGTGTCAAAACCTTCAATTTCCATCATTTTTGTTGAATTATTCAAAAATTTGTTCTCATGACCGATCGATTTAATAATGTTTCTAGAAGAAAAATGTTTGCTCTTTTTAATGCCGCAAACCCTATCTCTTCATCTTACTTAGATGAAAAGTTATGCCCATTTAAATTCTTGAAAATGATTATGGAATTTCAAAAAAATACTTCATTCTCATTATTTTTGAGAATTTAAATGGGCATAACTTTTCATCTAAATAAGATAGAAAGACGGGGTTTGCGGCGTTGAAAAGAGAATACATTTCTTTTTCAATAATATCCACTTAATTGATGGGCAATCAGAACAAGTTTTTGAATAACTTAACAAAAATGTAAAAATTCCAAAAAATTATTTTATTGAAAAAGTTTGAATTAGATACTAAAGAAAAGCTTCGAATCGGCCACCATTTAATTCGATACAAAGAGAAGCTCGGCTGATAATATTGAGCGTCGCTGCTTCCAGACCTTCTCGATTATTTCTCATTTCAGATCAGTTCTAAAAAAAAATTGATAGGTATGTGTAGATTTTATGGTAAGCAGTTGATGAGATACCTATTCAGCAAAACCAAGAACGTGTGGTGGCAGAATCGAAAGAGTATTGAAACATTGAATGAGAAACGCTCGCTCTTTTTAACGCCGCAAACCCCGTCTCTCTTTCTTACTTAGATGAAAAGTTATGCCCATTTAAATTCTCAAAAATAATGAGAATGAAGTATTTTTTTGAAATTCCATAATTATTTTCAAGAATTTAAATGGGCATAACTTTTCATCTAAGTAAGATGAAGAGATAGGGTTTGCGGCATTAAAAAGAGCAAACATTTTTCTTCTAGAAACATTAATTTAATCGATCGGTCAAGAGAACAAATTTTTGAATAATTCAACAAAAATGATGGAAATTGAAGGTTTTGACACACATTTTTCAAGCGTTTTTCTGTTTATTTTATCAGCTGTTTGCTTCCCTGATCTGTTAAGACAAAAAACAACCAGACCATCGTGATCTAGATAAAATTCTCTTTTCTCTCGAACAAATTCCGAATCTCTACCTATTTTGGTTTGCAAGCTATGCTCATTCAAAAAAAAAATTATAAATTGAAAATTTTTTTTTTTTGAATTGTTGCAAATCAGCCCCTGCGGTTCGGAGGCTAGGCAAACATGCCTACATAGACTCAGTATGTGTCGCTTAGTCACTGCCTGGAATCCCTTACTTCTACCCTGAAACACCCTGTATATTTCTCGATGATTTCGTTAGTCAAGCCCCCCCCCACACTTTCCCATAAAAATTATTCAAGTAAATTTTAAAACTGATATAACAAAAAATCGAACATTTTAGATTACCTATAAATTTTCAAACGACTTCTCTGATACTCGCCCAAAATATTCAAAGAATTCGGGCAACTTTAAAATGTTTTTAAAATTCAAGAAAAAGGAATGAAAAAAAAATGGACGGACAAAGCTACCAGATTGAGGTTAAGTAACTAAGCTTATCCAGGGGCTGTGTCTGCCCCCATTTTTTTGTTTTTTTTCATTTCTTTTTCATTTTTTAGCATCATTGTCAATTTTCTGCGCAGTGCTCAATTTGGGTTTTATCTAAGAGCTGTGTGGGTCCCCCTCAATTTTGTATTTTTTTTCATTTATGTTTCTCTGGGCGTAATTGTTTTTCCCAGAAGTGGGATGATGTTCTTCTGGGCGGATTTCACCATTATATCACAACATTTTATTATCAAAATACTTATATTTTTTTTTGGATGTGAACCTTTCAGCATTCAAAATTCATCGAAGTGTTGCTTTTAGCAGCAAACTCGTTTGAGTTTCTGTCAGAGAAGGGCGGGGACTACATCTTTGTCGGAGAATGCCGGAAAAAGAATTCAGTTTCGAATTCAATTGCGGTATCTGACCGATTCTTATGTTTTACCTCATGTCTCTCTTTAAGCATATGTGACTAGCGTCATGTGACAGGGTTCACTCTGACTACTCCCACAAACATCTACAAGTCTGGTATTTGGAAAGAAAAAATGTAATTAAAAACATTTAGGTACGTTGAATTTTCATTTTTTTTTTGGGGGGGGGGGGGAGTTAACGATTTCTCGTAACACCACTGCGTAATATACTACCAAATATCATAAATAAGAATTTACTCATTAAAACTCTTTAAAAAATATAAACATTTATTCATCAGATGGACCCAATGTGCTTAAAATACCTTTATACAAAGCTTCTTCTTTTTTTATAGCTAATAATACATCTAAACAACTCTCAAATCCATCATCGAGAATCCCATTCAACTTCAGCCCATATTTTAAATCTTCCGGTGTTATAGTGGCGGAATACCCATGAATTTTACCACTAGTTAGTTCGTGTATTTTGCCGATAATATTGCAAAAATTTAAAACCGAGATGTCATTTTTTTTCAAAAGGTTTCGAATTTTCTGAGCAAATCCAGATTTACAAAATAGCAAATAGTACAGCCACTTTATTTCGTGGATATTGGTATATGGTTTATTGGAATTAAGAGTCCTCTGAGATTCTTTTTTATTGTTTGGGTCCGAGTCGTATGCAATGGTAATCTGAAATTGTTCGCGTTTGTCAGGATCATTGATCTGTTTTATCATTTCTTGTTTACTTGGGAAAGAAAATTCCGAATCCATCGTATCTTCATAATCATCGATATAGGAACGTGCAATCTGTGGAGATTTTATTTCCGCTAATTCAGTTGCAAGATGTACCTGAAAAAAATTTAATCATCATTTATACCGAAAGAAAAATATCAAATTTTTTTCTTAGTTTTGGTTCGTAAAAGTTATTTAATACCTATTTAAAGAAAACTGGAATACTTAATCACGATCATGAAAAAGAAAAAATAAAGAAATCATCTGCTAAAATAGCAAGCTTAAACGCAGAATTCTATCATAATCATAAATCTAGGGTAACTGGTCTGACATACTTCAGTTTTGGATATAACCGGGTACCGCTAAAAAAAAAGATAGATGAACATGTTGCCCATCTTGAAAATTGAAGAAGCAAATCATTTTTTTCAACACTATGAGAATAGAGAGTACTTTGAAAACGGAACAAATGTTCATCTTATGACTTTTTGACTAACTTTAAAATTGAAGGGGTTACAAAAAATTTTCTTCAAAAAATTCTAAAAAATTAAATTAACTAATCAAGGGAATGGATAGTACATATGTTGAAAACTGAACAAATGTTCAGAAGACTTTTTGCCCAACATCAAAAAAAAAAGGCCTATGGGTTATTCAAAATTGAAAAATTTGAAAATTATTTGAAGCCCATTTATTTTGAGTGGCCTATGGCCCTTCATTTTTGATGTTGGGGGAAAAGTTTTCAGAACGAAATTTATTCAGTTTTCAACGTACTATCCATTCCCATGGTTGAAATTTTTTTTTGGAAACAGCATTTACTCCTTTAATTTTTAAGATGGCAACATGTTCATCTAAAGGTTTTTTTTAGTGGTACCCGGTTATATCCGAAAATTGAGTATGGCAGACTACTCACTGGATACCCCTCATGCAGCTAGGTCACTTTTACTTAATTGGAGAAAATAAAATATTATGGTCACATGTGCAGGTAAAAAAATTAAAGAAATAATCAAATATTAGAAAGCTGTACATTATTTTAAGAATCATCTAATATCTGTAATCCTCAATAATTAAACTACGTCCTCAAAGATTGGCCAATGGGACACATATCGGTTTTAAGGTAACCATATAGAAACAGTATAATTATTTTAAATTTTAGGTTAATCAATTCAGATAGTTAACCCTTTACCTAAACATAAAAAATTTTATCTTACTTTATCTCTTGTCAGATTTGTAATTTTTCCAGCTCTGTCCTCCAATTCCTTCAGATATTTTTTGTCTTTCTCTTCTAAGTCGCCTTTGTATTTTAAACGTTCCGTTACTAGCCAATGCAGAAGTAGACCATATGGATCATTCACAAATTTCAATTGTTCTTGAATATTTTTAAGTTCCTTGAAAATTATTTAAATATAAAAATTCATGTCGATGACTAAAATTATGTGAATTATGTGTATTAACCATTTATACTAACAATTAACACACTAAATATACAATAGGTAGCATTTATACGTACTTGGTCAAAAGGTGATAAAGTTTTAAGAGTATTTTCACTAGAATTTTGAGTAAGGAAAAAGAGAAATATGTATAATAAAAAGTACCGTGGCATTTTGTTGTTTTACCTTCCCACTTCACACACATACATACACATTCATGTAACAGAAAAGACTACTGTAGAGTGGCAAAATTTTAACATTTATCTCTAAAAAATCATCCTACATATATTGATATGAAAATTCCTAGATTATCATTTACGATAATTTCAAAAATTTTCATCGTAATGTACTGCTATAACGATATCCACGCTGAGAAAACAGTGTAGTGTGTTTTACTCATATATATATTAATAATTATTATAAATTAAATATAGTACGGGTGCCAGATCGCTATATCGTTTCAAAACCGCAAAAGAATGGTTCTCAAAAGATATAAAATTTTTGAGATATACGTTCGATAGAGAACCTCTACCCGACCCCAAAACTGCCATTACAATTTTGAGATCGAATTTCAAACTCGTTCCAGGGGTTCCTATAGTTGTGAAATTTTGGCCTTCCTCAGATTCTTTGATCGTAAATAACTTTTCAGCAAATTAGAGCGGAAGGCTCGTTTTAGGCTTAAAATAGACCAAATGCATTGGGGATCGAATGCTGTGTAACATAACCCCCATATCAGGGCTTCTCCTCAAGTCAGGAGTTCCCAAAGTGAAAATTTTAGTTTTTTCAGAATAGACGTTTCAATTTCAAAGTGGGTTTACTCTAACAATATTCGTTCAATTTAAAAAATGGATTATGTAAAAAAGAAAGCTTATTTTGTGAGGATTCCAAAAATAAGAAAACTTCCATCATTATCTTTGAAACAATCAGAGAAATTGAGGATTGAACGAGAAAAAACATGGTTCCACTTGAGTACAAAAGTAGAGCAGCATCAACGAAAAAATATTGTTATTGGTGAAACGGTTCTAAAATTTTACATTCGAGATTTTATAATTAGGAGAAAATGATAGCCAACGAACTTCAACCATCCTAAGCCCCCATTTGGGCTCCAACGGCACCCCACCCCTTACTTTGGGGAAGAAGGAAGTCTATGATATTGGTGTCGTTTTCATATGAATTGAACCCCCTGAACACGAATATGAAGTTTGATTTCCAATTGGACCCCTTCCACTACCCCATTTCGCGGGGGTTAATAGCCCAAAATTGATTTTTCAATGAAAGAATGCTCATTTTGCAACACTTATGGCCTATACCTCCTTTAATCGAGGTAAAGCCGTGTTCCCTTTAAACGAGAGCAGCTACCCAGTGCATTGAAATAACTATGTTCCCCTATCAGTGGTACCCACAATTTTTACAATTCAAAATAAATTGTTTGATTTTTCAATAAAAAAAAAGTTCTTTGATTTTACCAATGTTTTGATTTGCGAAACAGTTTGATTTGTAACATCTTCAGAACAATTTCTAGTTTCAGTGATGTCTGGGGAGTAAACTAAGGTGTCCAAAATTTGGACAATTTAAAAAAAACTGCTTTTCTAGTTTGATTTCCTAAAATTGGTAATTTAAATAGAATTCATTCCAAATTTTGTCTAAATTTTGTATCCAAATAAATGTCAACTGTCAAAAAACTCATTTTTTAATGCCTGTGGAGCAAGTGAAAAATTTTCTGATTGAGATTATCTCAATTTTATTCTTAAGGAACACAAGCTTTCACGAAAACGCGTACTCAATATCGATAGGTTGTTCGCGCTGATCATGGGAAAAATAGTAAAAAAATTCCAGGACGTAACAATTTTTCATAATTTAAAATTTTTTGAAAATTTGTCCTACACTCTTTGTTAACTCATGACACTTTAATTTAATTTTTTAAGCCAGATTATAAAAAAAATTGAATGGAACATAAATCGTAGAGTATGATATTTCAATTCTATAAAGTCCAATTAGCTAAGATTTTGAGATATTTCAGTCCAAAGTTCAAGTTAAATTTTTTCTTTTTTTTTTAATTTCTCGAAAACTAAACTTTCTAAAAAAAATAAACTTGACTGGACTCCACTGATAAGAAATTTTACGTTCTATAATTTTTGTTGCATGCATTTTGTTTTATCTTTCCGGTGCTTATAAAATCGACTTCAAAACTGAAGGATTGCAAAAAATGTCAACGAAAAAATTCAATTTGGTAGAAATTTTGATGTAATAGAGAGAAACTGAAATCATATTCGAACTCAATACTAAAATTAGCAGTTTCAGAAGACTAAGTATACTTGAAAAACAGTTTCTATTTTTTTTTAATGACTTAAATTTGGGACACCCAGTAGTCTGGTTTAAAAGGAACTGGGCATTACCTCGAATAAAATAGGTATAGACCATACGTGTTGCAAAATGAGTATTTTTTCATTGAAAATCAATTTTGGGATATTAACTCCCGCGAAATGGGTTAGTGGAAGGGGTGCAAGGTCCAATTGGAAATCAAACTTCATATTCGTGTTCAGGGGGTTCAATTCATATGAAAACGACACCAATATCATAGACTTCCTTCTCCCCCAAAGTCCCTCTAATCATTTTCAGGGGAAGAGGGTGAGCACAAAGAAAATAATGCCAGCACATGAGAGCACAAACCGAGCGCAATCGATTAAGACCTCTCTCCTTCTCTAATTTTAATGATAGCACATGAGTAAAAAATCGAAGATGGGGTCAAAATGTGATATTTTTCAAAATTGAAAAATTGTACAAACTTCTCTGTGAGTAGCACAAACGATTGGTGCTGTTATCATTATTATCAAGATTTATTTTTCAGGTTTTTCATAAAGCATTTCTGACGCCCCGCAGAAGGGAGGTATCATAAGCAAAAACAATGTCAGCACAAAAGAGCACAAACTGATCACAATCGATTGACCCCACTCTCACCCCTCAATATTTAAAGAGGGCGACATTTATGATGCCCCTCCCATAGAAGGGAGGTAGCATAAGTGAAAATAATATCAGCACAAAAGAGCACAAAAGAACACAAACCTAGCACAATCGATTGACCCCACTCTTACCCCTTAATCTTGAACGGACGGGCCCATTTTCAAAAAGTTCCACCAGAGCGCGACCCTCTTCGACCCTCTTAGAAAAAAAGTCGCGAGGATAAACGCAGGACCTAAATCTAATTGGCCATGTGTAGAATGAAGGGTACTGGTGGGAATTTTTGTACCTACGCCACATTTGATTATGCATGATGTAAAATTTGATCCATGATTTTCCAACTATTTTATTAACACGAACAAATATTTTTGGTACTAAAAATTTTTATTAAAGTCAGGCTATTTTGTAATGTGAACACATTACCAAAATTTGTAATGGTTCTGTAGATTTTGCAATTTTTTTTCAAAAATTGTTTTGTAGGAGCCTCATTTTTTTTGACAATATGGATTTTTTATAGCTGAGAACGAATCTACAATCAGAATTTTGATTAATCAATTAGCAAAGGAATTAGAAACAATTTAAAAAAATTCGAGTATATAAAAAAATTTGGTCGACATGTGCTGAAAAGGGCAAATATATAATATATAAGGAAAGGTAAATTTGAACGAATGGTATAATCGTGTTTCTAATGACCCAAAACGCAAAGAAAACTCACCCCCGACCCCAAGTCTCACCTCACCAACAAATTTAGTACCTGACTTTTCAAGAAAAGTCGGTTAAAATGTTGGACAATCAGCGAAAATTCACTAAAAGTAAAAAGTCAGTAAAATTTCTGGAATTTGCTGAAAAATCAGTGAAATTTGCTGAAAAAGCGGCGGAAATTCACTGAAAATTGAAGAATTTCACTGATTTTTCCTTTGCTGCAATTCTATCTATTTATCAGTGACTTTTCACCGATTCAAAATGAGAGAGTAGGGTGATTTGACCTTGGAAAGGCTCCATTTCAGACGCGCCACTCATTTAAGGGAGGGGGAGATGAGAGTTTTCTTAATCAATTGTGCTTGGTTGGTGCTCTCATGTGCTGGCTTTATTTTCCTTTGTGCTCACCCCCTTCTCCTGAAAATAAATATAGGTCAGGGCGGAGCATCGGAAACAGTGCTGGCCGACTTGGTATGTAGAATTAACTCAGGAAATCTGGACCATGGTCCACATGTGAGGTGGTCGACTTTGTATGTAAAAATAACCCATATATTGGTCGAGATGTGTGGAGATGCCTACCTATATGTGTACAAAATTTTTGGTGGATTAAACTCCGAAAATATGAGGTTTGAGAAAAATCTGAAAACGTCGAGCTGTTGGGGCATTGCTGAACCTGTGAGATTTCAAGTTTTATCAAAATCCGTTGAAATGTTTTTGAGAAAAATGAATTTTCGTGATTCTTCAATGAATTTTGTGTGAAAATAGTGTTGCCTAGAAGCGATTCTTGTCCAAAAAAAGGCCTTCAGGGTGCCCAAAAAAATATAATAAAAATGCATAGCAAAAATTATTTAACCAATTTAATTGAAATGTTTTAAATCTGGCGTCAGTCCTGTTCTATTACCATTCGAATGTACATAATAGTAAGAAGGATCTATTCAAGATGGGCTTCTTCAGGTTACGAATTCATCATTTCCAGTTACCATCAACTTTGAAAAAAAGTAGGTCTTCAGGGCGTCCGAAAAAAATTACAATTAAAATGCTTGGCAAAAATTTTGTAATCAACTTAATTGAAAAATTTTAAATGTGATGTCAGTCCTGGTCTACTACCATTTAAATGCACATAATGGTAGGATAACAGAACCTCCACTATAATGATGGTCTTCTTTAGGTGATGAATTCATTGTTTCTGGTTTCCATCAACTTTGAAAAAAAAAGAGGTCTTCCAGGGTAATAAAAATGCATAGCAAAAACTCTCTAATCAAATTGATCGAAAAATTTCAAGTCTGGTATCATTCGAATATACATAATCGTAGAATAATAGGACCCACTTGAGATGGACTTCTTCAGGCGACGAATTCATAGTTTCCGGTTCCCATCAAGTTTGGAAAAAGTGCAGACAAGTCTTTGAAATTACCTGTCAATTTAGAATGTTCAGAAACGGAAACACCACAAAATTTACTAAATTTTGAACTTGAATATGTGCGCAGTTTTTTCACCACTGAAAAAACTAAAAGTACTGGAACCCAATAAAATATGGTACTCAGTACCGTCAACCTAACAATCGCCTATCATGAATTTCCAAAACTTCCCGCAATGAAAGAAATATCTGTAAATTTGTACTGAGTACCATGGGCGCAGTAAACATTCCCATACTTCAAGTAAAGAGTACTATTAGTCCGGGAGCCCGAATAGGACATGGATTGCACCCCCCCCCCCCCCCCGATCCTCTGAACCATGATTTTGACATGGATATGTCTTTAGGCCTGGGGGGTAAAATTTTTGAAAAGCGTTACGGTTACTTAATGGTTACGGTAGATCAAGACATAATGACATTATGTTGGACTTTGAAAAACTTGGAAATGAAATTGAATTGTAGATCCAGACATAATAATATTATGTTAGACATTATGTTTGTTATGGTTATGTAACAGTTGTGGTAGATCAGAACATAACGACGTAATGTTAGACTTGAAAAAACTTGAAAATAATATGGTAGATTGAGACATAGCAATATTATGTTAGAAAGTTGTATAAGAGGAAGCAGAAGATCTTCAACTAGCGGAATTTCGTTCGGAATTTTGTTCGGAAATTTGATCGATCAGAATTTGATCGGAAATTTGGTCGCACATTACACGGGTTATTAGACGGAAAGTTAGATAGAAAGTTAGACGGAGTGTTATATATGAAGTTTTAGACAGTTATGTTTTTAGATTATGACTTAATGACATTTTGTTAGACTGGAAGAAGTTGGACGGAATGTTAGATGGAAAGTTAGATGGAATATTAGATGGAGCATTAGGCAGTAACATTTTTAAATTAAGACATAATGACATTATGTTAGACTCGAAGAAGTTAGATGGAGCATTAGATGGAATGTTAGGTGGAAAGTTAGACAGAATGTCAAACAGAAAGTTGGGAAAGATTTCCGGAAAATGATTGTCTGAGAGATAGTAGTTGGAAAGATATGCGCCAGTTTGGTAGAGGCACAGCACTAGAAGCAGAGTGTATGGTGCATCCCTCTCCTTGATGGTAATCAAAAGTGTCTTCAGACCTGTGTAATAGCGGTAACACAGTAACTAAATGAAGCAGTGTTGTTAGAACCGAATTATTTGGTTTCTGTTCGGTTCTGTTCTAAAAGAAAATTTTGTTCTCTGTTTTCGTTTTTAGGTTTCGTTCTTGCCGATTTTGTTCCTGTTCTCAGTTTCTGTTCTGTTCTTCCTGTTTTCAGTTCTCTGTTTCGGTTCTGTTTCCGTTCCTCATTTTTTTTTTGTTTTCGTTTTCCGTTCCCTAACCGTTCTTTTTGTTCTGTTCTTTCCGTTTTTCAGTGTTTTTGTTCACATTTTTCAGTTCTCTGTTTCGGTTTTGTTTCCGTTCCTCATTTTTTTGGTTTTAGTTTTCCGTTCCCGAACCGTTCTTTTCCGTTCCAGAACTGTTCTTTTCGTTCTGTTCTTTCCATTTTTCAGTGTTTTTGTTCACAAAGGGTATAGCCGGATAAGGGGTGGTTAATCAGTGCTGCCAACTGACCGGTATTTGACCGGCCCAGCCGGTATTTCGAGGTAAAGGCCGGTGACCGGTTTTGATTCATACCGGCCTATTATAAAGCCGGTATTTTCAAAATTTCAAGGGAAAACTTCAAAAATACCTAATTTTACCCACTAATAATCTTGAAAAAATCAATTTTTTTTACAGTATGTTGAGATGGTTGCATTATTTTCCAATAAAATAAGGATAAAACTGTTAAAAAAAGAAGCGCGGTTGCTTTTTACGTGGAGAATTGTGGAGAATTCGTGAATTTTACTGATTGTTTTCTGGTATTCGTAAGAATAATGACCTTTTTTTTTTTTTTTTGCTCAATTACTGATGGCCGGTATCTTTGAAAATCCCAGTTGGCAACACTGGGTGGTTTTGGCTCCAGCCCCGATTTCTGATCTAATGCTCCCAAATTGTGTACTTTAATGAAAAAAAATTCTGGAAAAAATTTTGACCCCCCCCCCCCAACCCCCTCTCTTTCGGAGCTATGGCCATTTTATTGCATCATTTTCAAGAATTTTTAATTCCAACGGAAGTGAATGAAATTTTCTGTTCTTTGGCACAAAGTTACATCTCGTAGAGGTCTATTTACAAAAAAATTTTCATCAATTTTGGTGCACTCCTTCATGAGGTTTTGGCCATTTGAAATTTTCAACTGTAAAAAAGGCCTTAACAGCGAAGTTCGACTAATTTTTGAAAATATCCTAAATATGTGTTTTTTGACGTAGATTCACGTCACGTATTTAGTTTTGGCGATTGAGGTGGCGCAATGGCCGAAAATTGTGAAAACCCATAAAAAATGTTGTTCTGTCGGCAGATTTTTTCAAATTTTGAGCATTTTATACGGAAAGAAATAATCAAAAGAAAAATCCAATCCCGTATTCGTGTCCAGCAGGTCAAAATACCCTGATAAACACCCTTTTCGCGATCATTTTACTTTAAATCTCAAAATTTTAATTTTATTGTCATGAAAAATCAATGAAAAATCAATGAAAAAAGTGAATTTCGACATTTAAAGTAAAATGATCGCGAAAAGGGCGTTTGTCGGGGTATTTTGACCTGCTTAACACGAATCCGACATTAGCTTCTTCATTTGGCCATTTCTTTTCGTATAAAATGCTCAAGATTTGAAAAATCAGCCAAAATAACAACATTTCTGTAAGGGTTTTTGTAATTTTTGGTCTCTTTTCAAAAAAAAAAACAACGGCAAAACCAAAAATGATTCTACCAAAAAATTATTTTTCAGAAAATTTTCTAGGGCAGTGATTTCTCGCTTATATGGTGTTTTTTCACGTTTAAAAACTTCAGATAGTCGTAAAACCTTGAAAGAGCTCACCAAAATTGATGAGAAATCAAGTACATGTTCCTGTTGAAATTTTTTTTTTGAAAATAATGTAGTAAAATGGCCATAATTTCAACTGAGGGAGTAGAGGTCTATTTTTCCCCAGAATTTTTTTATATCAAATGACAACTACCCTAGAAAAATTATTTTTTGGTAGATTCATTTTTGGTTTTGCCGTTGTTCGTAGATAGAATAAAAGATTACTAAAAAACTGAAAACCAAGTAAAAAAATTGCCGGCAAATTTCATCCTGAAATTTTCTGTGAGGAAATGTGGAATTGTAATTTTTTTCACTTTCTGCTCATTTCTTTTCTCTCTTTGAAAAAATGAAAAGAAAAAATGGTAATTATTTTATTTTTCAAAAAAAACCTGTAAAGAACCGAAAAGAACCGAAAAGAACGGTATTTTTTTCGGTTCTTGTTCTGTTTTCGGTTTTCTCAAGACTTTATTTTTTGTTTCTGTTCAGAACTTAAAGAACGAAATTTTTGGTTCCGAGTTTTCGGTTCTGATTCCGTTCTTTCATTTTTGGGTTTCAGTTCTTTTTTCGGTTCCGTTCATCGTAAAAATAGCGTTAATTTCGTTTTTTGGTTTCCGTTTCCGTTCCCGTTCTTTTCGTTCTAACAACACTGAAATGAAGCTGCCAAGCTGCCATACCTTAAGGGTATTGAAAGGAGTACATCCCATGTTGAATATAAGTTGATGAACATCCTGAAGAATTATATTAAATTTGTGAGTATGGTATATCTTATTGACATATCCATGTTCTAAGATTTTTGCTTTAAAGCAAAAAACGCGTTCATTTTTTCTTGAAGGGGGCATCCTAGGCAATATTTTAAGCGGTTGTATTAAAAAAAAAAAGTTGGACCTACTAACAAAATGGCGGCCATTTTGATTGACAGATTCACCCAAAATCGGAATTTTCACGTCTAACTCATTAATTGTGGGACTTACGAAAAAATGTATAATAACAAAAAATGTTCTACATAAAATTTAGAACATTTTTTATCATAACATCGAACCCGTGAAATGGTCGCGTTCGCGAGTTACACGCGCGCGAAGTTGCGCACGGCAAATTTTTCCATGTTCACTTTTGTTACCTATTCTGACTACGAGTTTACTTTCATCGCGGAAACGTGGTTTATTAAACCCTCGTTGATTGCAATTTACAAACACTTCTCACATTTTCAAAATACCCACGTGTGCAGTGGTCCACCCAGGGGGCTAGGGAGCTATAAACCCCCTCCCCAGGTTAGGAAAGGGGATTTTTTTAAATTACAAAAATGTGGAGAAAAGGGCAATTTTTTGCTCCTTAAACATGATTTTTCTAAAAAAAAATTGTCCTCTCTTCGCTCGCGTAGTATTTTAATCATTTTATTTCTTGAATAAACATACAAGTATGCAACTCTCTAATCTGAATCAGTCTTTGATGAAATTCTGCCTTTGAGAATCAATGATTTTCATTGAAAATTAAAATTTCGTGTGGCATATCGATTCTAACTAATTTGAGAGCGTAAAATACAAATATCAACTTACTTTTTGATCCGACCCTCTCCCCGTAATTTTTTGAAATATTCAATTCCGTATGATCACATCAGCCTGGAGGAAGGGGTCAGTTAGAGCACGGGGAGGTCGGATTAAAAAGTAAGTCGATATTCGAATTCTACGCCCTCAAATTAGTTGGAATCGAAATGCCACGCGATATATTTATTTTTTTCAATATAGTTTTTCCCAAGAGGCTAGAGGGACCCTAAAGGGTCAAATCCAAAAAATAAGCAAATTTTTGAACTTCGCGCCCTCAAAAACCTAACAAACGACAGGTCACACGTTATTTTTCAGTTTTTTGAATTTTGCCCCTATCAAGAAGACTAATAGATGAGTTCAGAGGGGTCGAATGAAAAAACTGAATACATATTCAAAATCAGCGCCTTTGAATTAGTAGTAATCGGTGCGTTACTTCAAGTATGCAACTCTCTAAATCTGAATCAGTCTTTGAAAAAATTCTGCATTTGAGAATCAAAATTAATGATTTTCCACTGATCTTCCAGGACTATTTCATACTAAAACAGACCAAAAATGAAGTCGGGTTTTCCGATTTCGCTCAATTTTTTTTTAAGAGTTACCCTTGGCGGTCTATTCACAAAACTACAATCATTTTTTTCTAGCTCTCAAGGGGGTGAGGAGGCGGGCTTCTAAATTTTTATGCAATTGCGTTTTTTAGCCGAATTACCCAAATTTGAAGGCTCATATCTCGAGATAGGTTGTACTTGAGGAAAAACTGTTTGCGGGGTCTGAAAGATAACTAATAGGAGATTTAAAAACGGTAATCACATTTTGAAAAGCTCAAAGTTGAACTTTGGTGGGAAAAGCTCAACTTTCACGATAAAAACAAAAGATGAAACTACCATTTAAAAATCCGAAAAAATTACAGAGAGTAGCATTTTTTACCCATTTTTCAACCAAAAAATATTTAAAATGGGATCTTTAGACCCCTGGGAGGTACAAGGGTCCACAGTTTTGACCGAAATTAAAAAAAAATCGAAAAATTGAAGTAACGCACCGATTACTACTAATTCAAAGGCGCTGATTTTGAATATGTATTCAGTTTTTTCATTCGACCCCTCTGAACTCATCTATTAGTCTTCTTGATAGGGCAAAATTCAAAAAACTGAAAAATAACGTGTGACCTGTCGTTTGTTAGGTTTTTGAGGGCGCGAAGTTCAAAAATTTGCTTATTTTTTGGATTTGACCCTTTAGGGTCCCTCTAGCCTCTTGGGAAAAACTATATTGAAAAAAATAAATATATCGCGTGGCATTTCGATTCCAACTAATTTGAGGGCGTAGAATTCGAATATCGACTTACTTTTTAATCCGACCTCCCCGTGCTCTAACTGACCCCTTCCTCCAGGCTGATGTGATCATACGGAATTGAATATTTCAAAAAATTACGGGGAGAGGGTCGGATCAAAAAGTAAGTTGATATTTGTATTTTACGCTCTCAAATTAGTTAGAATCGATATGCCACACGAAATTTTAATTTTCAATGAAAATCATTGATTCTCAAAGGCAGAATTTCATCAAAGACTGATTCAGATTAGAGAGTTGCATACTTGTATGTTTATTCAAGAAATAAAATGATTAAAATACTACGCGAGCGAAGAGAGGACAATTTTTTTTTAGAAAAATCATGTTTAAGGAGCAAAAAATTGCCCTTTTCTCCACATTTTTGTAATTTAAAAAAATCCCCTTTCCTAACCTGGGGAGGGGGTTTATAGCTCCCTAGCCCCCTGGGTGGACCACTGCACACGTGGGTATTTTGAAAATGTGAGAAGTGTTTGTAAATTGCAATCAACGAGGGTTTAATAAACCACGTTTCCGCGATGAAAGTAAACTCGTAGTCAGAATAGGTAACAAAAGTGAACATGGAAAAATTTGCCGTGCGCAACTTCGCGCGCGTGTAACTCGCGAACGCGACCATTTCACGGGTTCGATGTTATGATAAAAAATGTTCTAAATTTTATGTAGAACATTTTTTGTTATTATACATTTTTTCGTAAGTCCCACAATTAATGAGTTAGACGTGAAAATTCCGATTTTGGGCGAATCTGTCAATCAAAATGGCCGCCATTTTGTTAGTAGGTCCAACTTGTTTTTTGAATACAACCGCTTAAAATATTGCCTAGGATGCCCCCTTCAAGAAAAATCATGTTTCAGAGGATCGGCGGGGGGTGCAATCCATGTCCTATTCTGGCTCCCGGACTATATGGCGCGGTAACTATTCCCATACTACAAGGTTTTCTTTACTTGAAGTCCATGGGAATGGTTACCGCGCCCATGGTACTTTTTACTTTAAGTATGGGAATGTTTACCGCGTCCGTGGTACTCAGTACAAATTTACCGATATTTTTTCCATTGCGGGAAGTTTTGAAAATTTATGATAAGCGATTGTCGGATTCGAGGGACTCAGTACTTTCAGTTTTTTCAGTGATTTCTCCAATGAGGTTAAAATTCAAAAAAAAAACTTGTGATGTGTCTTTTGTTGGGTTTTTGATGAGGCGAACTGAGTTCGAATATCTGCTTGTTTTAGCGATTCGACTATTCAGTGTCCTCCTAGTCCTCTAATTTGGAGAAAGATTCGAAAGATGATAGGTATCTTTGATAGCTAATACATTTTGATGCATAAAAATACGAGAAAAGTCGGTTTATCTCACGGTTTAGGCGTGAGATTTTTTTTTCACTGTTTGCTTTCAGTAAAATATTTTTCACTGATTTATTACTGTGCTGCAACTCTGACTGTTTTCCAGTGGTTTTTCATAATTTTCACTGATTTATAAATGAGAGAGTACATGACAGGCCGTACTCTTTCAGAGAAATGAGAAAGTCATTTCCTATACGCTGATGGATGTGAAAAATTTCAAAGCTCAAATGATTTTTCAATTTTCGATGGTTTCTGCAGTCAACTTAAAGACCCATCACTTCTCAGAGACTGCAATAAGAGGTTAGAATCAAGGTAAATAGATACTACGTATATGTAGTATCTATTTACCTTGGTTAGAATAGAAACATTTTCAAGGATATTTTCATTTTTTTTTAATTTTTTTTTTGGTAATTTAGAACCTCAAGGCACTACCTGAATTGCCTTTTCAGGAACTACATAAAACGAAATAGGGATCATTTTCACACAAAATCAAACAGCTCAAAAGGGAATGGATGAATTCGGAAAAAATAAAACAAAATTTTTCACCACAAAAAATAAAAAAATCCACTGCTACTAACGTGCCTCTTCATCAACTTCTACAAAAACCGCGATTCTATTAAAAATGAAGATGTATTCAGTAAAAAACAGGGGCCCGTTTGCTATTGTACCCTCTTCGCTAATCCTCTCTGGTTTCTAAAGTAAACTACACGCACGTATGGTGTATTGTTGCACGTAAAGGCATAGTATACTTTCGCATGCCATGCAGGAAAACATAGTAATGGTGGTATTCAAGGTCGAAAGCATACGATGAGTTAATTATTGAATATGAAAACGTACATAGTACGTAAGTATAAATATACCTATGCCATATACTTCGTATCATATACGTAGTACTCGTAAAGATAAAACGATATCGTATTCCTACCCTCTTCGCCTTCCGGCTGGCTGGAGTATAAAACACCACACGTATAAACTCTTACGTGTATGTGGTATTTTCTTCGCCGCCTTTCGCCTTTTTCCGCATGCATACTGCTCGGTCTAAGGTGCACAACGCCAAGTCGCGGCGCCAGGGCGCGAAATTTACCTCGCGATTTGAATAATTTTACGTCCGATTTCATTTCGCGTTCGCTTTTAAATATTTATTCAATTTTTGCCGCCTCGTCGCCCCATCTCGTCGCGTCGTCTCCCTTTCGACATTTTTCTTTTACAACGCGTATGTAAAATTTATCCTCATCTGGTAACCGACGTAGGTATAGGTACCGACCTTCTCCACGTGTATCTCTCCGTCTTTACGTGCTACGTTAATTTTTCATATGTCGCGAGTTTTCGAAAAAAATAACCCCTCTTCGCCTCGCCGATTCTGGATACAAATATTTTTCGCAGCGTCTCTCTTATATTGAGTCAAAATACTCGGGGTTTTTTGGTAGCTTATCCGCGAGAATATCTCTCTTCGGTGTAAAAATTGTAATATACTGGTCCGAGTTTTTTTTATTTCGAGTTCGTTTTTTTGTTTCGAGGAGAGTTATTTTGAATTATTTATTCGGTTGGAAGTTTCGGAGCAACAAATGGATAATTTGGTATTATCAAATTTCATACGTGGTGCTCAAGAAGAATTTATATTTTTTTGCCAATTTATTCCCCTCCTCGTCCTTCTGTTTCAAAAAATTTCAATTGAAAATAATTTTCCCTGACGTTTTCAGGTTTTCCAGATCAATTTTTTGAAGTTTTCCAGAACTTTTTAAATGTGTATTTATGAAGCACGAAGGACAGAATAATTTTTTTTCCATGTCTAACGATTATTTTTTCAAAAATCACTATTTTTATTTTATGAGATTTTTTAATGTCCACTTTCCGACTACAGAAACTAATATTCAACGTTGAAAATTTCTGAACACCCCTCCCCCCTCTCCACAAAAACTTGAGAACTCGAATTTATTACAGCAAAATTTTCAAGTAAAAAGGAAAATCTCGGTTATAAAGCAAAATTATTGAAGTTTGGAAAAATGAACCAAATTATATCAGGATGTCTGCCAAATTTTACGAACGAAAATTCGAATTTTCCTGAACTGAAAATTTAAACGCTTTTCTACCTATAGATGATTTATTCTTCTTCAAGATTTTTAAAAAATTTCAGAGAAAAATCCACAATTCCCTGACATTTCCAGGTTTTCTGGTTTTCCAGAAAGTGAACACTCTGCTTAATTTGATGCAAAAATGCACAGATGAAAAAAACACCAGCCAGGTCAAGAACTCTCAACCAACCCAAAATTTAGATGAACTAATTTCATTTTTGATTTTTGACGATTTTTCCAAATTTTAAAAATCGAAAACTACATTTCAAGAGGAAAACTCAATCAAACTCCTTTTTAAATGTATTACAAATTTTTCCAATCAAAAAGTATTCAATTTTTGCCAAGCCTTAACATGAAATTTTTTGAAAGAAATATACATTTTGAATTGAGAAATCACGACTTTCGAATAATTTAAGTAAAAGATTCAATTAGGTACTCAATAAGAAGTTTCTCATAGTCAGAAAAAGACTACATAAATGAACTGAACAGATTTGAAAGCAAAAATGTCTTCAGTTGGTAAATTTTCGAAATCTTACCACAATTTTGGTGAAAAATTCCAGTATCTGAAAAATAATTCGAATCTCGAATCACATATGATTTTCAATTTTGGGCTGCAGGGGCAGGACATTTCCTTGAATCTGTCACTTAGTCCAAAAATCGAAATCTTGAACGCCGAAAAATATTATTCCGAATTTACAACCACGAATTGCCAATAACGCACGAACATTAATATCACGAATACTTTAAACCTGAATTCATTTCCCTAAATTTTAAAATCCTGAACACCATTTCCCTGAAAATTTTTCTTTTTTTTATGACCAGGTAAGTCACAGGTAAGAGATTTAAAAATTTTCTTATAATTTTTTTTAATTATTAAAAAAATTTCCTCATCAGAATTTTTTAAAAATTTTCTTATTAAAATTTTTTAAAATTATGCAGAGTAATGATCTCTTAGTGTACTCCGAATTAATTTTAAATTCATAAAGGTAAACTCATTTTAGAGGATTTTTCAAGGTCACGTCAGATGGGGAGGACAGACAGATTGCTTCCTTTTTTAACGGAAAAAAATTGAGCCTGAGTCAGAAATGACGACGACTTTTTTTCAAAGAAAAATTATATTTCAAGGTAGAAACACTGGGAAAATGTCATTTTTGAATTGAAAATTTTATATTTTTACATCTCTATTTGAAAAACAATAAAAATTTCAGGTAGTCCTTGAGAATTTTTATAATCAAATACCAGTCAAAGTAGCCTAGCGTTACCAAAGTGGAATATTGCATTATTAGGTCAAAAATGTTCATTATTTGGGTTATAGAGATTCAAGATTTTAATATTTTATATTCAAGGCTTTGGTATTCGGACGAATATTTATTCTGGTTCTTGGAATCAGGATATTATTTTTCGGGGAATTGGCGTTCGGGATCTTAAAGTGTGTGGGGGGGGGGAATTCGGGATCACATTGTTTGGGTTTTTAGTTTTCGGGTAAATGGCAATTCGGATGGTTGATTCGTAAAAATGAACCGAAAATTCAATTTTAACGATTCAGAACTCTTCGAATCTCAAACTTTCAAATAAGCCAAAATATGATTCGAATCACAAATAAATTTTGAAGAGTCTTCTTTATAGGTGTTTTATGACAATCGAGAGCTAAAAATTGAGGTTACTTAATTTTCAGTTGAAATTTTTTGTTTTTTTTTAATTAAAAATTGGAGGAAATTTTTAGAAAAAAAACAACAAAATAGCGCAATAACGAGAGATTTGAAACACAATCACGAATCATTCTTTTTTCCGAATACCTTAAAAAATTAATTCGAACGCAGTTTTCACGAATAAAAAATTTCACTTCGAATCGCACCCGTTACTGAAAAATTCACAAAAATCAAGCAATAAGTAAGTAAGTAAATATTACAAACTTTTCATCAAAAGAATGTTGGGGGAAAAATTGGAACACGGAAATTCCTCCAAAAAAAAACACCATTAAATTTACTTCCCATCCTCTCCTTTCCTTTTCCCCAGCCATATAAATATATCAACGATACGAACAATGAACATCTCAGTAAATAAAAATCTACAACTCCGCAAGAGAGAGAAAATTAATCTCAATAATCGCTAATTCGTAAATATACCTTTTAATGAACACCAAAAACGATTTGTAAAACGAGCATGCGTAACCCCATGATTTAAAATAATAACATCGCGTTCACTGAACGAAATATTATTCCTCAGTTTACCGGCAATCGCCAGCACGATACGACGCGGCTATATCCGTTATCGGGCCGAAATCCAAAAATTACGTAAAATTTGATCATTTTTAATCAAATACGAGATAAAATTAAAATATCAATGTACATAATACGAGGTGACCGGTGTTGATATTTTTTAAATTGAATTTAAACGAAAAAATTTCCAAAAAAAACCATCGTAAGAATACTTTGGATATGCGAAATGTGAATTTTTCGCGTACGTATGAGAAAATACGTAATTGTACCCCAAAGAACAGGTAATTAATAGAAAAAATGAGAGAAAAAATTGTTTAGAAATTTCTATCATTTATTTAATAAATAGTATAATAATTTAGAGATGAATTTATTAGTGGGAAAATTTTTTCCAAGTTGAGAGGACGTGATTTTTTAACAATACGTTTATCAGATTTCAAATATTTGTAACTAGGAAAATTTTCAATTTAATTTTTTTTTGTTTTTAAAAAATATCAAAGGTTTTTTTTTTACTGAGATGTCATTTTTGAAAAAAAAATTCTCGATATTTCGCGACGGGTCAATTCGATTAGGTAGTCCAGTTTTCTGTAATCTTTCCATTTATTAAATATTAAATACAAAAATTTTAACGTTCGACGAAAACGTCACCAAATAATTTATGAAATGCATAGAAGCGCGCCAAGCTTATTAAAAGTGTCACTCTATTTGCAATATTTTACTATTTGTCAAAAATAACGAAAAAAATTTTTGAATAATTTAGTTCCATTGCATTCCGTTCAATAGACGTCATCAAAAAGTTGAACGATATTATTTTTCAGCAGGTTAAAAAGTATTTTCATCTAATTTGTAGCTCTGTGACAGAAAGAGTTGATTTTTAAAGCAATCTAATTTAGGCTTTATTTATTTGAATTTGAAAAAAAATTAAAGTACTTGATCTTAAAATTCAACATTTTTAAAAACAGAAATTTGGAAGAAAACGAGGAAATATTATTTTTTCAATTTTTTGGAAACTTTCTTAATTTTTTTCATCGATTTTATGTACAAACGATTAGAACAAATATAATTTCTTTTAGGGCACGAATAATAATTTTTTATAATTTTAATTATTTTCTCCTCCATTTTTGCGAAGATGATTCCTTTCAAAACCACCAGTGATTTTTTTTTAAATATGTATTTTCAAATATTTTATTACTTCAGATCAATTTCTACCTAAGTCACTAAAAATTTAAAATTTTAACAATTACCAACCCAATGTATCGAACAAAATTTCCAAATCAAAATGCAGGACTTGTTACGAAACATTTTCAGAATTTTTGAAAGACCTTCGATGAGATTTTCTTACCCTTCATCTCACTCGTAAATTCACCTTCGTAAAAAAAAATGGAATAATCTTGATGTTGTAAGACTAGTTCATATTCACATATTCAAAGAAAAATATGAAAGTAATTTTTAGAACTTTCAACAACTTTTTCTCAATTTTTACGTTTATGGTACCTATTTTTTTCAAAGTTACCAATAATTTTTTTTCGGGGCTGTATTCTCTAAAATTAGGAAAAAAAGTGAAAATATTTTCTAATTTTTATATTTTTTGAACCTTTTTCATAATTTTTACGATTGAGATAATTTTTTTCAAAATCATCCATAATTTTTTTTAAGGAATGTGTTTCCAAGTATTTTTCAGTTACAAATCATATTTTTATTCAGGTCACGAAAATTTCAAAATTTTGAAAAATACCAACCCAAAGCGTTAACTGTCCAACAAAAATTTCCCCATCGTAATTCAAGAATTTTGTAGAACCATTTCAGAACCTTCACCATCAAATTTACCCCTATAAAAATTGAAATACGTGTTTTACTGTTCAAATTGTTTTAAAATTTTTAATACAATAAAGAATCAAGCGAAAAATACAAAAATATACTTTTGAGATGAAAAAACATTATAGTTTGATTTAAAATTTTTTCACTCAAGTGATGAATTTGAAAAAAGAATTTCTAATGAAAAAGAGGACATTGTCAATTGCAAGACCTTTTCATAACTTTTATCACTTGCAGGACATGTTAAATAGCTTGCAACTTGCAGGCATCGCACACAAAATTTTCCAAAAATGTGACTTTTGAGACCCGAAATTGGGTAAAAGCGTGGTTTAAAATGTGTGTTCTTTAACAATTTTTTTTCTCAAGAATCAACCACAAAAATAACTCAAATTGAATTCTAAAAAAAATTGACTCCTCCCCCACCACCACATAAAAACGTGAAGATTTGAATTTACTACAGAAAAAAACCTCATATAAAAAGGAAAAACTTCATTTTAAATCTTAGAAAAATGAAATACCAAAATCGAGATATGTACCAAATCTTGCGAATGAAAATTCGGGGTTTCCGGACTAAAATTAAAAAATTTCTTTAAAATTATTGCTCCTCCCTCAAAAAAAACACGTGCTTCTAATTTATGAATTTCACGCAAGCCCTTGCAATCTTTTCGGCTTGCTCCAATAAATGAAACATCGATGAGGGGTAAAATATCAATTATTTTGTTGAAATATACCAAAAAAGGGTTTTAAATGAATTTTGCGGAAAGAAAATAGTGTAAATTACACCGTGCAGTAACTAGGATTTTTTTTTTGAAAAATTCATAATTTAATGGTCAAAGACATACATTTAGTAGATATTAATTATTTTGTGGATCACAGTGAACAAAAATGAAAAAATATTAAAAAATCAGTTGAGAGAAGCATTAATTTGACCCTCGTTCCGTTCGGGTCAAATATTTTGAAATTTTTTTTCAATTTAAAAAAGTGACTTGGGGGAAAAAGTGACTTCTTCAGGGTGTCAAACAAAATTTGTTGAGCAAAAAGCTTGACTTAGCTTGACCTTTTGGAATACTTTTTGCATGACTTTTCCGAGCAAGCCCCCGTCCAAAAAAAGTTATGAGTCTGTACGCCAGTACCCCCCCCCCCCCCAAAACACTATACATTTGTGTGCTTGTAGATATTTATAGAAAATTAAAATTGTAACAAACACATTAAATTCAAAAACACGTAATTTTTAATAGCTAATAATATATTTTTGAAAAAAGCTTGACCTTTTGAGTAAATCAGAGTAAATTGGTCAAAAAGCTCGACTTTTCAGGACCGGCATGACCTTTTTGAAAAAAGTTTGACTTATCAGGACACCTTGACCTGTTAGACGCTCCGTTCTTATGAAAAAAGTGACAAAATCAGTTAAAAAGTGACCAAGTATGATGTCTAAACTTGACTCAGATTTTATGGTTTCAAAATTTTTCCATTTTTGAAAAAACAAGATTTCAATTCTAAAAATATGATTAATTCAAGACTTAAATTTTGGTACGGTTTGAAAATTTTATGACCCTCACAAATTTTAAATTTTCCCTCAATTTCTCATATATATTTTCAAAAAATTACAATTCAGTATATTTTTAATACTCTTCTTCGAATTAAAATTAGACCATTGAAATAATTTTTTCAATTTTACACTTTTTTATCAAATGTTTTTGTTTATACGTAATTTTTTTTCTTATTTGATAAATACGTATCAATTTTTTCACCAAGAAAATCCATGCTAAAAATAGAACGAAAAATATGTTTGAAAATTTGTTACACTGCGAAGCACAAAAATATTTCGGTCGAATTCTCTACTCTCTCAATTAAAAATCAGTGAAAATTACCGAAAATCACTGTGAAACAGTCAGAATTGCAGCACAGGAGAAAATCAGTGAAATTTTTTTCACTGAAAACAAATCAGTGAAAGAAAATTACTGGAAATCAGTGAAAATTCACTGAAAACTCGGTGATATTTATAAAATTCACTGAAAACTCGGTGATATTTATAAAATTTACTGAAAAATCTGTGAAATTCTTTGAATAATCAGTGAAAAATCACTGAAAATCAGTGAATTTCACTGATGTTTCCTGTGCTGCAATTCTGACTGTTTATCAGTGATTTTTCACTGATTCGAAATGAGAGAGTACTGTTATCATCATTTCACTCAGCAATAATGGATATTACTAGGGGGAAAATTACGGTATACTAGATAGACTACGATAAATTATAAAAAAAAAAAGTTAACTTACATCTAACAATATCCTTTTCTACAAATGACTTAGTTTTGACTTATTCCGATTTTCTCCCCTGTACCCTTCAAATGTATTTTTCGAATTCGACTGTTAGTTTTGAAAAAAGGACTGGTTCCAGGTACGTATTTGGTTGAGAAAATGAGAAATTGCGAATTCGAGACAATTTCAGCGAAAATCTGCTGTTTTTCGCCACCAAAAATCGACGATCAAGAAGGTATTTCACTTCCTATCCGGAAACCAATAACAAATTCGAATTCAGAAGGTTCGGATTTTATTACTAACTGGTTTCAAACTCTTATGAAAAAAATCTCAATTTTTTTTTTTTTTTCTCAAAATTGTCCACTTTTTGCGACACAAATTGGGCGATCAAGCAATTTCTACGCTTTTGATCGGAAAACTAATCGTAGATTACAGTTCAAGAGGGTCGAAAGGTCGAAATGGGACATGGCGAGTGAATAATAATATTTTAAACAGAAAACTATAAAAAATGAAAAGTTGATGGAAAACAATGATTTTAAGCAACAAAAATGACGAATTACAGCGGTTTTTTGAATGTTTAACAGCTTTCCACCACTTGAAAAAATCTGAAAAAATTCTCAGGAGTGTGAAATACATTAAGAAATTTAAATTAAAAAAATTTTGAGACATCACCTAAGCTGTGCTCCCCATGGCGATTTGAAATTTTCAAAGTCAAATTCAAAGTCATTAAAGTGGTCGAAAAAATCTGAAAAAATTTCAGAGCACTCCCCTCTAGTACCTCTACCTATGAGCCAAGTTTGAAAAAAATCGGTTGAAAACTCAGAGAGAGAATTTTTAAAAGTTTTTAGCTTGAAAATCGCGTATTTTGGACCTCCAGCCCCCCAGGGGTGAAATAGAAAATCGCCCATGCGCACTAAAATCATCTTTTACCAATGCAAATCGAATGGCGTAAGAATTTAAGAATTTTCACGAAGTTCCACTTGAGGCCAAATGATCCCCTTATTGCACCAGAGCCTTTCTCCTCCACAAATAACAATTTCATAGAAAAATTCCATCCAAGTCGAACGATCTTAATTATTCGTTTCAATTCGAACACCCCCCCCTATGAAATATTCACCCCATAATCTACACACCCCTGCGATTCCATAATAGACCAACATTCACTGATTTTTCCCTCCCTTTACAAAAAAAAACACCACTATTTTTCCATGGACAAAAAAATCCCTGCCATCGAATTACATATTCGCGTGTGATGGAACAGAACAATCCGGCTAATAAATTTTAATTACAATTTACGCTCAATGGACGAGGACGAGCCACTGTCTCAATCCCTTATCGAGAACATAAGCTCGATAATTTCACTCGGCAGCCCAAGTTTTTCGGTTCGATGTTAACTTTTTAATTTATTGATTTATTATATGGTATTTTTGCACTCTGCCGACTCGACTCGCGACTGGTGCAAACTTTCTTGCGTTTATGCGGCGCAACGCAACGTGAAACGAATTAAGATATATTTTGTAAATTTCACTACATCGTAATTTACCAATTAGCTCACTCCGAACTGGGTATCAGGCAAGTTCTCATCGACTACGATGTTTTGTCAAAATTTTAATAATTTGTAGGACTTGGTTGCGCGATAAATCTAATCTTCTCCCATACACCTACTAACTCACGTACGTTCACCTTGTTTTCGGTATAGCTCGCACACATAAATCCGCCATATTAGCCTGATCCGGCTTGACGAGAAGAAAAATACCATCCGTTAATTTAGATTTCATTTCGAGGTAATAATTTTCGCCACGAGTAATATTCGTCGGTTTTAATTTTTATTACATTTCCTGTTCAATTTCGTTAACGTGCAGACTTATTGCTTTGGAAAAAATCGCGTGAAATTACCAAACAGCCGGAGAAGAAGGAGGGCGGGGGCGACGAAATGATTTATTCGATCCATTATAACGCGGTAACTCGTACCAATATATCTCCAGCTGTCAAAACAAATATCACTTGTGGATTGATTTAAATCACGCGGCCATATCGCTGGAATACTTCACCGTTTCTCAAACAAGGTATATCCATTTGGGGGCGTTCGAAATAAAATCTCACCCCTTCATATAGAGCATATCAACTCAACGGTATTTCTACCGGAAATTGGTTACATTAGGCAATCTTCGATACCACTCGAGTCGATGTAACCCAAACATCCGACGTACTAGTTTTGGAAATTTTCCTACAAGATTTTTCAATGTTGGAAAACAGAAAAACGAATAAAAAACCTTAATTTTGTTCGAGCTCGATCGTTCGCAAATTCCCATCCTCAATATTTCTTGCTTCTCTTGAACCGAATAAAATATTTATTCGACGACCGGTGTTTTTCGTCGCTCAGACTAAAACGAATCGAACCTTTTCCAAAACGTGTGTATTTTCCCGCCGAATAAGAAAACGAAAAACAGAAAAGAAACGCCAACGATAGTACTTTTTCTTCGGCGATGGCTGCTTTATGTATAGGTATTAAATCGAACTGCTATACGTACAACGAAAACATCATTTGTACAGCGGTCTTCCTCACAGCACACTTGTTGAATGAGTATTCGTTGAGAGAGACAAAGAAAAATATTTTTCAAAATCAACCACTCGTCGGTAGGGTATCTTACTCTAAATTTACTCCTGGGAGGGGAATGGCGAGAATATTTCATCGAGAGATCATTACGATTACGATTACGATTAGATACATGTTTTACTTTTCATTCTATTTTCACGAATGGAAAATTTCAAAAATCGTTATACTTGTGACAAGTGAAACGTATCACATGACAATGGATAAGATAAAATTCTACTTTAATTCAAGTACAGCCAATAAAAATTTGAAATTTCTCGCATAATTTTTCATATTTACTGGAAATTTAAAGTATTTTTTACAATCAACAACAGTTTTGACCGAATACAGTAACTTTATAGTTTATTAGCGAAATTTCAAAGCAATTACCGTAATCTCATGGTAATTACAGTATTTTTTCAGTTAATAACAATATCTCAACTTTGGAGTAAATCACAAATTATGAAATTACTGCCTAAGTACACATGTTGCTACCCACAAATCATTGTGATTTTTCAGTAAATTACCATAATTTTACAAGGTGACGTAATTTCACAGTTATAACCGCAATTTTTTAGTCAATTACTGCATTTTAATTTCGAGGTAAATTACTATCAGTAATTGCGGTAATTTAGGAATAATTACGGTGATTTTGCGGTAATTACGGTATTTTGAGGTAATTACGGTAATTTTGAGAAAACGGAAATTTTGAGGTATAATTACGGTAATTTTAAGGTAATTACGGTAATTTTGAGATGATTACGGTAATTTTGAGATAATTACGGTAATTTTGCTATAATTACAGTAATTTTGAGGTAATTACGTTAATTTTGAGATTCGAGCTTGACACGTGAAACGTAAAATGGACGTAGCGGCGTTAGTGGAATGAAGAGGGGTCAACTTGAAAACGGTGTAGAAAATAATTTTTACATAGCATTTATATGGGAACGTTCTATGTATTATTTTACAAATTTCTCCAGAACGGTGGCAGATGCGTAATTTTTTGTAAAAACTGAATTTAAATTGAATTAAATCATCTTTAAATGCTATTCAAATAAAAAATTACACAAATGTCTCGTTTTCGAGAAATTTTGTAAAAACAAAATGTTCCTGTATAAACCTTATGGTGACGATTTCTTCTACACCGTTTTCAAACGAGCGCACACTAGCGCTACCTAGACGCCTGTCAATCCCGAATAATGACAATAATTTTGAGAGAACGGTAATTTTGAGGTAATTACCGCAATTTTGAGATAATTACGGTTATTTTGCTATAATTACGGTAATTTTGCTATAATTACGGTAATTTTGCTATAATTACGGTAATTTTGCCATAATTACGGTAATTTTGAGATAACGCTAATTTTGTTATAATTACGGTAATTTGAGGTATTTACGGTAATATTGAGATAATTACGATAATATTGAGATAATTACGATAATTTTGAGATAATTACGATAATTTTGAGGTAATTACAATAATTTTGAGGTAATTACGGTAATTTTGAGATAATTACGGTAATTTTGCCATACTTATCGTAATTTTGCCATAATTACGGTAATTTTGCTATAATTATGGTAATTTGAGGTATTTACGGTAATATTGAGATAATTACGATAATTTTGAGATAATGGTAATTTTGAGGTAATTACAATTTTGAGGTAATTACGGTAATTTTGCTATAATTATCGTAATTTTGCCATAATTACGGTAATTTTGAGATAACGGTAATTTTGCTATAATTACGGTAATTTGAGGTATTTACGGTAATATTGAGATAATTACGATAATTTTGAAATGATTACAATAATTTTGAGATAATTACAATAATTTTGAGATAATGGTAATTTTGAGGTAATTACGATAATTTTGAGGTAACGGTAATTTTGTCGTAATTACAATTATTATTTATTTTGAAGTAATTACGGTAATTTTGCTGTTTTTACGGTAACTTTTTCGTAAATTATAATAATTTCACAGTAATCACTGTACCCTGGACTAAATTTAAAAAAAAAAACATTACTAGATATAATATAGCTGTAAATTGCTGTACTTTTATGAGTCGACAAAAACTGTACCTGTACAGTAACATGGTATCCATTGGAACAGAAAAATGAAAATTCTTCCTATTTTTTGGATTTACTTGCCATTTCAACTGATCAAAATTTTTCTATACTTAAATCTGACTAGAAAAAAACGTTTGTATTTAGTATTAAATTAAGATAATTGTGTACTTAAAAAAAATGTCCTTTCTTAATAAAATTAGGCAATTAGAAAAGTAGGAAAGTTTAGTATATAACCTTAGGAGATTTTTAAGTGCTGATAACTTTCACTAAAATGGAGAGAGCTACCTTTTTGAGAAAGAGCAGTTTTGGGTTCAAATTAATTTAAGATTCAGATCATTCGATCATAATTTCAAAAATTGAACGTTTACAATTAAAAGGTTGGAACAAATTTGAGTGCTGATTTAAAACGAAACAATTCCGTATTTCCAATAATTCTAACGTTTTTCGTATTAAAGTACTACGGGATTGGTTCTATCTCTGCATCCCTGCAATGCAACTTCAGAATTATCTACACTATTCAACGCTGTTTGGAATTTATAACATCAGTTATGCACGTCATATTTTGATTACACGGAGATCATTATTAATGATTAACTGGCTTATTTATGGTCGAAAGTTTCTCATCAAACTCGATACTAATTACCCTACGTAACGGAACAACGGAATAATTGTCAATTGGAGACCGAATCCCAATCCGATACATACCCTAACAGGTACGAATTATCGGAGTAATTACGTTAAGTTTGATTTAACCACAACAATACTATTTGCTTAATACTAAGGAAGTACTCGCGAGATTTTCACAAGTACGCTATCCTGATAACCTACCTGAAGTGTTTACACTGAGTTGCGGGTAGATAGGGCATATACGCCATTTGACATTCGCCTTCAATGCTCTAAATGAAGGAAGCTCCATTTCTAAAGGTACAGAATAGGTAAAAGAGATGACCCTGTCCATGCCTTGGTAAGTAAGAAGGGGAATACAGTCGGTGGGTAGTTTGTTATTGAATTTTGTAGTGATCTCATTCTTCTTTCACTTTTCCAAAATTGTTATTATTCTATCCATTCAAACAAACATCCACTTTTTGAACAAAGTCCTATACTAGAATGAAAATTGCGAACTCATACTAAATCACGAAATACCTTACTTACAATAAACTGAACCATCTAGAACGAGAAAGTATAGCATCTCAAAACCTACCTGACATTTACCCTTATTGGGGAGAAAGGGCTTTCCCTCTTAACGTTATGAGGAGGGGGTGGGAGCTCAGAAAAAATAATTTGAAAATTTTCCATTAACACAAAATATTTACCAAAAATCGGGTTAATCGATTTTTAAGAGCGGTTCTTTTGTATAGTACATTCTATTATTATGTAGAATAAGAAAAATGCATAACCGACCCCTCATCACAAGTTGGGGGGGGGCTATGTACAAAAATTCGCTTTTTCCCCCAAGAGTAGCTCAGCTGGAGTAAAAATTCGAAAAATCGTTTCAAAGCATTAAAAAACGAACATTTTACTTTTTTTTTCGAGGTTTTGGGGGTAAGCTATTGCAAAAAGAAAAAAAACTGAGTTTGAAAATTTTTCATCGATGGTATAAAATCTAGTGAACTGATAATCAAACAAGTGGGATTCTGGGGTTTTCGTAGGCGCTGAACTCGGTCGTTTTTTCAAAAATGACGAAAAATGACCATACTTGAACCTTTAATTGATTTTTATAATAATTTGATTCCATGACCCAAATTAGCCTCCAAAAGATGGGTTCAAAATTCGAAATTTTACCAAATTTGGACATGGGTATCGATATTAAACGTTTCAAATAATATGTTGTTTCGGATTTTCGGAAGTATTTAGCTCTTAGACCCAAATAAGGTTTCAAAAAAGAGGGAAGGGGAGTTTTCAAAATATAAAATTTTACATACGAGTAATTCGATTTGCTGTTTCGGATTTTAGAAAGTATTCAACTCTTGGACATCGGTTGAGCGCCAAATCTAAGTTTGTCTTTGTATGTTCTTTGGTGAAAATATTCTCAAAATTTCAAAATTATTTCCTAAATTTTTTGTAGGAAACTGAAAAAAAGGAAAAAGTGACCTTTTTAAAAGCTTGATAAAAAAAAATATGAAAACAAAAAATTCGTCCAAATTACTTTTTTTACGCACACAATTTATCCCCCACTACCTACCTATCGTAACTTTGGTGGAAATTTTGTATTTTTTTCAGACTTCAAAGTAAAATAGAGGAGGTTGAAGTTGAAGGGTCAAGTTAAGAGAATCAATTTTTCACCACTTTTTTTTAAATATCACGTAAATTTTTTTTCAGTAGCTCCCGAAATAAGGTGTCAACCAAACTACAAGAATAAAAATTCGTGCAATTTTCAGACTTTCGAAATAAAAATTTAAAATTTTTCACAATTTTGTTTACTTCTCCTCTTAAAAAATAATACACGGTTCAAATAGATAAATTTCATAATTTTCCAGCTGGCCTGGGTGAATAATCAAATGACGGGGAGAGGGAAAGACTTGCGAAGGAGAGCTTAAAAAATTTCGAAAAATATCAGTCATTGTACTAATCAATGAGATTAAACTCGAGCAAAACAACAATGAAAAATTAAAAATTGGAATTTTTAATAATTTTTCTCATCGTTTCAGTTATTAGAGAAACTAATTCGCGACTTTTGAGATAATTTTAACTAAATTTCAAAAAAATTATTACGCCAAGAAATGAAAATCAAGTGAAAAAATTTCAAACTCTTAGACATTTTAATCAAAATTTGTTTTTTTCGGATTTTTGGATTTTTCTTACCCAGTTAGCTAGATAGGTACCTTAAGAAAAATTTTTTTACTAATTGATCGATTTTTCTCGACCCTCTGCATAAATTACTATAATTTGAAATAATTACAATTCGAATATTTTATTCGAACCATTACAGATAATTTTTACCTACAAAAACCACCTCAATTCAGTATAATTACCACCAAATCAGCGTAAATTACGGTAATTACATCAAAATCAGTATTTTACCATCTTACCCTGAAAAAAAAAATCCACACGAAATTCGCCGATAGTTAACAAATCGACCTCTAATTACGTACCGTAATTTACGACACATCGCCTTATAAATAACCGTCACGGTTTCCAGATTACCCGAAATCACGTCACGCGTTCATATTTCACTATCTCTTTACCGTCGGGTCAATAGAACATTACACCCGAAAATATCTTCACTTCGGCAGACCGCAAACAGTGCGTGGTAGTCATTTACTAAATGGCCAAAAAATGGCTCTAAATGACGTATCGGTTACATTATCGCGTATTAAGGTAATAGATTTTCGTATAATAATTTTTCACATGTAAAAGTATCTATTATATGCATAGGTGGTATATTTTCAGACGATCAAGAGCTAATAATAGGTCTCGGATAATGCACTCTCCCTTTTTTTACCCCAAACCAATAAAAATATACCATCCCTATCTGGCGACTGTTTAGAAAAAAAATAGTAAGCAGACAGGAAACTCGATAAAACACGACGAACCCTTATCAATCAATCACTTTATAGTAAATCTTAGCATCGTCGATGGACCAGCTCTTTATATTCATACTCTTTCGTTCTTTATACAAATTAATCTGCATTGAGGAAAAAGAAGCCCATTCGTATAAGAATTCGAAAAGCCTGGCTCGTGTCGACACACTACATTCGATTAAAACGGCTTTTTAAATCGATTATAAAGCCGAAAAGGTCCACTAGCACTTTTGTACTTTGACGAGGAAATCGCAATCGCCCTCGCGTGCGTAATAGCGTCATCATTACATTAAGCTAATTGATGTCGTCGTCATGTCCGTGTCCTATACAACGACGCGTAACGTACAAATACCGAATGGAAAGCAAAAGCTGCCAGTACTTTAGCCTATTTTACGTATTTTTTTCTTGCGTCCTGTCCCATCCTATAGGTTCTTTCTCGTTTGATGTAAAACCTTATACGAAAAATAATCACCTCAAATTTGCATCGGCAACTAGGTGGAAAAATACCGCCGCCATTGTCGGTCTCGCAATTCTACTGTACATTCGATGACAATACGAGTACATCGCACATTCACACGCAGCTCGAGGCGAAAACACATTGAACAGGGGCAATTAATTATCGCGAATATGCGTTACATCGTTCGGAAACGTACGTATTGTTCGTCGATTACACGTTTTCCAAGAGGTGTGCTCTTCTCGTCGTTATGTTTCTTTCATCCAGACGTGTGTGAATTAACGTGGTCATGTAACGCCAACGTACGATTACACGGTTAATTCGTCGTATATCTTTGAATCTGGTTCGGTTCTCTCGAATTTGTACGAGTTGAAGTGAAAATTTGAACTGCAGAATGCCATAAATGGCAAAATTCTATACAGGGTGGTATATAAATCCCCAAGAATTTTTTGTATACTTACATTAGGGTGGAGTAAAAAAAAAAAATCTTGGATTTCAATCAAATTTGGTGGGGTGGTTTACTTTGAGTGGGAGACCTCCAAAAAGAAATTTGAGCCCCTAGGGGCAAGCAGAGGGGAGCAGAAGGTGCTCAAAGTGTATCTCCTTTTGAGAAAAATTCTGTTTTTTGTGTTTTTTAGTTGATCAAAACTGTGTGAGAAGCCTTTGCATAGACGTGACTGGACCTTCTGAGTAGGGTGTGCCAAAACTTTTGGGCCCTCCAATAAAATCAAAAAAATGTCTACCTATGTCCAAAAGATTTTAATCAAAATAATAAATAATAATATTGAATCAAAATCGGAATTAAAATTTTTTTTTCATTGAATGGATCAAATTTTCATCTTTTGATGGTCGATGAGGTAATTTTGAAATTTCAAAAATTATCCAAAATTCGAGAAATGAACTTTAGCTCCATAAATTTTAAATATTCCAACTCAAAGTAAAATTTTGTGCCCAAACAAAAATAAATCGAAAGTACATCATAAAAGAACCTCATATGCAAAATTTCAGATGCTGAAGTTCATTTTTCAAATTTTGGCGAATTTTTGAAATAAAAATTCAACGAGTGACTTTTCATCGAAAAATATGACTTGAAAGCTGTTTCACAACGTGGTAAAAAATATCCTATTAGAAGAATGTAAATTAGTGCATTCAACGTTATCTAAATTTTCAGAGATTGTGTACTCGAGTTTGAATGATTTTTCCATAACTTGCGATGACTTTGCAAAAACTGGGAAATTATTCAAAACTTTGCATAATTTTCCAAAAGTAGAGCGACTTTTTTCCACAGCCTGAACGATTTTCCAAAAATTGAGGAATCTCCCAAAACTTAAAACAATTTTTTTAAAAAGAAAGATTCTTAACAAATCAGAAAATTTTATGAAATTTCCATAATATCATAAAAATTGCAAGGTTTCCCAAAAAATAATAATTTCTCAAGAAATTGGGCTGTAGGTGAGTTTATTCCCGACGAAATACCCATGTGAAAGAATGGGCGAATAGATTTCCATTTTTTTCGGGGTAGGTACGAGTTGAATCTCACTTTTTCTCAAAAATTTCTTTCAACTCTGAATTTTTTCAAATTCCAACTCCCATTTTTTTTAAACTACCTATTCTCAACTCTTAATTTTTTTCAAGTATTTCCAACGCCAGAATTTTTTTCAACCTAAAATTTTCTTAGATTTTTCCATGTTTAAAAAAATGTACTTTTCTGAAATTTTTCTCAAAATAGTTTTCAGTATTGAAAATTTTCTTGAAAAAAGGATATTGCCACCAGGACATATCAGCAAATTTTACCAAAAGAATTGTCCCTGGAGAAAAAAAATTGAAAAATTTGGGGAAAGTAGGGTGTGCCAAGGCACACCCGGCAGTCACGCCTATGAGCCTTTGTAGCATTTAAAAGATGCGATTTGAAATTTTCACTACCTGGAATAATTTTTTTTTCATTGAGTAATTGAAGATTGTTTTTTAACCACTGAAAGTGAATTTTGAAAAAAAATTGAAAATTTTATATACCAGTGCAGCCAACAGCAAATCATAAAATTCCAAAATATGGAATTTATATCGACTTTGAATTGATTATTTTTTCAAAAAGAGGTGTACTTTGAGCACCCCCTGCTCCCCTCACCTTGCCACCAGAGGGCTCAATTTTTTTTAGGAGGTCTCCCACTCAAAGTGAACCACCTCACCAAATTTGGTGAAAATCTAAGATTTTTTTTTCACTCCACCCTTTCATAAGTAATGCCTCCACTTCCATAGGTGCATCCAAGGGGAGGGCTCAAGAGGCTTGAGTTCCCCTCTCGTCTGCTTAGGAGATTTTTCATCATAAAAATGTCAGAAAAAAGTGCGTTTATTGCTTTTTAAACATAATTTTTCAAAAAAATTTCTACCGATTTATTTCTTGAATCAGGGTGTTTAAACATTTTTTAAATTCGAAATTCGCGACTTTTCTCGACTTTTTTCCATGGTATCCACCTCTCAATCCCCCCCCCCAAAAAAAATCAACGAGATCAAATTGATTACTAACAGAAAAAATTTCAAATCCGAAGGAAATGTGCATTTCAAATCAAAATAATTATTAAAAAAATGAACGTATTATGTAACTTTTCAAAATTCCTAAAGTAAACCAAAATTGGTGAAAAAGTAACATTAAAAAAAATTCACTCCATAACCTGAGGCATATAAACGTACAACATTTATAAAGAATGGAGGCGACAGAATTAATTTATTCACGTAATGTACAATTTGAGGCGGACCAGCGGAAAAAACAAAAAAAAAACTGGAGTCAAATAAAAAAAGTCCAAAAGACAATTTTTCACAAAAATTTTCTAAAAGTGGGTTATTTTATGTTAATGAATTCTCTTAATTTGAATCAGTTAATTTTCACTGGTTTTAAGTCAAAATTGAGTGAAAATGACTGAACGAAATCGTCAAAATCATGTTATTGCCAAATTCACTGCAAAAATGTAATTTTACTGATTCATCAAGTAAAAAAAAATTACTTCCGAATCAGTTGAAAAACTACCAAAATTTCAGTAATTTTCACTGGTTTAGTAGTAATTTTTCTCATTTAACGGATTTAACTGTTTTTTTTTTTCACTGTAAATATTGTTTAGTCAATTTTCACTGGTTTGCAGTTAAAACTGACTAATTGAAATCGACAAAATTGAGTTACTGCCGAATCAGTAAAACTTCACTAATTCAATCAGTAAAAAAAAAATTATCGAAAATTTTTAGAAAAAGTGTTCAAAAAGCTAAAAAAAATTCATTTGTTTATTTTGTACAAAACGAAAAAAAAATGTAGGTAATTTGGAAAAAATTCGCCATTTTTGAAGAATTTTGGGCCAATTTCGCGACTTTTGCGACCAAAATCTAAATTCGCGACTTCTTCGCGACTTTCGCAACCTGCAGACACCCCTGTGAATGAACATATTATTTTCCAAATATGAATCAAATTTTGTAAAAATTTGCGGTTTTTTTAAGCAGTGAAATAAATTTTACTGAAAATCAGTGATTTTTCACAGATTTTTCAATCAAAAATCACTAATTTCAGTAAATGCTCAGTTTGTCAGAAATAATCAACGATTTTGGAAAGATTAGTGAAAAATCACAGACTTTGTGAAATTTATTTTACTGATTCAAGAAAGCAGAATTTCACCCTAATTTGGCTGATTCAGATTTAGAGAGTACCTCAGTGCACTAATTTGTTTGTTTCAAAAATCCCGAAATTTTTCAATTTTTCCTCGCGCAAATTTGTACTTGTATCATCCGTCTATTGAAAATGTTCTGAATACGCCACACGCAGCTCAAACTTTGCCAGTGTGTTCGCTTAGAATTGCGAATGGAAAAATTCAAGTTGCACATCACCAAACAACTCAGATTTGTGATCAAGAGTTATTTTTTTCATTCAAACTTTTGAAAAAATATTTACAAAGTCAAACGTTCTGATAGGGCTTCGAATTAGAAGATTATCCAACAATTTTTAAAAATTCGCTTACAGAATCTTACTGCAACAGAGCATCCATCAAACTGGATTTTCTTCAAATGAGGTTTTTCGGAGGAAGCGATTGTGGTCAAATGTGAATATCGATTCTTGTAGCCCATAAAATTCTCTATCTAATAGATTTTTACTTTTTTTCCTAACTCGATTACTGGAGGAGATATGGGAGTGGAGGCTTCAAGAAATAAATGGTATTTGTATATTTATTGCGTTTGTCTTTTGCAGATTGATGAATTAATACGCATCCATACGTTTATGCGCGGCTTGAAATTGCGACCGAATGAAAACCATCAACGGAGTGTATACTTTCGCTGTCATACTATTACCAGTTGGTAAGAAACGATATTTTACGTTTATTTTTCATCGATTCCATAACTCTTATAATTTTTGACAAATTTTTCAAAATACTAAATGTAAGAAAAATCATCACATTTCTAAAATCAGAAGCCAGGACTTTAGCAGGACTTATAAATGACTCCAAAGTTGGTACTACAAATGATCTAAAAATCAAAAAATTTGTCTTCTTAAGGGGCCATTCCACGTCAGTTCGTTCGCAAAGTGGTAGGGTGGGTCAGCGATTTTTTTCATTTTTTTTTATGTGGGTAAACCTCGATGAGAGATGACGAATGCCGCAAACCGCAGCTCTCAAAGTCTTTTTGGAGGGCTGCCACGAGCATTTAAAGTTTTGAGGTAAAGTTGGATAAGGTAAAATTGGGACGTGGATAACTCGAAAACCATGATGGGTTGAAAGTTGAAACTTTTTCCAATATGTAGGGCCTTTGAAGAGTTTTTGACGATTTTTTGAAAATCAGTGTTGCCACTTTCTTCAACACGAAAAATTAGCTGTAAAAGTTTAAAAATGACATTTCCCTATGATGTCAATCGCCAAAAATTCTGAAAAAAATCTGTAAAGTACAACTTTACATGCTGATTAATATATTAAAAAATTGAGTTGACGTTATTTCGTATTTTCGAGAAAAAAAATTCCAATGATTGGAAGAAAATACAATTTTCTTTTTCAAAGGTCAAAATTGTATGAATTGATTTTTTTTTTTTGTTAATTTTACATCATATTCAAAGAAAAAGTCGATAAAAGCATTTTAACTCCATTCAACACCCGTTAATATGTGTGAAAATGCAGATTTATTAACTGTTAACTTCAAAAATTGAAAAAAAAACATTTTGGTATCAGAATTTCTTATTTGGTTACCCCTGGATCACACCAGCACCGCCTGATACCAAAATGTTTTTTTTTTCAATTTTTGAAGTTAACAGTTAATAACTCTGCTTAAAAAAAGACAATTTTTCACCAAAATTTCCTAAAATTGAGTTATTTTATGGTGAAAAAGAGAAATAGCTACTGCCCGAGCGAAACGAGGGTGAAAATTTTCACGAAAAATCATGTTAGAACGGATAGAATTGTTATATGTTGACTCTAAAACTGAGAAATAAATTCATGGGAAGTCTGAAATATTAGGCGAAATTTTTTCGAAAAATCAATTTAAAAAACAGCAAAAAAGAGGCATATTTACAAATGATTTCTCTTTCTGAATTTTTAAAACATTTCTTAGAAAATTCCAAAATTCTCCATTTTTTTTTAGATTTTCTTGAGAATACACACAATATTCCCTTTGAAATTCCCAATCGTGATCGCTACTCAGTCTCCCATAAGAACATATTTTTCCGTGTCAAAATATTGAATTGTCTGAAATAGAAGGGAAGAAGGTTTTTATATTAAAGGATTTTAAAATTTTTGAGCCCGAGCGAAGCGAGGGCGAACATTTTTAGAAAAAATATTTAAAAAAGTGAAATTTCTTCACTTTTTCTGTCTTGTAAAAGACAGAAAAAAAATGAAGTAATTTCGGAAAAATTCGCGACTTTTGAGGAATTTTGGGTCAATTTCGTGACTTTTTCGCGACTTTCGCGACTTTCGCGACCGGTAGACACCCTGAATAACCAAAAACCATATATGTGAAGAAAAAGGACCTAATTTATTTTCATCCCAGAAGCTTCATCAATATTAATTGGTCTTTACTTCATACATTTGAGGCGTCCGTTTTAAAAAATAACCATAGTCCAGAATCTGTATATGAGAAAAAGGACCCAGGTGCAACCTTTTTTTCGATACACCTATGTCCCCTTTCTCATATACAGATTCTAGACTATGGTTGTTTTTTAAACGGACGTTTCATTTAACAAAATTTTCAAGATTTCAACTTCAAATTTTTTTCCGAGTTTGTTGAATTTTGACAATTTTTAAAAAATAGTCAAGAACACTGGAAATCAGAATTCCGGGAACCCTACTGCCAGGTCGCCTGCAACCCTGCTTGTTTTGCATTGCTGTTTTCATTTTTTCAAATTCAAGAATACCTTTCATTTTTTTTTTTTTTTGAGAAAAATTTTGAAAATAGTAACCAATAGTAACCTCTAAAAGGAAAAAGTAACTTTAAGTAACCAAACTCGAAAAAAGTAACCGAGTTTGATGCCTGCCAAAACGATACGAAATTTGAAAGTTGAATTATAAAAACCATCAAAAATCCAATTTAGGGCTGTATTTTTACATGTAACCCCATAACACCATCATAAACCCAATTTTGGGAGAGGGATTCCGACCCCCAAGAAATCCAAGGCCAACCACTAAACTTCATCGACCAAGCCAGATACCAGTATCCCAGGCTGACAAATACGTCAGCTCTCAATTTAATCAACCGGTAACCCATGTTTCGGAATTCTAGCTACGTCTAATTAATTAACTAAGCGCGTGCTGCTTTCATCGAGTGATAAAAAAACCCACCTCGCACGCGATCCATTTTATACCTGTACCTCAATCGCGTTCCCGAACTCGTAAGGCATATTACATGCGCCACCGTTCCATGTACCATATTAAACTACCATACCGCTAGATTAGCCAGCTATTCGAATGAGACAAGTGGGACACGGATATTTGGCGAATATACGACCACATTTGAAAAAAAAAAAACTTTCGACACGAGGTCTCACTTTGTCAAACTGGCCGCAACATTGTTAATATTTCTAGGTAGTTGGTTGCAAGAGGGTACCTCAAAGAGAACTTTTTCATCGAGAGAAAAAAGACATACAGAGGGACGAGGAAAACCGATAGCTGAGGGCTGTAGCTCGAGTATATTATATAGTGGTACACGTATAGGAAGTCTGCGCGTCAATTTATAAGTTGGATTTGGCGTGTAGTTGTAAGGTTTTCGTCGAGGCGAAACCGGAGACCAACAGGAAGAGCGAAGTAACAACTTTGATCGAGGCAGGGACGTAGGACGTTAGGCTATATACGATGTAAAGATTAAAGATTGAATCGAACTTCGGAAACATATTTTTCCTCTTTTCTACGCGCCGAGCAACCGGAGTATTTTCCTCGATGCTTTTATTCTTCTTGGTCGCCTCGCGACTCCCGGCCTGGCCCGGCGACAACACCAACAATGCTGAAAAGCGAATGTGTAAGTAAATTTGAAAAAGTATTCTATTTCCAAAGTTAAATAAGCGAACGAACGAAGGTTTTTCTTTCTAGGGGGTTTTTCCTCTCTTTTTCCTTTTTTTTTTTACTTACAAAATTCTTAAGTTATTCGTCGACTGTGTGGCAATTCGGTCGATAGTTTTGCCGGCCTCTATACACCTATAATACGCGAGACGTTGCCCCCGCCAGCCCCCCACCTTCGGTCGTCGCCTTCGTAAGAAATGGTAATGATGCACTTTACATTCGGGACCCGTAAATTTCGCCAACTTATACGCGTTTTTCTTTTCCTTTCTGCAGAAAATGTCGCCTCGACGCCCTCGTCTCGCCGCTCCACTCAAACATTCGGCTTATTAAAAAAGATTAAAATAATGATCGCAAATCCGAAAGAAATCTAGCGCGAATATTTAACGGCTATAGACTCTCCATTTGCGACCGACCGACCTTTGCACCCCCACGAAACAGAAAGACTATCGTAAATAATGTCCACGTGATTTTTAACGCTGTACTTGGCCGCCGCCTTATACGCCGGTACAATTATTAGCTCCGTTTAAATATATAAAAGGGTTCTAAAGCTTTTACCATTGAATTAGGGGGATAAGGGGTTAACGACGTCGACGGTCGGGCCCGGTATCAAGAAACGAATACGTACGAAATAGTATATTAACGCGAATAATGACGCTATTAAGGGAACGTTTAACGCGTATATGCGAATGCAGGTGTTTGTTTTTCACTGTGATCGCGACCGCAGAGAAGGAGCTTTGAAACTTGCACGAAGATTTATTTCCAACATGTATATGGAGTGATTTTAAAAGCTCAACTTCTCTCGTCTGCGATGAAATGGTTATAAGAGGGTACTCGTCGACGAATTTTGAGAATTTTTCATTTGATGAGCTCGAATTTGAGAAGGCATTTGAGAAATGAAGACAGCACTCGCTTATTTTGAATCAATGAAAAGTCACTGACGAATAGTCAGAATTGCAGCAGGGCTATTCCATACAGAAATGCCAACACCAATATTGAAAAAGTACTTAGTTTCTGAAAAATCACTCTTGGTGATTTTTAGAAAAAAGAAGCGAAATTAAGGTGTCTTAAGAAGAAATTGTCAAACAAAAAAAAAGGTCTTACGCAACTAAACCCATCAAAAACAGTCAAAATCTACTAAATTTTTCAATTTTTGACAAAAAAAAAATCACTGACAGCATCCCAAAAACAGAAAAATCAGTAATTTTGTAGAAAAAGATGCGATATCAACCTTTTCTTCAATGGTAAAAAACACTACACTCTCTCATTTAAAAATCAGTGAAAATTATCGAAAATTACTGAGAAACAGTCAGAATTGCAGAACAGGAGAAAATCAGTGAAAAAATTTTCAATGAAAACAAATCGGAAAATCAGTAAAAATTTACTGGAAAATCAGTGAAAATTCACTGGAAAATCAGGGAAACGTAGTGAAAATTCACTAGAAAATCAGTGAAAATCCTCTTGGAATTCAGTGAAAATTCACTGGAAAATCAGGGAAATTCAGTGAAAATTTACTAGGAAATCAGTAAAAATCAACTGGAAAATCAGTGAAAATTCACTGGAAAATCAGGGAAATTCAGTGAAAATTTACTAGGAAATCAGTATAAATCTTCTGGAAAATCAGTGAAAATTCTCCGGAAAATTAGTAAAAATTCACCGGAAAATTAGTAAAAATTCACTGGAAAATCATTGAAAATTTACTGGAAAATCATTGAAAATTCACTGGAAAATCATTGAAAATTCACTGGAAAATCAGGAAAATTTAGTGAAAATTCACTAGGAAATCAGTGAAAATTTACTGGAAAATCAGTGAAAAAATTCACTGGAAAATCAGTGAAAATTCACTGGAAAATCAGTAAAAATTCACTGGAAAATTAGTAAAAATTCACTGAAAAATCAATAAAATTCGGTGAAAATTCACTGGTTAGTGAAATTTGTGAAATTGGCAGAAAAATCAATGAAAATCTATGAAAAAGCAGCGAAAATTCGCTTGATCTTTTCCTGTGCTGCAATTCTGACTGTGTATCAGCGATTTTTCACTGATTCAGAATGAGAGAGTACTGTTGGCAGCCCTAATTCCATATACCATTTTGAACCAACAATGAAGTCAGGTCTTTCGATTTCGCTCAATTTTTTTTACAAGTTCCCTTTGATGGTCTATTCAAAAAACGACCATCATTTCTCTTCTAACCATCAAGGGAGCTGGTGGGTGGACCTCGTAATTTTTACGCAATTGCGATTTCTAGCCAAATTACCCAAATTTGTAGGCTCATACCTCGAGGTCGGTGGTACTTGGGGGAAAACTGTTTGCGGGGTTTGAAAGAGAATTGATATGCGATTCAAAAACGATGATCACATTTTGAAAAGCTGAAAGTTGAATTTCGGGGTGAAAGTTCAACTTTCATGATAAGTACAAAAGACGAAAGCTGCCACTTAACAATCTGAAAAAATTACAGTAAGTAGCTCCTTTTATCCTTCTTTAAACCAACAAATTTTCAAGATCCTCTGGGGTGAGGGGAGGTACATAGGTCCACAATTTTGACCAAAATTCAAAAAAATCGAAAAAGTAAAGTAACACATCGATTTCTACTAATTCGAAGGCGTTGAGTTCGAATATGTACTACGTTTTTTTCATCCGACTCTTCTGAACCCCCCTTTTAGCTCCCTTGATGCAGTCAAAATTCAAAAAAATGAAAAATAACGTGTGACCTGTCGTTTGTTAGGTTTTTGAGGTCACTGAGTTCGAATATTTGTTTATTTTTTGGATTCAGCCCTTCAATGCCCCCCCCCCCTAGACCCTCCAATTTTTGAGAAAAGTATGTCAAGAAATGAAAATAGGTCTCACTAATTTGAGAACGTAGAATTTGAATATAGACTTACTTTTTGACCCCCTTCCCCCCCCCATTATTTTTTTCACTAATTTGCTTTTAAATAGCGATTCATGCAAATAGAATGAGAGCAAGTCTCATTTCTTTTATTGAATAAATTTCTGATAAAAATTACAAGGTCCTTCCACCAGCCTCCTTGAGGGTTAGAAAAACAGTTTTTCCGACTCGAAGTGTAAATTTTCTGAATAGAGATCACTTTCGCAAATTTTTCAACTCGAACCCAATTCTCTTGGAAAAAAATATGAAATATATATAGTAATATGAGGGGGTTCCTCTATCTTTGCCTCTGGTTTGGCCTGCCCTAACAACGCCAATACTTCAATTGTTCAAAAATTCGTCAAATTTCAGAAAATACACTCCGATTAGGGTGAAAGGAAATTTAAAAATCGGATAATCGAAAACCGATGGTCGTAGGTACTTAATTTAGGGGAAAATATAATTGTTTGAGCACTATTCTCAAATATCATTTAAAAACAAATAATAATTAAAAACATACCCAAATGTGTTTGTTGAATAACGAAAATCTGAAACAAAAACAAACAAATTCAATGAGTGAAAAAATTAAAATTGTACAAAAACAGCACGAAAGTTTAAAAAATATCGGTAATAAAACGTGAAAAAAATTACACAAATACTTCTTTGCAAATGGCTAAAATCGGTGAAAAGTGAAATTAAAAAATTGATCTCTTGAAAATAATATTCTCTCGTTGTACCTACAATAACCGTAAGCCAATTTTATTGAATTCGTGATTTTTTCGTGTTAATTTCTCGATGATTTTGTTTGCTGATTTTCCTTCCCCTCCTCCTTTCTGTATCCTTCCAAAAATAATTCAAGTAATATCAAAATTGATGAAAAGTTTTTCCAAAAAAAAGAAAAGAATTTTGGTAGATCAATTTTGATCCAAATTTTCTACTTTTGATTTTTTTTTTTGTTTAGAAAATTCGTTCCATATTTGTGTTGTACTGCTCTGTACAAAACCTTGCGAAGGAATTGAGATATATCTATCTCTTCACTCTTTCATTTTTTCAAAAAATAGCGTATTCTTTAAAAGATTTGACAATTTTTCAAGAATTGAAAAATTTTGAAAAAAATTTTTTCTGAAAATATTGACGAATTAATATCTTAATTTTTATTTGTTCGTTCAGGGGACAAATCGCATAAATCAGTGACTTGAAAATAGTCAAAATTCACAATTTTAACTCATTCATCTTCATTTTTTGACAATTGGTCAAAAATCAAAAAATATTAAATTTTTGGGTCAATTTTGGTCAATTTGAAAAACAATGTTTTTTTCGATAATGGCGAGGTCACTGATCATAAATGTGACATTGGTTTTTGGCGTCCGAGCTAACTACGTATTTTCTCTAATTAATACACATCGTCCATTTTTTAAAAATAAAAATTGAAAATTTCACAGGAATGAGGGACAACCATTGAGGAACGGAAGAATATAGCGTTTAGATTATTTGACCAGAAAAAACGAAAAATTTCTGAATCCCGAAGCCACTGTTTGAAGGTAGCAACACTATTCCCGAAAAAGGCGAGGGACTTCAAGACTCGAATACTGAATTGAAATGAAAAATGTCGTATTCGAACCGGAATACTGGATTTTTTCAGAATTTTTGCAGGAATCAATAGCTATGTTTTTTTACACGGATTTTGCATAATCTGAATTTTGGACTTAGATTCTCTTTTTCTCGATTATGTTATCAGTTTTCTAAAGAAAGAAGACTTTTCCATTCTGAGAATCCAAAATCCATTTCTATGATCTACTCAGCGAGTAGCTTTTCATTTTGGATTCTGATTTTAAAATTCAGGACCCGGATAATCCGAATCCAGATTGTTCAAAATCCGTGTAAAAAAACATAGCTAATCTTTTTTTATCTCAGAAAACTCATAACCACAAAAAAATCAAAAAATCATAATTATGTATTTTGCAGACATTCTTGAAAAGATTCTTTAGGAATTTCATCCATGCAATTAAAAAATAAGAGATGAAAAAATTCAAAGTTTATAGCTTTCTTGCATCTTTTTTTCACTTTATAGTAGATAGGTAGTGAAAAAAAATTACATAAAAATGTAGGACTTTTACACACTTTTTAAAAAATCTTCCTCATCATCACTTTGTCAACTACATATAAGACCTTTCAGGCACCTTTAAGATTTGTGCAGAAAATGAAAAAACTAGAAATTCCTAATTTTTTAGTATTTTTCTGGATCTAATAATAATAATTGTTTGATGACCAGAGACCATTTTTTTCGTAGATTAAATTTTGTCAAAATTTCGATTCTTTACATTTTTTTCTGAAATTCGTACTTTTTAGCAGGTACTTTTGTAACCTACTCAATATTTATACTTTTTTCACTTTTTCATTCCTGCATTTCGTGTTCGGTGCGAACTCCAACTTTGAAATAACACTTGCGAAGGTGGTGAATATTTTTGATCCTCCCTCTTTCCAGCTTTGCTTTTTTAAAGCAAAACTTGTTTTTTTGAAAAGTCCAAAAGAATTAATTAAAATTTAAAATGCTAAAAAATTGAATTTAAAAATGGCATAAATTTAGTCAAAATTCTTTTCATGTATGCACATTTATTTTTACCATATTTAATACCTAAATTAAAACGATTTTTTAACAATTTATATTGAAAAAAAATTCAAAACGAGTTTTTCCATTTTAGCCAGCTTTCACAACATTTAGACAACTCGACGAAATTTTTGAAACATAAATTCTCAATTTTTAAATTCGTTTTCAAATAATCCCCTTCAAAATACTCTGCTAAAGCATCAATCAAACGAAGTTTTTGAAAGAAATTATACCATTTCAATTTCAATATTTAATATCGCTTTCAACGACTTCTCAATTCCAAATTTGTTCAACTACTGTCTTCTTTTCCACTTTATAAAATAAGTTTCGCACCAGCCCCGCGAATAACCGCAGTCATTTCCAAATCACCCACAATTCGAATGATGAAACCGACCAATACGAGCAATACGAAAAATTCTCACAATAAGGGAATGTTGCGGAAAAATCAACATTGCAACCCTCGATAGGGTTTGTTTTTGCTCCATCCAACCGCGTATTTACTTTTTATCGGCGATCGAGCTCGAAGGGATGTTTTCACAGAGCCTGAATTGTCTTCGCATGAGTTCCGACCCTGGTTAACATTTTTGACCAGCCGAGATGAAACGACAGACCATAAACGACCACTACGAGCAGAATTCCTTCCACCTATTCAAACTTAACAACCGGGCACTTTTGAAAACTCTTAATAGCCATAATAGGTTAATTTTTTTTTCATTTCGTTGGATCGAATGGTTTTCAAGATGGTCGCTGGTGAGACCATGATAAAGGCATATTGTGGGTAGAAAAGAATTTTAAAGAATGTTGGAACTCGGCCTACTCTTGTGTTTTGAAAAAAAAAATACCTTCGTGTCGTACAACATAAAGAAGATATAACTCGCGTTGTACCATGGCTTACTCGTATGCGCGGGAATTAATGTTTAAAAGAAAACTTGCATCATAAAAAAGTAATACGCGGCAACAAAGCCACATAGAAATGGATCTTGTTTATGGCATTTCGCCACTATATGCGAAGAATTTTTGTTACGGTTTGGGACACGTTTTTATTAAGGTATGTAAGTATAGCTGGGGCGAGGGGATGTATAGTTTGACTTTTTTTTTTCCAAACGGCGGCAACAAAAGTGACAGAACGAAAAGGGTGAAATGTATACGAGGGAGTGGAAAATTTTTACGGTGCTGAAATTATCGGTAAAAGAGACGCCGCTGATTAATTTGACGACGAGAGACAAGAGGAGGGAGCGAGCTGAAGCAACGGTGCAGCAGAAGACGCTAATAAAAACTAGGGCTATGTATGAGAGAGGTGAATCGTGCTGGTGACATAATGAAAACGAATTACAAGGCTGCGAACCGTGTGCTAACTGCTAATTGATTAATACTACAAAAGAAAAACTATACACTGGTCGTCGTATTAACTGGTAATAACGGCGGCAGCCTTTGGCCACACGCCGTATACACGAAACAGGTGCCAAGAATAAAAAATTGTAATGGATGGCCATCTCACACGCGGCCAAGTTCAAAGTTTCAGTGATGAATGAGCGCCCAGCCGCGTACAGGAGGCTGAACAGCGAACACGAATCGTAGGTGGATACGTATTGCAAATACATAAACTTTTCGCCTGCGGATACACGAAGCGTAAAAGGCCCCTTTAGATTTCGAGGTCTCGTAATACGTATTTGAAACAGTAGTACAGTCATTTTAGCTAAAATAAGGCCCTACCCAAATAAAAAAATTAGCAGAAAGGGGAAGTTTCGTATATAAGCTCAGTAAGGTATATATTTCAATATTCCCGAACTTCCCCAAAATTTATGAATATTTTGAACCCTTTTTGGGGGTGAGGGGGTTAAAATTTTGGTTTTTCCACAATAACTTTCGAAATTACGCTTTTAGTACAGATATTTTAGCTAAAATAAGGCCCTAACCCAAAAAAAATTAGCAGGAAGGGGAAGTTTCGTATATAAGCTCAGTGAGGTATGTATTTTAATATTCCCAAACTTCCCTAAAATCGGAGAATATTTTGACCCCCTTTTGGGGGGTGAGGTGGTTCAAATTTTCGTTTTTCGACTATAACTTTCAAAATTACGTATTTACGAAAAAAAGTTGAAAAAAAAATTGTAGAGCATAAAATAACGAACAATTTTGCTATTTACAATTTTTTCTTAGGGCGTAATGGGAGGAAGCTAGGGATTTTCCTCCATTTTTAACAAGTCCAACCCCTAAAATTTATTCATTCAGCTTTCAAATTTTCTTGTAGTTGTTTCACTTGCTTCCCAAGCGTGATTGACTTTCTCGAAAATTTTCCAACTCTGTCCAAAATTATTCTCCCATTCCAAACTTCACACAATTTTTCTACCCTCAAAATTTCATCTGATTTTTTGCAAATTCAATTTTTTAAACCCCAAGTTCAGACTCCAAATAGGTAGATACTAATTTTTTCCACTAATTCAAGAGTACATATTCTTCATTTTTTTTTCAAGCAAAGAGCGAAGACCGTTTGATATTAATTATTGTAGGTGTAAGTCCAAAAACCATAAATGAGAAAAGGGACCTTAGGTCCTAGGTATAATGAAAAGACTGTTTCACTTAGGTCCTTTTAGTCTTATTCAGTTTTTGGATTTACACGCTTAATATTAAAGGGTCTCCCAAGTTCAGAATTCTGAAAAAAATTTCCAAATTCAATATTTAATTTGTTCGGAGATAGAAAATCAATTCATCTTTTTTAATTGGAAAAAATTAAGTAATTTAAAAATTAAAAATTCAAATCTAGTTTCAATAAAATTAAATTCAATATTATTAATTCATTTCTATTAATTATTTTAATGTAAGTAGTTATCTTTATTAAAAAATTTAGAATATCCTTGAACTAGGAAACAATTAACACTTGGAGTCTGGAAAAAAATCAAAAAAAATACTCGATTCGAAAAAATTTTTGTGAAATAAATTTTGAATGTGGAAAAAATTTGGGACAGGATCGGAAACTTTTAAAAAAAAGTCAACTACACTTGGGAGACGATTAGGGACATGGATATTTAAATAAATTGAAGCATATTTAGTTGTAACCTAATATTCACCTATAAGTCAAAAAACTGGGTAGGAGAAAAGGGACCCAGGTCACAGGTGTAACTTTTTTCAGTACAGTAAAAAATAAAAATAGGTATTATAAACTTGCAGAAAATTTAAATTTTGCATTTGAAAGAAGATAAAAAATTGTGTGAAAATCTAAATGTTAAACTTGGAGAAAAAATTGCGCTTGAAAGTTGAGAAAAATTTTGAAAAAATTTGACGATAAAAAAAATGATAAAAAAATATTTGAACTTATGGAAAAAATAATGTAGAAAATGATTACTTAGATTTTAATGAAATTGTGTAAAAATTTGAATGTTGAACTTGGAGAAAAATTTGATCTTGAAACTTGAGAAAATTTTTGGAAAAACTTGAAGTTGAAAAAAAATGAAAAAAATTACATGAAAAATTATTGGACTTCAAAAAATTGTATGAAAATTTGAATGTTAAACTTGAAGAAAAATTTTGAAAAAATATTATTTTGAACTTCGAAAAAATTACGTTAAAAATGAAAATTCATACACGTAAACTGCTATTTGAACATTGAATGAACTTCGAGAACAAAAAAAAAAGTTGCTCCACCGGTACGTGCAACCATTAAGAAAAAAATTGGCGCGGCGTTCGAAAATGTTTCACGAATTTTGAACCTCTCTCTTGGGACTCAATTTGGATCCAGGGATTAAATAATTATAAAAATCGAGTTCAGCGACCAAGAAAACCTCAGAAGTAACCCACTTATTGGGCTATAGGTTCGCTACATTTTATACCAGACCTACATTATTCGTCATTTTTTTATTGGGTTGATGACAAATTTTGGAACATCACGACGTTTTTTTTCTGAACCAATTTTTCGAGTTTTTCATTGTAGCTGAGCTATTTTTGGGTGAAAATGCAGCCTTTCCTACAGAAGGTCCACCCCCTACTTTGAGATGAGGGGTGGATTGTACATTTTTATTATTCTACTTAGTAATATGATGCACTATGCAAAAGAACCGCTCCTAAAAGTCGATTAACCCGGTTTTTGGTAATTATTTGTGTTGATGGGAAATTTTTAAAATTGATTTTTTTCTGAAAGCCCTAGCTCCTCTCCATGACATCCTGGGGGAAAAAGGTAAAAAACAAAATTGTTTGTTTTTTAATGCTTTACAATTTTTGTTTCAACTACTTTTTCGTAAAAGTATAAATTTGAAAGTTATAGTCGAAAAACCAAAATTTTAACCCCCTTACCCCCAAAAAGGGAACTAAATATGCATCAATTTTAGGGAAGTTCGGGAATATTAAAATAATAATATATACCCTATTGAGCTTATATACGAAACTTCCACTTCTAAATTTTTTATGTTAAAACCTAAAATAACTGTACTACAGAGCGAATTCGGTTGGTTTTTAATTTTTAGTTTTTGGGTGTTTTTCGCAACCATAGGAAGAATTTTCTTATTGTTGATGTTACGTGTGTGAAAAACAAACCTAGTAGTAATTCGACGCTCGAGTGGTGACATTCGACTCGATGAAATGCTTCAAGAAGCATTACTCGTTCCTAATAGTGGCGGGTAAATTACGCTCGAGTGGCCGAGTAACCAGTAACCACCCGCATATTGTGTTATCCGCGTTAAGATCACCCCAGTCCGACTTTATGCGTATGAAAATGCGAATATGGCTGGGGTTCTGACCGCAAGCTCGAATAGAGCTGAGCAAAGTTACACGTAAGTTGGTCTCTGGTGAAAAGTATGCTCTCAGGAGAAGTAAAATGAATAGAATTATAACCTATGACTTTCGAGTCCAGTCAGATTGGAAAAAAATGTACGATACCCCGAAAAAAATCTCCAGGGAGCGTCCGGAACCCCCTGGAGGAGTAAATTCTTGCTGCAACCCGGGTTTTCGTGAATATCTTCTCAATTAAGCCTGAAGATTGGAAGATGGCTGAATAATCACGTCCTACGTGCAATTTCATACCAGAAAAGTTGAATTTTTCTCAAAAATTCCCACTTCTTGGGCCAAAAATGAAGAGCGAAAACACCTATTTTCAAACATTTACAGTATTTTTTCAAATAATCGAAACCATGAAGCTGAAGCTACCCAAATTTTTACCAGTGAAATGTAATTTTTTCATAAACACTTCTAGGACAACTCAAAAAAAAGCAAGGCTTTCAGCTCTTACGATTAATTACTAAAAAAAAAATGTTAATATTGAATATTACGTTTTAGAAAACACGTAATTAAGCTTTATGGAAGTACATAACACAAGCGGATAATTTGAAACCAAAAAAATGAACGATGGCATTTTTTTGCAGTGGAAATATCTTGGGATCAGCTACCAACGAGTGAAATTGTGGAGTGGGGGAGGAGAGGAATAATTACTCTAAGTAATGCTTAATTAATCGAGCTTGTAGAAAGAAAAGGTAACTGAAACGAGATGCTAATAACATGTAATTGATGGCACAAAACATTAATGGAGGAGGGGGGCAAGATTTAAAATTTTGAAAATTTTCATGTTTAGTATCAAAATTAGATTTTTTGGCATCCCGAATACGATTTTGAGATTGTTTTATTAGAAAACACAAAGGGAACTCCGGAAGAGCAGAAGAAAACATCAAAATTTTGATTCGCATAATTTTGATTCAAAATCGAAAGGTGGCTATAAGAGCGAGGAGGGTAAAAACTCAAAACTTTTGGTGATTATTTTTAGAATAGACTGCCAAAGTGCACTTCATTTGTGAAATATTGGGTAACTACAGCTTCATAGTTTCGATTATTCCAAAAAAAACTAAATGTTTGAAAAATAAGCGTTTCCATTCTAAATTTTTGAAGAAGTAAGAGTTTTTGAAAAAATTGAACTTTTCTGATAGGAAATTACGCGTAGAATATAATTATTCAGCCATTTTCCAATTTTGAGGCTTATTTGAGAAGAAATTCACGAAAAACTGGTTTTTAGCAAGCATTTACCTACTCCTTCCCCGAGGGTTACGGACGCTCCCTGAGGTGGGCATTCTAGTATTTTATTTAGTGGATCATTATGAATAGAAAACACAATTTAAAAAAATCAGGCTAAAATTTGGGGTTCAATTCTAATATGACTGAACACTATTTGGGCAATCAATCGGCGTTTCAATAAATTCAATTTTGATGGATTTTTCAAAAAAAAAAAAAGAAGATCAAGTTTGGTCAATGCTAGATCAACTTACTTTATCAACTCGTATATTTGATGCAAACTTTGGGTAGATTGGGAGAGTATGTCTAATGACATAAATTTTCCAAGTGGGGGGGGGGGGGGGGTCTATATTAAAAGAGTAACCTAATCGACAACTTGGATGATACAAAAATCGAAGATATTTTGTATAATTTTCAAAAAAAGTAAGCATATTATTTCATATTTTCAGAAATATCTTATTTTCTATAAAAAATACTCCTCCATTTTAAAACATTTTATCAAAATTATGCTATTTTAAATTTTTTCGATTTTTTCAAAGCCTTTGAAAGCAAACGTCGTCCTCAGGGCAAAAATGCACTGGAGTTATCAAAATGACGTCGTAAAAATTTTACCCCCCTCCTCCCCTCCCTCCAGACTTCACATACACCTCACCTCACCTCACCTTAAAATCTAACTACATAATGTATGCAAAAAATGTTAAAAAACTGATAAAAATAATTTTTATTTTCAAAAATGGTTTTAAAAAGGTTTTCTTTCCTCAAAAATTTCATTGGCACTCATTTTTTATTTTCATCCCATTTTTCAAAACCTCCCGGAATTTTATTTTATTTTTTTCAAAATTCAGTAAACAAATTGAAAGAAGTTATATTCCAACACATAAAAATCATCGGCACCAATTTTCCAGGCTTTTTCTATGTAGTTGAAATTTTTTTTTTGTTTTTTTTTTGTTCAAAATTCAGTATCTATAAAGAAATTATGTTAGCATACATTTTTTTAAAAATTTTCAACATTTTTTGAACAGTCAAATTCTAAAATGATGGTTTCAACCGAATTTTACTCAATTTGATGAAGTTTGATAAAATCTTGGGAATTTTGTTTTTTTTCTTCCATTTTGACACTTTTTTCCATGCACATTTTCTAACAATTTTCATGATTTTTGAACCAATTTTTGTAAAATTTTCAATTTATATCAATTATTACCATCAATATTTTCAAATCGCACTTGCATTATTTTCAACGAAATGATTTTAATAAAATTCATAATTTTCCGATCACTTCAAAATAAGTTTTAGTGAATTTGATGAAAATGTTGATTTTTTTTAAATTGTTGAACAATTAGATAATTATTTTCAACGATTTAAAAAATTGTTTTAATATTTTTCAAAACAAATTTCTCACATATTTTCGAAATAATTTATTACAGATTCGAGACACTTTTCAAAATTTCTCAACCACTTTCAGAATTTTTTCGACTTTTAATCAATTTCTATACTTTTACAAATTGATCTCTAATGAACTTCACCATTTAAACGATTACTTCAAACAACAATAGCAATAAATATTTCCCAATCGCAAATCCACACACAAAAAGATAGAAAAAGACCTCATTCCGGGATACAACTGCGACAACGATGCATTTATTTTATACACATTTCGACATTGTGTAACAACGTTTATGAACTTGTACACGTCGCTTTTACCCTCCCCCTCCTCTTCGCCCGGACTACGCGTGTTTTTGAAATTATGATGTTTGATTTCTGTCTCTGTGTGTTGTACATATACACGTCGTTATTGTTTACCAAACTGTATCTACTCGAGTGGAACAAACATTTAAACGCCAACGATTTATTATGACAAACGTGTACATACACTTTTTCCCACCCCGATTTTTACTCGGTGACATATTTCCTCGAGAAAAACATACTCCCGGCCACCGTTGGCGTCAAATTTGTTCGTTTTTGGCGTTTTAGGCCATCTTCGAGTAGGTCGGATTTTGTAAATTGCATTCACAATGCTCGACTTTCTTCTGCGTCTGTTTTCAGCAGTTCACGAGACGAGAAATAACGAGTAAAGGTGTGAAAGGAGTTTGATACGGGAACATATTCGTTGAATTGTTTGCATAGCGTTCGATTGACTGGCATTGGCGTTGGAAATGTTTGTTTTGAAATTATCGCGTGACATGACGAAATACTGCTTTGAGAGAGCGCAACGTTGTCCATAGATGGCTCGGTGACGATAAGAAACGACAAATTGTCAAAAACTATTCGCCTGTGTGGTTTAGGAATCAAGAAAGGATTTCCAAATGACACTTGAAAGGGTTTCGAGCAATTGATAATGAAAAGAGGTGGAGAAAAAATTTTATGGTGGAAATAAACAACCAAAGGCTTAAAAATCACACTTCAGGCGGAGTTGAAAAAAATTGTAAATCGTTCAAAATCCAAACACCAAGACATGTTAATATTCGAAGCAATAATTCAAGCCCAGAAACAAACTCGTAAAACGTTTCACTTCTAAATGTACGCCCATAAATCCTACAGCAATTAACACCTGCACTTAGTGCCCTTAGTCCTAATTGGTCAAAAAGTACACAGGCGATAAATCAGCCAAAGGGAGAAAAAACCTCTTCAAAAACCCAGCTCGCCATCAGCACTTCATTTCACTTTTTCGGCCTTCTTTGTGGTAAATCCTCGTCGCCGAAGGATAAATAGCTAACGACGACATCAAAAAAAAAAGGTTTTGCACGCCTATCGATATACTCAATCGAGCACGTTTTTGACCCAAAATTAACCCATTCATGTTTATCGATAAGTGTATTCGGACGAGATTCTCTCGCATGTAGCCGGATGTAGTAAACTATGAAACGAACGACTTTCGCCATTTTAACCTTTACACCCTAAACGCCTTCTTCGTTCATGCGAAAATATACACATATCTCAAAAAAAAATAGAAAGAAACGAGGAAAAAAGAGAACCCCGACTCCGACGAAAGCTCGATTTTGAGACCGACGTAGACTCGCATGTATAATGAATAGCGAAACGTAAGCTTTGTGGGTTGCATACCGTCTATAGATTCGTAAAAAATAAGTCTAAAGAGGTTCGCAGATGAGATGAAATGAAAACTTCATCATTATCAATCTAAACAGGCTGGTTTTTTCCCTCGAAAATTGTCAGATTGCTTTTTAACTATGTGGATTTGACGACGATGGCAAATGTAGGTAGGTGGTTTTTCATCGTTACGAAAATCCTGGTCACCACTCTTAACTCGCCGGGAGGGAGTCCAGCCTTAAAATTTGGCTGTTCAAAAAATGTTGAAAAATTAAAAACAAAAATTTCTTTATAGATTTTTTTTACCCAAAAATAATGTACTTTTGACACTAGTTATGAAAAATTACTCTTCTTCCAGCTCAGGCAATTTTTTCAGAATTAACGATTTTTTTTCAAAATTGGGAAAGTGTCATAAATCGTCACTGATAATAATGATTTTTATGGGTTAAAATAATCATCCTAGACTTAATTTCAAGAAATAGTTTTCAATGTATGTTTTTTTTTTCAATTATTGTATTCTCGTTTCTGGAATAATAGCTTTCATGATAAAGAGAGGTATCCCAGCTCGAAGTAAAATTTTGAGGCCAAACAAAAATAAATCGGAAGTACATCATTAAAAGAACCCCATATTCAAAATTTCAGGAGCCGAGACGAATTTTTGAAATTTCAAAATTACCTCAACGCCCTGAAAAATATGAAAATTGGATCCAATCAACGAAATAAGCTGAAATTTGATATAATACTCTATTTTTGACCTCCCGAATCGATTGGAAGCAAGTTCAAGATTTTTCGAAGTCTCCAGAAAATTTTGAAATTTTCCAGCGCTGGAGAAAAGCCCATAAAAATGGTACACGTGAACTTTAGCACTTATAATCGCGGATAAGTAATATTGGTGACTTATTTGATCGATTAAAACAGAATATTCCAAAATTCGAGACGTTGAGTTCAAATTCTTTTTTTTTTGGCAGAAAATAAAATTTTTTCCAGAAAAATTGTCAGCCAAAAAAATATGGATTTGAACTCAAAAGTTATGAATTTGGGAAAATCCTGCTTTAATCGATCAAATAGGTCACCAACATTGCTTATCCGCGATTATAGGTGCCGAAGTTCATATAGACCATTTTTATGGGCTTTTCTCCAGCGCAGCGCTGGAAAATTCCAAAATTTTCTGGAAGCTTCGAAACGTCTTGAAACAGCTCTCAATCGATTTGGGAGGTCAAAAATTGGGTATATACTTACTAAATTTCAACTTTTTCCGTTGATTAGATAAAATTTTCATATTTTTCAGATCGATGAGGTAATTTGAAATTTCAAAATTTCGCCAAAATTCGAGAAATGCACCTGAAATTTTGGATATGGTTCTTTTAATGAATAATGATGTACTTTCTATTTATTTCTGTTTGTACTCAAAATTTTACTTCAAGTTGGAATACTTCCCTTGAAAAATCATTTAAAAAAAATTAAGATTGTTTCATAACTGTTTAAAATATAGATTTAAAGGTAAGTTGGGATATGTAGGAACAAAGAAGGAAAATAAAATTTTTACGAGGTCATTTTGAATTCGACGAGTAACTTTTTTGCTACCTCCCCCTCTCCCAACGGTTCAAATATCTTAAAAGGAAGGAAAATTATCACCTTCAATCTGCGCTCATTGCATTCTATTAATCAGTATTATCATAATTGTAAAATACCATTGAAGAGTAAAAAAGACAATCTTTTGCTAAAATTACAAGTTTTACACATTTTTGCCTCCTTAAACTCAGTGAACATTTGAAACTAATTTTAATGGTTTGAAATATTGGGAGTGGAAGAACATTGAGAATTTTTGGAAATTTTCAAGGGAAATGAGGACTAGGTGAGATCGTTTTGCACTTTTCTTTCGAAAGTTGATGAGGGAGTAGGTCGGAAGTTACATTTGGGCTTCAAAAGAATGGAAAAATTGAATCCATTTAATTCACACTTATTCCTCTACCACACTGAAAAAAATGAGAAATGAAAAATAAATTTAAAATGTTTAAAAAATGATGAATTTTATCCAAAAAAATAATAACGGGGCACCATTCACAAAATTGATATTTATTTTTAAAAAAATAATAATATTTATCGCAAAATTTAGTAAGTAAGTAAAATTTATTGAATCGAAATAAATTTTGCCAAATTTTGCAATAAATATTATTTTTTCAGAATAAATTTTGCCAAATTTGTAAATAGTGCCCGTTATTATTTTTTTGGATAAAATTTATTCATTTGTTTTTTCAGTGCAGGCCTTAAAATCTAACTACGTTGAACTTTTTTTTAAATTGAAAAAAAAAATCAAATTTTCTTGTAAATAGTTTTAGGAAGGATGCTTTTACCCAAAAATATCATTAGCACTCATTTTTCTGGATTCAGGATGTCTACTGGATCTAGAAAATGGAAATGAATACAATTTTCATGTTTTGCTTGATCTTTTTCAATTTCTCTGGCTCCAAATTTGCCCAGAAGACCCCCCCCCCCGCGTATACTCATTTCAAAAGAAAACCCAGAATATAAACATTTAGGATGAATTTCATGACATTTTTATCAATATAAAATTTCATCAAAATACCAAACGTCAGAAGGAAAAATAATTCGACTCGAGCGAAGCCAGAGCGAAAATGTTTGAAAACCGAATTAAACACAAGCAAAAAAGAGCAGAGAATGAATATTTTAGCACTGGGAAGAAATCTGAAAAAGTTTTGTGCAAGCACAAGATTAATCAATTCTTAACGAAATTGAAGAATTTGACCTCGCTCAATCATGAGTCATGACAGTTAAAGACTACTCAGGCTATCCTAAAGAAGGGAAGTCAAACATAAAGGCAACTACAAAGGTAATTCCAGGCAGAAAAATCAAAATTGTGAGATTTTGACCGAAGAAGTCGAATAATGATATTTCAGAGACAAAAAGGCAGAAGTCTTGCCAGAGCAAATCGAGAGCGGAATTTTTTAAATAAAAAATTCAAATTGAAAAATCATTCAAAGGCAACCCTTCAATTGAAAAATTCAAGAGGAAAATTGTCAAAAATTCTAGCTTTTTGTAATAAAATAATACATATCAAAATTCTTGCTATTTTTTTGTTTTTATGCTTCTAAATTGAAATTTATGACATTTTCTTGGCTTGCTCGCCAATAGACACTCTGATAGCTCAAAAGAACAATTTTTCCAAAATTCAGTAACAAAATTAGAAAATTTCAAAGGTCTACAACACAAAAAATTGCCAAGACCTCCAATTCGCACCATTCGCAGCCATCCCACACAAAATTTGAAAATAAAAGTAACTTTAGGGACTTTTGATAGTCGAAAAAGTAACCAAAAAAGTTCAAAAAAGTAACCTTTTTTTTTTTATTTCAATTCATTATTTAGCCCAGAAAATGTAAAAAAATTCAAAAAATATTTATTTGTGTACGTAATACATATACCTAGTATTATAAGGAACACCGAAACTACTTATTCTCATAATGAGCTTAACCAAAATAAAAAACGAAAAAAAAAACTAAAGGGTATAGCCGGATAAGAGGTGATTTGGCCCCAGCCCCGATTTTTGATCTAATGCTCCCAGATTGTGTACCTTGATGAAAAAAAATTCTGGAAAAAATTTTGGCCCCCAACCCCCACCCTTTCGGAGCTATGGCCGTTTTATTGCGCCATTTTCAAGAATTTTTAATTCCAATGGAAGTGAATGAAATTTTCTGTTCTTTGGCACAAAGTTACATCTCGTAAAGGTCTATTCAAGATAATTTTTTCATCAATTTTGGTGCACTCCTTCATGAGGTTTTGGCCATTTGAAATTTTCAACTGTAAAAAAGATCTTAAAAGCGAAGTTCGACTAATTTTTGAAAATATCCTAAAAATGTGTTTTTTGACGTAGATTCACGTCACGTATTCAGTTTTGGCGATTGAGGTGGCGCAAGGGCCGAAAATTGCGAAAAACCGTAAAAAATGTTGTTATTTTAGCAGATTTTTCAAATTTTGAGCGTTCTATATGGAAAGAAATGGCCAAATGAAAAAACTAATGTCGGATTCGTGTTAAGCAGGTCAAAATACCCCGATAAACACCCTTTTCGCGATCATTTTACTTTAAATGTCGAAATTCACTTTTTTCATTGCTTTTTCATGACAATAAAATTAGATTTCGAGATTTAAAGTAAAATGATCCCGAAAAGGGTGTTTATCGGGGTATTTTGACCTGCTAAACACGAATACGGGATTGGTTTTTTCATTTGATCATTTTTTCCGTATTAGCTCAAAATTTGAAAAAATCTCCCAAAATAACAACATTTTTTACGGTTTTTCGCTATTTTCGGCCCTTGCGCCACCTCAATCATACCAAGAGGGTTCGTAATACTAAAATGCCACTGGTGTACGAGATTTTTTTCAACTTTTTTTTTTATCCAAAAAATTCCAAAAATTAATTTTTTAGTGAAATTGTTGAAAAAAAGTAACTTTTTTGAGAGAAAAGTAACAAATAGTAACTTTTGAGTGCAAAAAGTAACAAATAGTGACTTTGCTTGAAAAAAGTAACATGGTTACTATAAAAGTAACCCCGTGGGATGCCTGACATTCGTCGTCATTTGATAACTTCTGCCTGAACACAAAATTTGGGAAAAAATCATCATTCCAGCTCAATTTTCTATCCGCACACGAGTCCCAACGAAAATCCAAAGTTTCGATTTTACCAACACTTACAGCACAAGCTACAATAACGAATAAAATCGTGTCCAGACGATGCGACGACTAGTTGACGTCGATCTCACGTAATATTTAAAACCCCATCGGCAAATCCGTCGATAAAGATATGCACGTCGAGTCCGGCACCGGACCGGGCAGGGCCCGGGGAGCACGACCGAAGACACGAACCACGCCTAAAGAAGTAAATGTTTACCAATTGTAGAATAGGATAAGCGGAATAAATGAGTTTCCTTCTTTTCGGGCTAATGGACTACGGTCTCTTCATTAACAAACGTCTGTGGAATTAATGGCAACATTTGTTACGGCTAGGTACCTCTATACGCGGACTTGACTACGCCGTTTACGCGAAATATACGACTTTCTGGCCAATTTTTCTACCCAGGCCGGAGGTATACTAAAACGCCGCCGCCGCCAGTACATAAGTAACCGCAATTTGGAAAATTTATCCGTTAATCTACAACACACCTTTTAACGAGCTTTTTCCACAGCCCGCCACACGTTTTAAAATACATGTTCTCGCAGTCGTCGTGCATTTTTCTCCCCCTCCCCCTCCACCCAAGTCGCCTCGATCTGCTCGTTTATTTATATACATTTCGTATACACATGCACACATGTTCGCGTCAATCTATCGATAAGTGGTTAACCATTCTCAGTATATTTGCTTTTTACGATCTACCCCTCGATGCCAACTTTGCCTTTGGTATCTTTATAGAGTGTGGCTGCCTGAAAGGTTCACCTTGGACTGGAACGTACTCGCGTACTTTATTGGGAGTTTGGTCGGCTGTTTCTTAATCGCATAGAGTTTAATTCGACTTTCACGCGTGAGAAATTTGTTTACATTGAACGATACATCGTTATACGAGATTGCCTTCATTAGATTCCTCTTCGGATCTTTATTTTTCTTCTATTTGGTTAATTGCACCCGACGTTGGTGGTACAGTTGAGATGGATGATTGTGGTTTTTTGAAACTTATCTATTCAAAGGCCAATCAGCTCGATTTATTTTACGATTTGAATATCGATGTTTATTTTAAATGTTTTTTAAATCGATTTTCGTGCATTTCGTAATGAGCTATCACAGTTTTGGTTTTTGTTGCAGTGCTTGCCTCCGTTAGCTGGGATGATTGGTGGACATACGACGGAATTTCAGGTAAAATGTTTTATATTTTCTTTGTAATTTTGTATGTAGGTATTTTGAAACCACTGATTTCCAGGGTCATTTCAAATAAGATCTCCTGAGGACTATTTTCTTCTATTTTTTTCGTTAAAAATCATTCATACAAAATTTTGATCCCTCTGAACTTTCAGAATATGAAAATTTTTATAAAATCTCGTAAAATTGTTTCAAAACGTTATAAAAAATGTTTGAAATACGAAGAAAATATTCAAATTCCCATTAATCAAAATGAGTTATCAATTTATCATTCAAGTCCATTAAAATGAAAAAAAAATCCATAAAACTGTAATAAACACATCCTCAAATTTTTTTTAAACCTTTGAGCATAAAAGCAGCTGAAACTACTCAAAAAACTACGAAACATCAATAAAATTTCTTCAAATTCTTCAAAACTTTTAAAATAAATTTCAAAGAAAATTGTGTAAAAATTGGTTAATTTTACAAAAATTTACATATTCTTTTGAAGGTAAAAAAAATCAAATCTTTACTAAAATTGACTGCAAATAATATGAAAAATTGAAATTTTTTCGACATATAAACCTATTTTTGCCGCACACAAAGTAATTCTTAAACAATTTAGAAATTTTGCAACACTTTTTGGTATATTTTCAAGCAATTTGATTATACAATTTTTTTTAAATACCTAACAAGTATTCTGAATCTACGAATTTCACCTTCCTCCCAGTTTTTCTATGCATGCAACGACGTAGAGAAGTGACCAACATTTTTTAAGGGGGGGGGGAGGAGGAGAAAGACGAAACAGTATAATGACTACAATGATCCTATTATACTAAAATCCAAAGCGAATTTTGCCCATTTTCGGGAGATGTAAAGTTTGGTTGTAAAATTTAGCCGGCATTGAAATAAATATCGCTGGCTGCTAAAATTTAAAGTCTGAATTCCAGTTAGGTAGGTACTTTAATAGGATACAAAATGGACAATTTTTTTTTTTTTAAATTTGTTTCTAATCCGCTATCCAAAAAACGTACAACTTGTTGGTTAGCAAATTGGGCAATTCTACGACGTTTGTTTACATTCGTTTTGAGAGTCATTTTCTTATCACGTCAATAATTTACAAACTCTGGATTTTTCCTGTAAAATTTTCAAACTCTAAATTTTTTCAACGTAAATGTTCAAGTTCTGAATTTTTTTCCTGTGTTAAAAATGTGATTTTTCAAAAACAATACACACGGATTTGAGAAAAATTTTTTTTTGATTCTATCTTATAGAAAATTTTACGCTGAATCGAATGCCGCAAACCGCAGACCTCTATCTCTTTTAGAAACAAAGTTACAGCGAAAACTTTCTTAAATTATGTGAAAAAATCACATTTTTTTTCGCTTTGCTCGCGAATAGTGAGATTTCTGAGAAATCTAGGCGTTCTACGCAGGGGTGCCGAGAAGCCTGAGTTCTTGAGGACAATTCTTCAAAAATATTTTTGGGGTGAAAGTGTCCCTTTTCAGAAATCACAATTCAACTCTGAATTTACCCTCCAAAACCACAAGAAACCGCCCCCAAAACCACCTAAAATTTCCCTCCTCCCTCAAAAAAAACACAAAAATTTCCTCCCAAATCAAAATTGTTCAAAAATGTTGGCCTCGCTACGCTCGTCCTTATTGTATTTCTATTTTCATAATTTTAAAATAATCCAAATCCTACAAAAATGATTTTTTCCCTTATTTTTCCTCAAAATTATTTTAATTAATTTTGTTTGTATTTTTTCTCCTTAGAAATTATTTTTAATGTTTTTAAGAACTTTGGCCTCGCTGAGCTCTGTCTTATCGTAGGTGTTTCTCCTTTAATGATTTTAAATTAGCAGTGGTCGATTTTTTATTCAGGTTTATTAATCCAAAACATTGTTTCATTGCACCTGGAATTTGAGGTTTTCAAAAATTTTCGCCCTCGCTCCACTTGGTACAAAATCGTTTCTCACATACGCACATTGAAAGCATAAAAGTTATTTTATAAAATTATTATTATTCTTGAAATTTTCCTACCTCACTCTCGCTTCGCTCGGGACAAATAGACATGTTTTATAATTTTTTTCAATTACATATAAAGAACATGGTGGAAATCTATAATAAGTACCGAGGTATGTTTTTAAAAAATGACAAAATAGGAAAAAGCAATAAAAGTGAATGAGAGAGACAAGGGGGTGGAAAAAATTACTTAGGTCACCAAATTTGTGCCATCAATCTCCGTCCCCCAAAGCAAATATGTTTCGTGCCTTAATTTGAATAAATTGGTTTTATAAATTTTCAATCATGTTTTCTGCAGCCAATAGCATCGAAAAGTAGGGCACAAGGAGTGTATTGTACTCCTCCCTATATCCGTGGCCGGGATTCAATGTATAATGCACCCCCCCTTTCCAAATTACCCTAGATAGATATTTTCAAAGCATTAAAACCCTTTTTTGGGTATTAAAAATTCAAAAGTTTCAAAGTTTCACCTTCGCTTCGCTCAGGCATAACCACAATCACAATTCTTGAAGCCATTTCAGGTAGCAGTGTGAAAAAAGCTCCCCTTTACACCTAAAAAACCCTCTGGTATTCAAAGTCTCTATACCCACTTCGTACCCTCCCAAAAAAGAAGCTCCTGATGCCACTGGCTACAGCTACCTTTGAAGTCCAGGGTAGTAGGTACTAGGTTCGTAATAAAAAATGAGCATTGTGGGAGGGTAAAGAAAGTCATTGATCTAGGTATCATATTGTTGGGAAAATTTGAAATCTGAGTAGAGATTTTTACCGATTTCATCCCCTCCCTCCTGAAAAAATGTCTTCGAAACTTCACCTCACTGGTTGGTTTAAAAGATTGCATTTTTATGATGATTTAGGGCTTAAGAACAGAAGTAAAATGGAGGTAGAAAGAATGATTTTTTATATGTACTTATTGTACTTGGTTAGTAAAAAAAATTAGAGGTGTGAAAAATGGGGGAGAGGTACGCGAGTAACTGGAGGGAGGGGGGGGGGGGTAATTCCTCAAAATCTTAAGTGGATCTCGGCACCCGTGGTTCTACGTCCATAATAACCATGACAAAAGTTGTAGAAAATTAAATTTCCTATCGGATAGGTGCATTCAGGTTTTCCGGGAGACGTAGTTTTCGAGATATTCTCGAGTAAAGTTGAACATTAGTTGAGGCAATTGAGAGAAAAAGAGAAATGAAGCAATTTTTGGCTGTAAAACTTTTTACAGCCAAAAATTGCTTCATTTCGTTATGTAAAAAAGTATTCCTGACAAACTGACAGAGCTATTTATTTTTTTGATTTTCAAAACAAAATAATAATGAAAATATTTTTCATGATTTGGAAAAAAATGAAAAAAACTTCATTACCGTGTGTTTCAAATTTCAATGAAAAATTATTGACTTAAAAATCGCAAGTCCAACTGCAGCGAGCAGCCCGAGCGAAGCGAGGGCGCGAGCTAGGGGTTGGGGCCGCATAGCGGCCCAGGGGGCGAGCCCCCTAGTAATATCATAAAGTAAAAAAAACGTAATTTTGAGTAAAATAAAACATTTCCCGAACGAGGTGAGTTTTTAAAAAAAATAATCCTAGTAGAGTCAAAAATAGATTTTTTAAATATTTGACAATATCTCATAGGGAGAATCATCACCACCACCACCACCCCCCCCCCCCCCAATTAAAAGGAGTTGTGGTCTTAGTGTTGTGTTATTTCATTTTATCATTTTATTTTACTTGGAAGAAATTGTTGGCTGTCTTTTAAAATATTAAATTTCAACATATAAAAATATTAACGTTGAAAAAAAAATTAAAGAGGTTGGAACAAAAAAAAATTACCAAAATTTTGAATTGTCCTCTTCGAGCCACCAAAAATTACGAACCAAAATTATGCAAATCGAAATTATGACTTTTGCCTATGTCTTTCGGAGGCTCCTTTTGATTTTTCTTAAAAAACAATTTCAAAATTGTAATTGGCATGCCAAAAAACCTAATTTTTGACACCAAACATGAAAATTTTCAAAATTTCGAATTCCCCCCCCCCCTCCACCCCTTAACCACCATGACTGACATATCGTTTTTGAATCCTTACGACCCAAAGAAATATTTCGTATCACCAATAATCAGCAATAACATCACGTTTATAGTACTTTTTCTTTCCACAACCTCGATTTTTTAAATACAGTATCCAATAACCTCCCTTATAATTAACGGTAGGGGTTGAAATTTTTGCGGTGACTTTTTTTGGAATACCCTACCAGCATGTATAAAAAAATTCTCATTTGGGTACTTTTAGCTTCGTATTTCCATCATTTCCAAAAATAATGTAAATATTGGAAAAATGGGCTTTTTTCACCCTTAATTTTTGAGCAAAGAAGCGGGTGTTTTTGAAAAAAAACGAACCTGTCTGATAGGAAATTACACGTAGAACATGATTATTCATAACTATTTTTCCATTTTGAGGCTTTCTTGAGAAGATATTCCCAAAAGTTTCGATTTTTTCCAAAAATGCTGTAAATTTCTGAAAAATAGGTGGGTTTTACCCTTAATTTTTGGTCAAGGAAGTGAGTGTTTTTGAAAAAGAAAAAACCCTTTCCGATAGGAAATTACGCGTAGAACAAGATTGTTCATAACTACTTTTCAATTTTGAGGCTTATTTGAGGAGATATTCACGAAAAACTGGTTTTCAGCGGTCGTTTACCCCTTCCCTGGGGGTAGCGGAGGGTTGTGGGGTGTGTGTAGTGGACCATTACGAACGTAAAACACGAAAAAAAAACTCAGGCTTTAATTTTTGGGGGTCAACTCCTAAAATGCCTGGACTAAATATTGAATATCGAATGTCAAATATTGTCAGAGTCAAAGTCAGGGCCTATTCACGATTTCAAGTAAAAAAATTTTGAGAAAAATTTCAGAATGAGAATAAAATTTCAAGAAAAAAATTCAAGGTTGAAAGAAGTTTTAGAAAAATTGAGATGACCACTGGAATGAAAATTATTTTCACAAATCTTACTGTTACCGATCTTCATCAACAATTTTGAAAAAAATTTTAGACCTGAGAAAATTTTTGAAAAATGAGAAAATATTGAGAAAAAATTCGGTGTTGAAAAAACTTTTGGAAAAATTTAATATTTTTAACGTCGTTTCTTAAAAGACAACCAAAAATGACAATTTTTCAACCTTGCAAAATGGTCGTTTCTTGAAAAACGACAAAAAAGATCTCATTTTGAACATCAAAAAATTTTTCAACTCTGTCATCAACCATTTTGTTTTTGTTCCCATATGTTTTTCGACACTGGAAATTTCCTCAGACTCTGTCAATAAATATGATGAAAAGAGACCTGAGCGTAAAACTTGAAGAAAATTCAAGATTGAAAATTTTTTTAGAAAAATTAAGAAGACCTTTGAGATGGAAATCATTTTCACAAATTGTTTCATGCTTTTTTCGAGCTTCCCAGGAAGATATGATTTTTGGGATGAGAATCACGTTCATAAATTATCCCATGATTTTTCTAGGCGTAAGACGATCGTTGAGATGAAAATCATTTTCAGAGATCATTGCACGATTTTTTCGAACTTTCGAAGGCGAGATAATTTTTGGGATGAAAATCATGTTCATTAATCATCCCATGAGTTTTCTGTGTGTAAGAAGACCCATTGAGATGAAGATCGTTTTTCAGAAATCATCCGATCTCAAAATAATATTTTCTCTATTTTCTCGCATTTTTGAATATTACGATGATTTTTAAAATATTTTGGGGTTCAGAGAAGGCAGGGAGAGGAGTTGAGAAGGGGCTGGTACCTCGATTTTTTCAATTTTTTCGCCTTTTCGACAAAATCGATCGTTTTCAAAGTGTTTTTTTAGGTTCAGCCGAGGTGGGAAGAGTTGAATCCAATTATATTTAATGTTTTTAAAAAATGTTCAAAACAATTACATTGTAACCTTTTTTAAACAATTTAAATGATGCCTTTTTAAAAATTTTCAGGGCATTTTGAATTTTACCAGAATTTTATTCAAGTTTTTTTAATATCTTTTTACATTCATAATAAACTTTGATTTGAAGAATTTTCCAGATATTGAAAAAAAAATTGATAATGTTCTACAACATTCTTGTTCACCTTCGATTAGAGAAAAAACTGTTTATAGATATTCAACGAACATTTCAATTTTTTTTCCAAATTTGAAAAAAAAAAACACTTAAATCGAATAGCTAAACAAAATTATATTTCTCGCTTTTACCTTTAGATCTACAAACCTGCGTGCGACGTTTAAAAATTTGCTTAAAAATTGTGTCATTTTACAAATTTCCTATCTAATGATTCAATTCGCCAAAAAATGAAATCAGAACCTCCGCCATCTCATCACATTTTATTTAAAACACCTATCATCTCACCGAGGTCATCATTCCAAACCCGGAAATTCTTCGCCATTCAATTCCATAAATTTACTTTTCCATGCACCGTACCATAACTCGTAACGAAATTAAACTTCACTGGCTGCAGTCACGTTAGGACTCCCAATAAATACGACAAAAAAAGGGCAAGAAAAAAACCTTCAAACTATATAAGAAAAAGAACCCGTCATCATAACTCGAATACCGAATAAGGAAATCACCGTAGTAAGAATATAAAAATAACTTATTTTTGCCTGGTTCGTTCTCTTGCCTTTTCTCAAGTAGTGGCTTATACGCTTAAAAATTTATAAACTGGGAATATTACTTATACAAAGTGTGAAGTATACGTTCCCACAGAAAATTTTCTCGTGTGTTTTTCCCCTTTTCTCTAATTCTTTTACTTGAGTTTTTTACTCTCGCCAATAGCGATAAAAATATTCGCTTCGTATGCAAACCACCACCCAATACACCATCATCGTAATAAACTAGCGACCAATAAAAAAGTTTTTTCTTGATATACCCGATGCAAACGGTCGGCGTTATATTAATTCTTCTCGACAAGTCAGCCGAGCATACGTTTGACCCAATACACCACTCAATCGTATAAACTAGACACTTTTTACGAGATCGAAATTTTAGTTCAATAAAAAAGAAGAGAAGTAGTTACTGCCCGAGCGAAGCGAGGGTGAAAATTTTACAAAAAATCATGTTGTTAAATGATTTTAAATTCATGGAAAGTTTGAAATATTAGCAGATTTGGCCCGAGCGAAGCGAGGGCGAAATTTTTTCGAAGAATTTTTAAAAAACAGTAAAAAAAAGCAATATTCCAAATGGTTTTCTCCTTTAAAAATCCCTTAGAAAATTCCAAAATCCTCCAATTATTTTAGATTTTCCTGACAATGTTTTACCTTTAAAATTTCAATCGTGATCGCTACTTAGTCTCCCACAAGAACATATTTTTCCGCTTCAAAATATTCAATTGTTGAAATAGAAGGGAAAAGTACGAAAAGGTATATAATTTAAGAATAGGTTTTCAAAATTTATGAGCCCGAGCGAAAGGGCGGAAAATTTTTAGAAAAAATGTTCAAAAGTTGAAGTTTTTACTTTTTTCTGTTTTGTAAAAAAGGCGAAAAAAAATGGAAGTAATTTTGGAAAAAATTCGCGACTTTTTGATGAATTTTGGGTCAATTTCGCGACTTTTTCGCGACTTCAGCGACCTAAATCTAAATTCGCGACTTTTTCGCGACTTTCGCGACTTTCGCGACCGGTAGACACCCTGTACACTAATTTCGAATTCCGTTCCATTCCCTCCCCCTTATTTTCAAGATCGTGGTCAAGGACATCATGACATTCCTTTCTCATCACAGCTCATTAAAAAGTAAGTTTCCAAAACTTTAAATTTTAGATAAATTCTGTAGAAAAACAGAGTGTAAATTACCCCGAGCGCAGAGAGGGGATTTTTTTTTTAATTCATAATTTAATGGACAAAAGACATGCATTTTGAATAAATGATAAACAAAAAAAAATCAGATAAAAAATATAATACACTTTTTTAAAATGATTTATCCTTTTTTTGGATTTTTGAAAAATTCCAGAGAAAATTCCAATATTTCCTGACTTTTCCTTGACTTTTCCAGACCACCAAATTCCCAATGGACACCCTGAAAATTTTCCAAACTAAAATTTTCTTTCATTTTTTTCAAATCTTTGACACTCGATATTTCACAAGAAATTTTTTCGAACCATGAAATTTTTTCTTTAAATATAATCCAACTTCAGAATTTTTTCTAATTTTTGCCAACGCTTTCCTATTCTAATTTTTCTATTCAAATTTTTCTTTAAAATTTAATCCAACTCAAGAATTTTTCTCACATTTTCCAACTTCAAATTTTTTCCTATATAACTTTTCATTTGTGACGTCATCTCCTATGTTTAGGGCTAGAAAAAATTTATAGCTTGAAAGTATCGAAGAAAGATTTTGAGCAAAGATTTTGAGAGTACGAAAAAATGAAAGGAAAAAATTTTAGGGTTCGAAAAAATGAATAAAAAATGCTGGAAATTGAAAAAATTTCAAAGTAAAAAAATTTCCCAAGTTGAAAAAAAATGAAAAAATCTTAGTTGAAAAACATATTAAAAAATTATAGAGTTGAAAAAAATCAAGGAAAAAGTTTTGAGAATTGAATGAAGTTGTGGGAAAAAATTTTAGAATTGGGAAAAATTTCGAGAATTCATTAGGTTAAATTTTGAAAAAAAAATTTAACTTGGAAAAATTATCGAAAAAAATGTTTGGAAAAAAGTTTTACTAATAACAAAAAATTGGGAAAATTTGAAGATTGTAAAAATGATGAAAATATTAAAACCCGAAAAAAAGTTAATACGTGGAAAAAAAGTGTACCACATGAAAAAAAAATCATCCTTTTCGCGAGTATATTTAAACTCGCATCCACGACGCTATTCTTATTGCCTCACGCAGCGTGTGTTTTATTTCTGGAACCAACGTAGGTAAATGTTTTTGATGAAATATGAAAGAAGAGGCGAAGAGGGGGTGTAAAACAGGTATCGAAAATTCGACAAATTGCACTCCATATAGATTCGGTTCAACGAACCGTAATAGTTACATTATTAACATCAGTCGGAATTATTTTAAACAAAGCCTCGGCGACATTCATTTGATTACACAGTCGTTTTATAGCACATTGTACATACCATATTGCAATTACACGGATTTAAACCAAATTTACTCGAGCTTTTTGTTTCCTTTTGCCGGACTTTTTCATATTTTATTAATTTGTTGCGTCGTCGTCGCGTATTTAAACATCAAAAATGAGTGTTTTTGATTCATTATTACTTTAAATGGGGCGGATCATTGGAGAAGAGGGCAGGGAGCGGAAAAAGGTGGGGTTCGAATCTCGAAATAATCCGGTAAAAATTCAAACTCTCCAAATCAATCGTTGACCCCTCTCAATTACTCTTAAAATTTCACAATAATTTTTTAAACATTTTTAAAAATTTGACGAAGTTTAAAAAATTTTAAAGCTGCTATATTCATTTTTCACATTTCATTTAATCCAAAACTTGGAGAAAAGGCTTTTAGAGAAAAGGGGCACAACTCAAAATTTTCAAAATACCTACTATACTAAAATAAAGTACCAAAATCTACGTATTTTGACCTCCCAATAATCCATATAATGACATTTTTTGCACCCTGTGAGAGGAAGTTTCGAGGAGAAGGACAAAACACGAATTTGCCAAAATAATTGAAGATGGTATCAGATTCATACGTATTCCGACTTCTCCAATCCATTTCTAATATTTTCTCGGACCCATAACTTGACAGAGGCTTCAAGAGGGAAGAAAAAATTCATAATCTTTAAATTAATTAGAGTATTAAAGTTTTTGTACAAATTTTGACCTCTCAAATCCAGATTTTTTGAACTTGAAACTCAGAAAGAACTCTGCGAGGAAAAATACAATATTCAAAATTTTCAAAATATTTGCATACATTGGTAGCAAAATTTTGGTATTTTGACCTCTTGGATTTCTTTTTTAAAAAATTCAATCTGGATCTTAAACACAATAGCAGCTTCTCGCGCCTCTTTTTGAGTGGTTCAACAAGAAAAATCCTCCTGAGATGTAATTACCAGAGAAACGTTTCAAGTATGTTTTTTTTCAAATCAAATTTTCGACAGCCAAATCAAAAGTTGATCAAAAATACACAATTCCGAAGTCAGTCTGAAAATCCCGACAGGTGGATTTTTCCTTCAACTATTCGAAGGGGGTAAGAATTCTTTCTTAGTAAATTTTTATACTTTCAACGGAAATTTGAAAATCCTGGAGAAAAATTATTTTAGGCTGAGGGCTCTAACAGGGTGTCCACTGTGTTGGTCCACTATATTTCAGAAATAACTCTGACTTTTCCAGATCAATTTTTCGAATTTTTCCAGTAATCTAAGTTGTATATTTTATTTAATAAATTCTTTTATTTAAATTGGTCAATTTATTCGAATCGAATTACGCAGTAAAAAGGATAAATTTATTGTCAAATACTCGTTACAAAATATACCAAGGTTTAAAATAAATAAAAATTCGTAAACCAGGGGGGGGGGTAATTTTTCACGTGACGCACTGACATCCCGAAATTTTGCATAAAAATAATATAAAATGCATGGGGTCTAAAACGATTTTTTTTTCAAAACCACTAGACAGGTATTTTTTACTAGATTTTTAGATGCTCCTTTTCGAGCAAAATCAATTCTGAAAATGTTTGAACCCATCCAACTCCCCCTCTCCAAAAATATTAGAAAATTTGAATTTATTACCTACAGAAAAAAATTCAAATAAAAAAGAAAAACTAAGCATTCAAAGAAAAATTATGAAGTTTTGAAAAATGAAACAAATTATGCCAGGGTGTCTACCAAATCAAACGAATATAAAATTCGGATTTCTCCGGACTGAAAATTCAAAAATTTATTCTCATTTTATTGCTTACCCCCTCCCCTCCTTTCATCCCCTCCCAAAAATGAAAAACACGTGCCTTAAATTTATAAAGTCACCTAGGTATATGAATGTATTGAGCCCGAGCCAAGCGAGGGCAAAAATTTCTGCGAAAAAAGATCTTCAAAAGATGAAAATTTATCACTTTTCTCTCATTCGGGGTTTCCAAAACATGGCCAATAATTTCGAATTTATTTCCATTCAGAAGCGTCGTCAAGGGGGACCGGGGGGAGGGGTCAGGTCCCGCAAAAAAAGTTCTGGCCCCACCGCCCCTTCCCAAAAATTTATGTTGTATTTATAAATTTACATTACAAGTACATCAGATGGGAATTTTCAAAGCATTAAAACATGAAAAAAATATGTCTTTTTAGAACATTAAAAATCCAATTTTTTCAAAGCTTCGCTTGGGCATAAACGAAATTACAATTCTATGATCATTCTGAGACGAAAGTGCGGAAGAAAGGTTCCTTTTTACCGTCTTCCCATGAAAAAAGTCAGTTCCCCTTTTTCCATTTCGAAAAAACAAAAAAAAGTTGTCCAACACATGGCTCCTTTTGTGCCCCCTCAATTTTTTATTCTGACGACGTCGTCACTGGTTCCATTATCAAAAAATTCCAGAGAAAATTCCAAAATTCCCTGATTTTTCCCGGTTTTCCAGGTTTTCCAGAAAATGGACACCCTGTCCAAAATAACTAGAGATTGTGGAATCCGGTTTCAGGAAGTTGGGCCAAAATTTCATCAATTTTTAAAAAATTATTCTTTCAAAATGTTACACTTTTAAATAACTAATGATTTTTTAATTTTCAATTTTCTTCAACTTTTCCCTCAGTTTTTTATATTTTTGAAAAATGGCCATTTCCTTCATTTATTTATAAATTTTTCAAATGTGAAAAACGAATTTCACAATTTTCTTAGATTCCAACCAAAAAATCAATTGAAAAATTCTCGACCCGAGGTAAAAAAAACTAAACCAAAAAATTAACTTGGGCAGCTGAAATATGGATTTTGATGCTTTTTCCAACATTCCAGTCTCGTTCAACTCGATAGGGAACATCTCTCGAGCTTTTTGAATTAAAAAAAAATGTATTGAAATCTACCATTGGCATCCAATGGAAATTTAATTTTTATCTGCATTTCGGAAAATGATTGACAGAAGAGATCTTTTTTGGCTAAAAATATTCATACGTATTCGATCAAATTTTCTTAAAAAATTGTTCAACCTGAAAAAACAAACTCAAAACTACGAATTCCTGTAAATATTTTGCAAAAACACACTCAAAATTATATTACACAAAATCTCGAAAAACATTGCCAACAAATCTCCAATTTCACAAAATTTGCTTCACTCTTCACCTCGTCATAATCTACAAATCTCAACATCTTACGTAAGCCTACGCAGTAAGAACTCGTGACAACCTCGAACACCTTTCGAAATTGTTTTTGCCACACGAATAAAAAAAGGAACAGACCAGAGAAAAAAAGACGAGAAAAATTTCGTATTCGATATGAATTTAAAATACATCTCATCTGCGCTTGGATACGAGCAAGTTATAAACATCTGCCATATTCAATTAGGTATCGAAATCGGAAGCGTGGCACTGTGATACATATCCGTTTACATAAATAAAAAAAATTTAGTTTACATTTTATATTCACTTGTTATTTATGTTATTCGTGTGTTAGAGAGATTTTTTTATACCAGAGATTTTGATCCGATTTGCAAAAAGAAAAAGTTTCCTTTTCTCGAGCTTTATAATGTTTCTTTTCTTCGTAAAAAAGATCTTTTTCTTTGCAAAAAAAAACTTCTACGAGAGTATACTACACGAGGGTTTCGGAAATCGATTCTTTTGACAGTTTTAAAAGCTCCAGCGAGTGAAACTTTTTCATTACGAACCAGTTTAGGTAGTTGCACGGTTAAGATTCTTATCACTAGATTAGCACTCGCGATTTAAAAGTGTCAAGTATATATTTTTATTTTCATTCGACAATCTACTCAAGACTCTCGACGTAATTCCCCTTATTAAACCTAAACTACCGAATGGAACACGAATCGAGCAAAAAAATTCTCTGTTTTTCCATATTGTTATTCATGGTACTCGTTGCTGCGAAATCCACCAGGGGCAATTTTATCTCCGTCAAAAAACGCCACTACCAATAAAAACGAACAGCGAATGACAGACACTTTTAGAAAGGACGATTGGGATTAAACCACCAAATCGTCGGTACTCTGGGGTCTGCCGTTCTTTTTTACCCAATTCCCAAAATGTCGACCTATCCGCCACGTATAGTAAGTTTATTTTTTTTTTCACAAACCAATTCAGTTACTCGAACAGTGTCTGTGTAATCGTGTATAATTCGGATGTATGCAGGATACAAGAGCCCCAGACTGGAGCCTGGTTTTCCCCTACCGATCTCTTTCGTTTTGCTTTTCGGATTCATACGAGTTAATTTCCATATATTTTTTCTGTCGTATTTTTTTCTCGATTTTGAATTAAATTTCCATTAAGGTATGTTGCACGTGTGTTTACAGGTCCCGCATTTTGGGGTTTAATCAATCCGGAGTGGAGTCTTTGCAGTAAAGGGAGAAGACAATCGCCGGTTAATTTGGAGCCGGATAAATTGCTGTATGATCCGAATTTGAGACCTTTTCACGTCGATAAAAGTCGGGTAAGGTGAAATTTACATAAAGCTATCATATTATTATTTTTATTAAATTTTCTAATATTACTGTTTTCTGCAAAATATTGCTCCAAAGACCTTTTTTTTTAGATTTTTCGGAGGAGGAAGGAAGATGAGTCGAAATATGCATTACTGAAGGGGTAAAAAATTGAAAATTTTCAAATTGGAAAGAATTTTTCCTAATTTTCCGATTTAAAATTTTTTTCCAAATTTTTAGCAAATCAAACTGCTTTTTTTTAAAAAAAAAAAATGTCATCAATTTCCTAAATTTCCCAACTTAGATCTACTTTTCGTGGAAATAACAATTTAATTTTATGTTTAAGGGCGGGGGGGGGGGGGATTTCCTCTCTTCTTATCTGCTCAGCTTTGGAATTGTTATCAGCTAGAAACAAGATGTTGAAAAATTTGCAAAAGTGATAGGGATAGAAATTCCTAAATAAACTTTTTTACTTTTGATTCCTGAATTTAAAAAAAAAACTGAGAACGAATCGAAGTCTACAAATGGTTGGGTAGTAGGGAGAGGGGGGAAACGATTTTTTGATTCGAAAATATAATTTTCATATTTTTCTGGCTCAACTTGTAAATTTTTGAAAAAAAATATAACGTAACTTAAATTTTCTAAATCAAGTTCAATTTATTTTGCTTCAAAAAATTTTCGAGGAAAATTGCTTTATTCCGCGTCAAATCGAAGTCAATATAATTATGAAAAGTTCGGTAGAGAGAGAAGAAAAAAAATGATATTTTGACTCAAAAATGAAATTTTTCTAAATTTTTCTTGCTGAAATGGTAAATTTTTCAAAAAAAAAGGTCATCACTTGACAAAACTTTTTGATCCAAACTTAATTTTTTCAACTAAAAATTGAATTTTGTATTATTTCAAGAGGAAGAAAAAGTAAACTGACACTTTTGCCCTTCCCAGGTTCGTTCAGCCCAAAATTTTCAATAACTCGAATTGGAATTTAAAAAATTGTAGCATAGTGAGAAGGAAAAAAATTCCTTGGCACATTTTGTTTTTGAATTTTGGATTCATAAAATTTCCAAGAAAAATAGAAAATGTTTCAAAGGGTAAATCAAGTTTGAAATATGAAAAAACGAAAAGAATGATTGTGAGAAGAGAAAGGGTAAAAATAAAAAATTTTAGACTCAAGCAGGGTGTCTAACAAAATTTGTTGAGAAAAAAGTTGACTTAGCTTGACTTTTTGCATGACTTTACCGAACAACCTCCTCCCAAAAGTCAAGAGTTAGTACGCCAGTACCCTGCCTCCCCCCCAAAAAAATCTATATATTTGTGTGCTTGTAGCTATATCTATAAAAAATTAAAGTATAATTAGATATAATTTTTTGATAAGAACTAAAAACTTACCCAAATGTCGTAAATAGTATTTCTGCTGAAAAACTGAAATGAAAATCTGAAACAAAAAAAAAGATATCTGGTGAGTAAATAACATCAAAATTGTATTTAAAAAAGTACCAAGATTTTTCAAAAGTACAGAAATAATATGTGAAAAAAAAAAACTAAAAATAAGTTATAGTAAACAGTTGAAAAATGAAATGAAAAAATTTTACAGTTGAAATAATGAAGAATCGTACAGAAATTGACAAACTGAAAAATATTTTTTTTTGTAGATCAATCTCTCGACAGAGTCCTTTCTTCTTCCGAAAAATGATTAAAGGAAATTTATACCAGTTTAAAGTGTTTGTGCTCTGCCTCATTTCATGAAATTGATTAGATACTACATATACATGAAAATCGTATTATTTTTATGGCAGAAGAAAAATTACCAATTAATGATTTTCATTGATCAATTCATCAAAATTTGGTGCTTTTTGAATTTTATCCCCGAAAACATGAGCTATTTATGTGATTTCTGTGCTCTCTATGGACCCTAAATAATTGAAAATTTGCAAATATCAATTCAAATTGTACTTAAAAATTCACAATTTTTATAATTTTCTGATCAAGGTACATGATGAAAATTTTAAAATCAATTCATGACTTTTTCGAGGTCATTTGAGTAACTTTTCTTATGTTTTTGACTTGAAAAATATGATACCCCCCAAAAAATTGTTGTGAAATATGTTGCTTTTCATTCAAATAAATCTGAAAAATTAACTAAGAAACATATTATTTTTTGTACTGCAAAAATTCTCATTTTTAAATAATTTTTTTCGATTTTATGTTTTTTTCGACATATTTATTTTGATTACAGCCAATTTCAAACTGATTTCATGATTTTTTTGCAAGTCTTGCTACAAAAAACATAATTTTTTTAAAATAAGAAATTCTATCGGATTTTTTACCTTTTTTTCTCCAACAATTTGAACATTTTACATTTATACAAAAATTTTCATCAAAATTTGTAATTTTTCTGAAAAATAGTATTTTAAGCATTTTTTCATACATGCCAAATAAAAAATTAAGCTACTCTCAATAAATCTTGACGAAATTTTTAAAAATTTTCTCATTCATCTCCAACCTCTCCAAGATCCCATCCTCTCCCCTCATTTATTACTCCAATAACCTAACCCCACCATCTCAAACACATCCTTCGCATTATTCACAGATCAATGGCGAAATAATAAACACCGGTCACAGCGTAAAATTCACGCCGGAAAGTATAAACCGTTATTCGATTAACATAACCGGAGGACCTTTATCGTACAGATACCAGTTTCAAGAATTACATTTACATTTCGGAATGCAAGATAAAGTTGGCTCGGAGCATACCATCAACGGATACGCTTTTCCTGCCGAGGTAATTAAGCATTTTAATTGTACAAGAACTTTACATTTAAAGTTGGCAGTTTTTTTCTCGTACTCTCTCACGCAGCTTTTTTTCTTATTTTTAACGCGAAATAATTGTTAAAAAGTTGAAATAAAATTTTATACGTTTATACGCTGCAATATTTCTCTGGTGACTCGCACAGCGAAGAATACTAGCAAACTATACGTATTCGCTTTTATATAATGAAAAAAGCTGCTACGTGATAGAAATAACTTGACGCAATGTTGTGATTTACTGACCAACGAAAAAAATAACCGGAGCACACAGTCGTCTAATTCCCACACTGTACTTTCTTAAATTTTCGTCTCGAAACAGATAGAAATTAAAACAGAATTTATTTAGTTTTAGTGGTATTTAAATCTTTATTCGGGTTGGCATGTGTTGTGAAAGCTACACATTAGGAAAATTCATGTACCTATAGCAATGCAACACATGGAAAAAAGAATTTTTTTTTCAATTTCATAATCATTCGATTACACAAAAATCAATTTTTCAAGAACGATAAAATTATCAACTATCTTCCAATTTTACAAGTTATGGCACCTTAATAATTCACGTGTTTACTTCCTTTCAATAAAAATATGATAAAAAAATTATAAAATGTTTTTTTACCTCATCACGAAAATTATGGTCATCATTTTCGAACAATCTCAAACTTGAACCTAATTTTTTGTGACTTTGAATGAAATTTTGCCATCATTGAAGGAAGCCAAGGTGCCACCTCGGCTCTGCCCTTCCCACTTGATCAGGCTCCAAATACTCCATCAAAATGTTAAAAAATCGAGAAAAATTTTGAAAGCCTCGGTTTTTATCACCAAACAATTTTCTTCAAAATTTCATAGGTATTCAAATGTCTCAGTTTCATCCATTTTCGTGGAACAAAAAGATAGTACTTTCATGGACAAATTGCAGCCGACTTATTGAAGGGGCTACAGGGGCAAAAATGTGAAAATTTAAGAACGAGATGCGGATAAATCTTGGAATGAATTGGGGGATGAAAATTCATCCCAATAATCATCCCAGCCTCAAAATCTTGGGAAAATCGTGAGGTGATTTTTGGGATGAAAATTCAACTAGCTCAAAGCTCGGAAACATCGTGGGATGCACTGTGGGATGAAAATTCATCTCACAATTCATTCCAATAATCTTCCCGTCTGAAGAGCTCGAAAAATCGTGAGATCATTTCTGGGATGAAAATTCAACTCAATAATCTCCCAACCTCAAAAGCTTAGAAAAATCTTGGGATGATTTTTGGGATGAAGATTCATTTCATAATCTGTCCCAATAATCTTCCCTACCTCGAAAGTTGGAAAAATCGTGGGATGAATTGTGGGTTGTAAATTCATCCCAATAATCATACCAGCCTCAAAAGCTTAGAATGACCGTGTGAAGATTTTTGGGATGAAAACTCATCTCACAGTTCATCCCAATAATCTTCCCGTCTGAAGAGCTCGAAAAATCGTGAGATGATTTCTGGGATGAAAATTCAATTCAATAATCTCCCAACCTCAAAGCTCAGAAAAATCTTGGGATGATTTTTGGGATGAAAATTCATCTCATAATCTGTCTCAATAATCTTCCCTACCTCAAAAGTTAGGAAAATTGTGGGATGAATTGTGGGTTGTAAATTCATCCCAATAATCATCCCAGGCTCCAAATCTCGAAATAACCGTGGGATGAGTTAGGGGATGAAAATTCATCCCTATACCATCCCAATTGCAAAAGCTTGGAAAACAGTGGGATGTTTTTGGGAAGAAAATTCATATAACAATTCTATCCGAGTAATCTTCCCACCCTTAAAAACTCTGAAAAACGAGGGATCATTTCTGCGATCAAAATTCATCCTAAATTCATCGCAGCCACAAATGCTCGAAAAAATCATGAAGTGATTTTTTGGAATGAAAATTTATTCCAATGATCATTTCAGTCTCAAAAACTCGGGAAAACGAGGGATGATTTCTGCGATGAAAATCCATTCGAAAGTCATCGCAGCCAAAAATGCTCGAAAAAATCGTAGGATGATTTTTTTGGGATAAAATTTCATTCCAATAATCATCCCACCCTCAAAAACTCAGAAAAACGTGGGATGGTTTTTGCGAAGAAAATTCATCCCAAATCCATCGCAGCCACAAATGTTCGGAAAAATCTTGTGATGATTTTTTTCGTATGAAACATATTCATCTCAGCCTCAAAAACTCAGAAAAATCGTGGGATGATTTTTGCGATGAAAATTCATCTCACGATTTTTCCAAGCATTTGTGGCAGCTATGAATTTGGGATGAACTTTCATCGCAGAAACCATCCCGCATTTTATAGATTTTTTTAGGCTTGGATGATTATTAGGATGGATTTTCACACGAGATTTTTCCGAGCATTTGTGACTGCGATAAATGCGGGAATGAATTTTCGTCGCTGAAATCATCCCGCGTTTTCCGAGTTTTTTTAGGCTGGGCCCAAACTCAAAATCTCGGGAAAATCGTGTTTATCTCACAATTTATCCCAAAATCTTCCCAGTCTCAAAAACTCGAAAAATCGTGGGATGATTTTTTAGTTGAAAATTTCTTCCGCCCCTCTCCCACATAATTAGGCAGGTATAGTCCAGTGAAAAATCATTGACTGATATGGATTCAGCAACATTAGAAAATATTAATCAGTAATTTTCTCCACAATTAGGCGTTGAAAAAAATTGTAAAACCAATTTCACTTTACTGAAGTAGTCAAAATTGAGCAAAATGCCAGTCAAAAATGACCCTCTCACCCCTCCAGAGGAGGTATGCGGGGTACCTCTGGGCCTGTATTTGTTGTATTGGACCTATACTACTCAGACATCGTATTAAGAACTTCGATCGATAAATTATATAATTAAATAATCGTGATTTTTACACAAAAATGAGAAAAATTGGTCCAATTTCAGCAACTTTAAACCCTCCTATTCATTCAGAGTGGTGGTATGGGAAGTTGTAAAACGTTAATATATATGGTAATCCACCCGTAGAGTTCGAAAATCGTAATAAAAATTCAGTTGGAAGGTCGACAGGTTGTGCAAAGTTGAAAAATGTGATTTTTAGGTAATTTTGAGGGAAAATGCGAAAACACGAGTTGAGAGATCCCTAATTTGAGGGACTTCTCTCCCTCGGATTTTGAATGTAATGGCATTTTTGAACTCAGCTGGATTCAGACGTATGGAAATGACACCAAAAAAAGACCGATAGCCCAATTTCGAAAAATGGGGGGGCAGAACCCCCTTCAAACCTCCCCCTTCCCCTCCTATGGGGTTTGGCGATTGCCTCCCGGGCTCAAAAAATTTCTTATGATGTCCTTGTTTACCACACCAAATTTCACACCTCTATCATTAATTGCCGTTCATGTTCAAAAAAATACAATCTACCACTGAACTAAGGGAATGAGGAGGAAAATAAAAAATTTCTGTCAGGTGTTGATTTTTTCTGATGAGTTTCGATTCAAAAATACGTAAGATTTTTCCTAATTTTTTCAACTCAAACGAACATCTTCCACAAAAAGGTTGCTGACTCATTCCATGTCAACTCTCCCAGGTTTTGGCCATGGGTCTTCCGATTTAGTCCCAAATTTTTTTACGAGTTCCCCTCGATGATCTAATGAAGGAATCACCGTCATTCCGATCCTAATCCTTCAGGGGGGGGGGGGCGCTCTTGTAATTTTTGTATAATTATGATTTTTTGCGAAATGGCTTAACTTTGAAGGAGCATATCTCGAGATTGGTTACGTTTAAAATGAATCTGTTCATGCGGTTTCAAAATTGATAATCACTTTTTGAAAAGTTCAAAGTTGAGCTTTTGTGATGGAAGCTCAACTTTTATGATATGTACAAATTAAAAAAAGTTACTATGAAGAGAACTTTTCATGTATTTTTCAACTAATTACTTTTCAAAATAGGATCTCAATACCCGGAGGAGGGGAGAGGGGGATACAGGGTCCTAAATTTTGGTCAAAATTCAAAAAAATGGAAAAAGTGAAGTAATACATCGATTTCTACTAATTCGAAAGCGCTGAGTTCGAATATGTGCTTAGTTGTTGCCCCCTCCTCCTCCCTCCCGTTCAAAAACTTCATTTCTATCATCTTGTTCTATTCAAATTTCATATTCAAATTTTCAAAAATCTCTTCAAAATTTTTGCGACCTTCAAAATCCAAACAGAAGGAAACACTCATTGGAACGAACCAAAATTGGTCTATTGGAGGTGGGGGGGGGGGGGAGGATTGAAAATTTCCAACTTTAATTTTTTTCTTTTCAAAGAAGATTTTTTCTATTTGAACCATCTATTTGTTTTGCATATCCATCAAAATCAGATTGAAGCCAATATTGCAAGGCTGATGGAGGAATTTATTTAAAAAAATAATTCAAGAAAGCTCACTGCATAAATATTTATTCTCTTCAAATTTACTTCGCCAGCTCTGTCTCAGTCTAGAGAACACATCATGGTGTCCACTATATTTCAGAAATGATTTTCCCTGACTTTTCCAGGTTTTCCAGACAAATTTTTCGAATTTTTCCAGACCTTATAAATATGATATTTGTAAACAGAGGGGGGGGGGGTTAATTTTTTTGCGTGATGTACTTACATCCCGAAATTTTGTATAAAAATGATATAAAATGCATAGGGTCTTACGATTTTTTTTTCAAAATCACTAGATACTTTTCACGAGAACTTTAGATGCCCTTCTTCGGGCCAAAAAAATACTCAAATTCAATTCTGAAAATTTTTCCGCCCATCCAACTCCCCCTCGCCACAAAAATTTGAAAATTTGAATTTATTACCTACAGAAAAAAATTTAAATAAAAAAGTATTCCTACGCAAAATTAATTTTTGAAAAATGAAGAAAAATTATGCCAGGGTGTTTACCAAAATTGAAATTGCGAATAAAATTCGAATTTTTCCGGGCTAAAATTTCAAAAATTTTTCACATTTCATTCCCCCCTCCCCCTCCAAAATGAAAAACACTTGCCCTCAAAATTTATAAATTCACGCAATCCCTTTCAATTTTTAGTTTGTACCAATAAATGAAAAGTGAATGAGAAGGTAAAATATAAATCATTTTATGAAAAGATACAAATGTGTTGAGCCCGAGCGAAGCGAGGGACGAAAATTTTTGTGAAAAAAATATTGGATAAAAAAGGGCGAAATTTTTTTGAAAAAATTTATAATAAAAATAAGCAAAAAACATTTTTCTAAATGATTTACATTTTTTTGGGATTTTTGAAAAATTCCAGAGAAAATTCCAAAATTCCCTGACTTTTTCAGACCACCAAAATTCCCTGACTTTTCCCGGTTTTCCCGGTTTTCCAGAGAATGGACACCATGACACATCTCTTAAACCAGTTCTCACCATATAAAGCTCAAATTCGTTCGTAGCTCGAACCCAATACCAGCCAGAGTAAAAATTATTACTTCGGCACGTTCAGTTCGCCGACTTCCTCCTCATCCCTTCTTCTTCAAGTAACATCTTTATTGTACAACGTGTATACCGAATTCTCCTCCACCTTCGTGTAACTTTTTACTCGCGAAACAATTGAAACTTTCGTTCATATTTCGAAAGACGATTTCGATTTTTATTTTTACGTTTCGCGAGCGCGCGAATTTGCGGAATTTCGAACGTCGCTCATTGAAAATGAAAAATTATTGTTAACTGTGTGCTCAGTTTAGCGAAAATTACTGGCTGCGTGCCATTTCTATATAATTTGCTCGTTTAGTCTTTTCTTTTATTTTCATAAAATAAAGCATATTTCTGCTTTTAATTGTTTCTCTCGACAATGACTCCGAAGTTAGTGTAAAATTACGCCTCGTCTTTGCCCCTCCCCTGCTCCCCATCCAGCCGAGCTTGACGCGGCGAATTTAGCTTTATTAACCAACACATCTTCGGTTGGCGTGATGCGGAAAAAAATTTCCCTCTGGTCGTAATTTCGGGCCTATAAAAGCTTAATTAGTTTTAATGGAATACGCGTATATGGTGGATTTCGTCATCGATAATAATCGTTCCTCGTATACCTCTGTTTTTTTTCTAATTGCGCTCGTTTCTTTATGGTTTGTCCACAGCTGCAGTTATACGGTTATAATTCTCAGCTTTATCGTAATTTCACCGATGCGATGACACGGTCTCAAGGTGTGGTGGCCATTTCGCTACTTATACAGGTAATGAAACTTTTCCTCATATTTTTATACGAGTTTACGGCGCTATAATTTATCCCAACCCAACCCAACCAGTGTCACAAAAAAAGTAATAACGCTCTTGAAAGCAATTGTCGCTTCGTTTCTTTTTTGGGGGCGAATATCGAAAGGGTATAATTTCTACATTTGTATTCGAGGCTCGTCAATGTGTATAACGTGTATGTAGTAAGGTGAACCCGTAAATCTTATTTAGAATACGCATTAAACTATATGTACAAGGTTTTCTTTCCACTTCGCCGCATCTTTTAGACTTTCAAACTAGCCTATTTCATCCGTAGCTATGGCTAAAGGACGAGGATTCCGATAGCAGATTTCTTACATTTTTGAAAGGGAAAATTCGCCCGAAAAATACCAAAATGATGAATCGGCTCGAAGATGTCTGAAATCCGTACGTATTTGGAATGGGTTTAGAACTACGTAAACGTGCTGATATGTGACAAAACAACGTGAATATAAACTGTCCACTTTGTGGGTGAAAATTTCCAAGGCTTAAGATTTAGGTGTTTGCAACTGGCTACAGGGTGATACAAAAAAAAATCAAATGAAGTTGAAGAAAATCTAAGCCTTGATAGAGCCTCTTTTCCCAATAGAGACATAGGAAGATAACATCAAATTTTGTAAATATCGTTGAAGTATTATTAAAATATCGTAAAACTGATTTGAAATATCGAAAAAGTTATTGAATTATCAAACCAGTACCTACATATAAATTTCATCAAAATTGTTGAAAAATTCAAGAAACTGGTTTAAAAATAATTTTTGTGGTATAAAAACGCTAAAATAATAAAGAAATTCATGGTGTCTGCTATTTTTCCAAAAATGATTTTCCCAGGATTTTCAAGGTTTTCGAGATTAATTTTTCTCAGTTTTTCAGAAGTTAACTGTACTGTATTTATGAAGCATGTGAGAGGGAATTTTTTTTGTATGATGTACAGCTTGAGCTTGCACAGAGGAATGGTTTGAAGGGGTACATGGTGTATAACAATTTTTTTTCTAAATCACTACATTCCACAACATCTTCAGAAACATTCCTCCTCTTTGAAATATCATCAAAACGGTTTGTAATTTTGTAAAACTGGTTTAAAATAGTACGAAAATCGTTGAAAAATCATAAAAAATAATAGGTATATTAATTTTATAAAATATAAAGTTTGGGAATATCCGAAATTTTCCTAATGAGAGGAGTTAGCTAGAAATTGAAAATTTTTGACTGAAATTTACTTTTTTCAGATTTTTTCAGTTCTAGAAATGAAATTCTCTAACGAAAAGACATAATTGCCTCTATTTTTCATAAACATTTCTCAGACTTTTCCAGATTTTCCAGACTTGTTTTTCAAATTTTATAAGCTTTATATGAAATATTTACCCTTACCTACTTAATTATTTTTAAAAAAAGGTCAACTTGAACCACAGACAAAACGGGAGAAAGATGGGCGATATTTGGCATCAAAATAAAAAAAACTTTTTGAGAAGAGCAAGGGTGAACATTTTTGTAAAAAAAAAGCTTTCAACAGTAGAAATTTGATAAGTTTTTTCAGAATTTCAATTCTTAGTAGGTACGTAGATATAGAAAAAATAATGGTTTTTAGAACAAAATCATATATTTTTCAACAGTCAAGTAGTACTTAACCTACTTATAGTTAGGTATTTAAAAAAATACATAATTTTTGAGAGAAAATATTTTAAATCACCAAACTTTTAGATTTTTATGAAATTCCCTGATTTATTATAGTTTTTTAGGCTTCTCAGAAACACTCACCATCAAAGTCATTACTTTCAAAAGTTATCTGATTAAAAATGCAATTTTGCCATTACTGAAAAAGTTAGCTTTCCCCTCTGCTCCTCCGGTCACCCCCCCCCCCAAGGCGAAGTTTTTTTAAGATACTCATTTTCACCTAATTTTTATAATCTTGACTTTTTTTGAACTTAAATGAATTTTCATAACATAAAAAAATTGTACGAAATTTGATTGAATTTTTTCTGAATTTCACACCATTAAAATACAAAGTAATTTTTACGATATTTTACACAAATTATCATTTTATTGATTTTTACACCACTTCAGTTTATTTTTTAAAATTTCAGTCAATTTTCAAATTATTTTCAATAATTTTTTCCTGCAATTTCACCCATAATTTTCGACGAATTTTACATATTTACACTTATCACAGGTAGGAATAGTGTCCACTATTTTTCAAAAAAGATTTTCCCTAACTTTTCCAGAATTTCCAAACAAACTTTCCCCAGTTTTTCAGAAGTTTAATTTAGTACTTTTACGAAGCATGGGAGATGGAAATTTTTGCGTGTGATGTATAGCTTGAACTTGTACTGGTTTGAAAGGGATGGTATCATTGGTGTCCAACAGATTTTTTTTTTCAACACTTCTTTTCACAACATTTTCAGAAACATATTCTCCGGTCCGTGAAAATAATTCAAATTCAGTTCTGAAAATTCCCACAAAAATTCAAGAAATTCAATTTAAAACAAAAAAAAACACGATTGTTTTTTGATTTTGTCTATTGAATTTTGGCTTTAGACTTTTGTCTTTTGAATTTTAGCTTTTCTAAAAAATTTATACCACTTTTTATTGAATTTTGAATTTTTGGCCTTCACTTTTTTTTCTCACCATGTCAACCACCAAATTTTAAGACCATAACCTTTTTACCACTATTACCACTTTCACTACCTGTTGAACACCTTGGGATAGCGACAATGTACACAGTACTTTCGTTAACTTTCGTTTAATAATCAGGCAAAATTTTAAAACCAAGTAGAAAAGAGCATTCAAAAAATAATTCCTTCACTTTTTAAAAACGTAGTCCAAGCTTCACACGTCCAAGCGAAGCGAGGGCCAAAAACAGAAAAATTGATGATTTTCAGAAATGAAAAAATATAAAGACTTTCAAGTGAAAATTCCAAATTTACTTTTTCACGAATTTTCCAGGTTTTCCAGAAAGTGGACATCGAAGTATTTTCATTTTCCCGACCGACCGAATTCCCCAATAGAAAAACTTCCGAAGAAAGGGTATAGCCGGATAAGGGGTGGTTTTGGCCCCAGCCTCGATTTTTGATCTAATGCTCCCAGATTGTGTACCTTGATGAAAAAAAATTCTGGAAAAAATTTTGGCCCCCAACCCCCTCCCTTTCGGAGCTATGGCCATTTTATTGTATCTTTTTCAAGAATTTTTAATTCCAACGGAAGTGAATGAAATTTTCTGTTCTTTGGCACAAAGTTACATCTCGTAGAGGTCTATTTACGATAATTTTTTCATCAATTTTGGTGCACTCCTTCATGAGGTTTTGGCCATTTGGAATTTTCAACTGTAAAAAAACCTTAACAGCGAAGTTCAACTAATTTTTTAAAATATCGTAAATATGTATTTTTTGACGTAGATTCACGTCACGTATTCAGTTTTGGCGATTGAGGTGGCGCAAGGGCCGAAAATTGCGAAAAACCGTAAAAAATGTTGTTATTTCGGCAGATTTTTTCAAATTTTGAGCATTTTATACGAAAAGAAATGATCAAATGAAAAAACCAATGTCGTATTCGTGTTCAGCAGGTCAAAATACCCCGATAAACACCCTTTTCGCGATTATTTTACTTTAAATCTCGAAATTTAATTTTATTGTCATGAAAAATCAATGAAAAAAGTGAATTTCGACATTTAAAGTAAAATGATCGCGAAAAGGGTGTTTGTCGGGGTATTTTGACCTGCTGAACACGAATCCGACGTTAGTTTCTTCATTTGGCCATTTCTTTCCGTATAAAATGCTCAAGATTTGAAAAATTAGCCAAAATAACAACATTGAAAATACGTTTTCCAGAAAAACGCGTTTAAAGTTTTCGCAAAATAAAAGTTGTGCAAATGTGGCTACAATAGCATTGGCGGCATCTACACTACAGCAGTGCTGCGCTTGCTGTACATGAGCAAATTCCATGTACAGCATGCTGTACATGAGAAAACTCGCTGTACATGTACAAATTTGCTCTTAGGTATCGGCGGGGGACAGGGGTTTGCGGGTCTCGATCTCCCCCCCCCCCCTTGACGTCAGGAACTTATGTGAAAAGGTGCCTTTTTGGAGCATTAAAAATCAAATTTTCTTAAAACTTCGCCCTCGCTTCGCTCGGGCTTGAAAAAACTCACAGTTATATAAACTGTTTGAAGCAACTATTCAAAACATGATTCCCTTCTGATATTCCAAGCAGAGGCGTCGTCAAGGAGAGGCCCGGGGGCCAGGCCCCCCTGAAAAAAATGCTGGCCCCCGCTTGACCTCCCCACAAATTTATTTTGTATTTATAAATTTACATTACACTTACATCAGATAGGGATTTTCAAAGCATCAAAACATGAAAAAAATGTCTTTTTAGGGCATTAAAAATCCAATTTTTTCAAAACTTTGCCCTCGTTTCGCTCGGGCATAAACAAAATTACAATTCTACGATCTATTTCAGACAAAAGTGCGAAAGAAGGCTCCCT
>JAVBJF010000659.1:0-103558 GCA_033439095.1 Pseudococcus viburni | reverse complement strand
GATAGCACATGCTAGCAAGGTGTGCTAGCATTTTGCTAGCATTTTTCATTTTTTTTTGTCAATAGGGGTTACGTCCCATATGCCACATTTCTAACGCAACTTGTACGTTGCCAAAATCATCTCGAATAAGCGAGAAGAAACATCGTCGAAATAGGCGATTTGTTGAATTCTGGTAGTCTTTCTTTGCCATTTGATGGGGATTCGTTGATCAAGATGTTCGGATTAATTTCAGATGAGATTTTTTCTGATCCTAATCCTCCATTTAGATTGCTGATAAGATTAATGAAGATGTCAGAAGATGAGATTGCCGACTTGAAAGGTCAGTTGGCGAATTTTTTGAGAAATGAACGACTTCCTGGGCAGTATTATTGGTATGCTAAGGAATTAGAAACATTTGTAATGAGTAAATTTGATCTCAAACGTTTGAAGCAGAGTTCTGCCGAATTGCAAGCTGTTTCAATGGCCAGCTCATCGAAAGCTTCAGATCAGAGTACGGAAAAAGCTCGTCTGGTATCCACGAAAGTACCCCTTTTTGCAGCATAATTTTTTTATCCAGGATCGCCAATGCTGGTCAGTAATTCAATCATGAATTGAACCTGTGTATTTAGGAGGTTTACTTAATAATTAACTTACAATCGATGTAAATAATATTTACCAAATAAAATTTAAAAAAGCTTCAGACTTTGACAAAATCTACAGGAATGTTGAAGGCTCATTTTGAATTGGAGGCCCACCATGAAAATTTTAGGACCCCAGGCCAAAGAGGGGCGGAGCTGAGGTTCCTCAAAGCCTAAAAAGTAATTTTCGAAAAAATCGAAAATTTTCATGATGAGGCTCCAATTGAAATCATTTTCATAGGAAAAGAAGCAGAAAATGGGACTAAAAAATGCAATCACAGTTCCTACACTTCTCTCAACCATTGAAAACTTGATCCGATAATAATTTTAGAGTGGCCATTGCTCGGTAAACATTTACGAATCACTGAAAAGTCGAGATTTTCTGTTTTGAAAAATGAAACACCCTCCTACTGACGATCAGAACTCGACCAAACATTCAAACACTAGAGTAATAACATGATTTCGATTAAAAAAATTAATTTTTTATTCAGTGTGGCCAACTTTTAATTTCATGGAAAATTATACCTTATTTTCACAATAAAAATTTAAAAACTTAGGCGTTTCGATTTATAAAAATTCAAAATCTCAAATTTTCAATGATCCGCAACTTGAAAAACTGTAACCACCCTAAAAGTGGTATCGAATCAAAGAATCAACGGGTTAGAAAGGTATGGAAACACAAATTGCATCTTTTTAGTTTTTATTCCATTCCCCCTAAGTCATTTTAATCAAGGTTGATTGCCAGTAATTGGGGATTACCGGTAAAAAATGTGATTTTTTTCGAGATTGTCCTACTTTGAAGTCCTCCAGCTCAATCTTCTCTGAGTTAGGAGATTGAAATTCGTATTCAAGAATTGGGTAATTATTTCAGGCATCAGGCATATGTATTTCCAAAAAGCGAAATCCTTAAATTGAACTTTTCAAGTCGCAAGATTCCAAAAAATATTTTTCTGAGGATGCTAATTCAAAAAGAAAAACTTTGGACAGTGAGAAAATTACTATCACTCGGTATGAAAAGATTTTTGTTGAAATCAATGGTAGCTCATAAGAGTAGAATTCAAAAAATACTTTGAATAAAAAAAAATAACTTCATAAAAATTTGAACATCGCAAGCTTTCATTATCACAGAGACCAATAGTAATTTTCATGCAAAAAAATCTAACAGAGCGAAAACACAATTTTTTAATTTCAAAGTGAAAAAATAAAAAGCCGAAAAATTGTTCTTTTTTTGCAAAAGCAAAAAAAAATGAAGGAAAAACTATGAGTTTGGAATTCAAAAAAACAACAATAATTTTTTAAGATTAATCATTCAAAGATCTTTTTCTGAATATATCGACAATAATACATAATTGGGTTAGGTACCTAGATTGACTCTTTTATTTCATGACTGAAATTTGAATTTTAGGCAAATGCCGATAAGATTTTGATTGCAGGCCACAAGCGTAATATTTGCAGCTCTTGGAGAATTATTTTTCAGCGGTCGCTTGAATGGAAAATATTATTTTGAGTTTTATCTCGAAACAATATGCAATTGAATACTCACTCATTGACGAGATCTGAAATTTCGAAAACCATCGTGTCATGCAATGCAGCAAGCTAAGCATAGCCAGTACACTTTCTTTTTTCTTCGACGAATTATACCATACAAAATTGAATTCTCAACTTTTATGCAGTAAAATAATGAAGTATCCATCGCTCAAAGTAGGTATCATTCAACATCTACGACTTTGAATTTCGAGGGATAAGAGCACAAAGGTTGTATCCGCCATTCCAAAAATTTCGAAGAAGGAAAAGAAGATAAGGTCTTTGCAGGGTTATAATTTTATTATTTTACGAAATTCCTTTTTCTGTGGTAGTTGTATAGAATACAGCAACTGTAGAAAAGAAAATGTCGAAAAAAAATAATAAAATGTTAACACTGCAAAAGCCTTATCTTTTCCTCCTCCTACGAAATTTTCCAAATGTGAGATACAACCTTCGCGCTCTTACTCCTCAATTTAATCAAAATCACCTACCGAATTGAGCATAATCATTTTTATGAAGTTGAAAATATTTTCAACGAAAACTAAAGCCATTAATCGTTGATAAAAATTTCCAACAGAATAAATTGAAAAATCGTTATTTTTGTTAAAAAATTATGCCAAAATTCGTTGTGAAAATTTTTATTTGATGTAATGACCAAATAGGTATCTACTAATTTTGAACCATTTTTTTTTTTCGCAGAATACCATACCGTAACCTGGGGTTGCTTTGGCCCACTTTTTGGAACTTTTTTAGAAAAACCATAATAACTTTTTCAAAAATGATTTTTTGGGCATTTTTTTTCAAAGTTTTGAACAACCTTTGGGAAGCTCTGTGAATTTTTTTAGATTTTTTGCCCACTCCCTTCCCCCCTTGATAAGCCATCAAAGTAGTGGGCCAAAGTTACCCGGGCGTAAGGTAACTTTGGCCCACTTTTTTTTCTCGTAAACGACTTTCTATGAGCACTGAGCCTATTATTAAAAAAAATTCTGTTTCGAATTTTGATATACAACACGAAATCATTGATGAATTTCCATTTCAGCACCCCCACCCCTCCTCCTACCTTGAAAAAAATTTCATCATCAGATTCGTAATCTACGACCTTAAAAAACTAAATTTTGATATACAACACGAAATCTTTGATGAATTTCGATTTCAGCCTCCCTCGTCCTCATCCTACCTTGAAAAAAAATTTATCGTCAGATTCGTAATCTACGGCCTCGAAAACCTAGATTTTGATGTACAACACAATATTTTTGATGAATTTTGCTTTCAGCACCCCCCTCCCCTTCACCCCCTCACCATCTTGAAAAACATTTTTACCGTCAGATTCATAATCTACGATCTCGAAAACCTAGATTTTGATGTACAACACGATATTTTTGACGAATTTTGATTTCAGCGCCCCCCTCCTCACATTGAAAAACATTTTTATCGTCAGATTCGTGACCTACGACCTCGAAAACCTACGTTTTGATATACAACACGCTATTTTTGATGAATTTCGATTTCAGCAACGCCCCACCTCCTCCCTTTTACTTTCAATTTTTTTTTCATTATTAGATTCGCAAAATATTACGATAATTCAATATAAAGTATTCCTCTTGATGAAGCTGATAAAAAGAACACGATTCTTACCTAGATTACGGTAGGCCAAAGTTACCCCAAAATTTACGAAAATGTGACTTCGTCGCGTAAATTTGATTTTTCTCCAAAACCACTCAACAAAAACGCAATTTTAAACACAAATTCGAATTCTACATCGAATTTCACATTAGAATTCACTTTTGAAAATATTCTGGACACATTTCTTTTATCTCCCTTGTATAGATTTTCTGAGATCAAAAAAACGAGTGAAAAAAGTGGCGATGAGAAAAAATTCAGTTCTGCCAAACGTGCCACACAAAAATGGCAACAACGGATGAAAAGTGAAGTTGGAAGCTCCCTCTATCGAATACACCCGTCACCAACCATCCCACCAATATTTTAAGTGTTGCTACGCGGGCAAACAACATTTTCCCCAAAGTGGGCCAAAGTTACCCCGTGTTACGGTAGTAAAATGTGGTTTAAGCGAACTTCAGATGCCACCGAGCCAGATGAGAATACTAAAATCTTTTAGAAAAATCTCGCAAAGAACAGGTCACAGAATAGTAGGGAAAAATTCGGGGGAAACATGCAAATGAAAAAGGTACGCTTCTGCGCCAGGAGGAGAAAAAAAATTGAAAGTTGACTCGAATTTTCAAAATTTTCAAAATTTTCAAAAATTATCAGAAGATTATTCTATTTTTATTATTTCTGTTGAAAAAAAGTCAAGAAATATGATTGCTCTCCGTATAAATTATTATTTTAGACTCCTTTTTCACAACTTTTTGGATTCCAGATACCACATTCGACCGAAACGATCACTTTTCCCTTAACAATACTTGCATTGAACTTGACATTACACATACACGATGAATTTACATCGAAAGAATTTCTAAAACACCGAACTTGAAAACCGATTTATATTTTCCACTCCGCGTCATCCGATCGGTGATCTTTTCACAGATGTCGATTTTCCCACATTTCGGTATCATCAATGACAAACCATACGCTTTTTTCATCGGAACGGTAATTTGGCCATTATTTAACGTTTACACGTTAGTTTTAGTTTTTTTTCAGGTGATTAATTTCATTTTCTGCGACGTTAATTACTACTTCAACACATACGAGAATCGATGAAACGAATGACTGAAGTTATTCAAGTTGGAAAAAATGGCAAAATCGTTCATTCGCATAAAAAAATTCCATCCATTAAACCGACATTAACGCGTTTCTAAAAAATTCTCAAAGAGGTTTCGAGGTATTTTAAATTATAACGATCGATCGTTTCGTTCATTGGCAATGAGGCAATAAAAATAAAAATAAAATCGATCAATTTAACAATTTGTCGGGGTCGCAAACGCATCAAAGGAAACATTTACCTTATAAAACCTGGCATCGAGCTGATAACAAATTATTCACAATTTCTGGTATTTTTTTTGAAAGTGAAGATAATCATCAGAAAAATTATCCGCAATTATGATCAAAAAAGTCACGATGCTGTACACAGCAGCACTATTTTTCGTGGGAGTAAGTGCACACATTCTATAAACTAATAAATTTTACTAATCCTTGACTGAAAATATTAATCAAATTCACAACACTCCAGGTCGATCTGATAGCCTGTTTCGTCGCGAAAACTTATTCCTCCGGAATGATTAGAAACCAAAACGAAAACAAAAAAGATGAAGACACATCCATGTCCCAATATACGTTTTCAATAGAACCTAAATCGGCTGATTCCAACAACGACCTGGATTCGATTCCATTATCATCGGAGACTTTCTCATCTGACATAATCGATCTTCTACCGCCAGAAATATTCTCACAGCCTGACCCTTTAAATTATTTTCTCGGAAAAACTCTAAAATTTTCGGACAGTAAAGTGTTGGAGATCGACTACAACCTGAGACAATATCTGATGTTTAATAAGAATGAATTTCCTCCGCGATACGTTCCCTATGCCAAAGTTTTATCGGATCTACTCAGATTTCAGTACTATCTCAAAGATGTAAAACACGCGATCAGTGATATGCAAGATTCCTCAACTCCGGATAATTTTTTTCCGCCACTAGCTGCTCGAGTTTTTTCACCAGCGATGTCCGAGTTATTTTCATCCGATATTTTCTCAGACGACAGGCCTCCATTCCTTCTGATTGTCAAGCTGATAAATTTACCGGAGAATAAATTCGGCGACTTGAATATGGAATTGAGGAAACTTTTCATCGCAAACAAAATTCCCAATGGGTATATTAGGTATGCTAGAGAACTATGGACATTTTTATTCAATGAAACCGTTTTTAAAAGATTGCAACGAAGTATTTCCGAGTTAAGAGACGTTACCACTTCGAAATCGCCGGCTGTTGGCGGTCGTCCTGAAAATGTCCGAGTCAACAGTCCGTAAAGACCCGAATTCGCATACGCTAGTCCACTTTTATTCGCAGCCAAATCACCAAATCAGCGGCGAATTTAGAGCAATTTTAGAAATACAAATACACGTGACTGGGCTTCATATTTATTATCTGTACTTACAACAATCCAAATAAAATGCAATAAACAGATTTTTATACTACGAATACACGTGATACTCATTTATAATTTCGAGTATTGCGAATCATTGAAGAAATGTTAATTAAGCAGCTAAATTCATTATTGAAATTATTGGAATCAATGGGTTTCGTTTTGAAGAGGTTGTCACAACTGCATCCTTGATTATTGAATTTTTTCCTTTTTAAATTTTGCTAATTTTCTAATATGTCAAAGCAAAATATGAAAATTTTTTATTTTCAACCACGCAAATCAATTGGAATGGCTTTCAAGCCGATCCGGAGTCTTCAGAAAATTGATTACCGGAGGAGGGAAGAGGACAGGGGCGTAGCTACGAGGGGGGTTGACCCCCCCCCCTCTTGACGTCAGGAACTTACGTGAAAAAATGCTTTCTTGGAGCATTAAAAATCAAATTTTCTCAAAGCTTCGCTCGGGCATGAACGAAATCGCGGTTCTATGAATTATTTGAATCAAGTATGCAAAAAATGGCTCCCTTCTGATATTCTAAGTCTCCACACCCACTTTGCACTTTTCCAAAAAAAAGCTTCTGACGTCAATGCTTGGATTTGTGAAGTTTTTTTTTTTTTTTTGGGGGGGGGGGGGTGATTAAGGTCAAAATAATTAGTATGACAACAGTTTGTCCCAAAATTACACTTTCATCAGTTTTTTACCTTTAAACATGCTATGCAAATCGTATGAGAACATTATCAAGTTTGAATTTAGTGTTTTTATAATAAAAGGAAATTTAGGGGGGGGGGGGGGGGTGGAAAACTCAAAATTCCTCAAGAAATTATGAAATTTTGGACTCCCTCCATGAGAAATTTCTGACTACGCCACTGTAAAAGGATCATGAGGCAAACTCATGAATTATCTTTTTTTTTTTTATCAAGGTCAAATCTTGAAAATTCAACCAACACTCCGAAAAAATCTGGGTTGCAACTGTTGATTTACGCCCTTCCCCACCTCTAAGTTTGTTACTACTTAATTCGCTTATGATGCGAAAAAAATGAATTTTTCATCAATATAAGTGATTGGAGTTTTCATTATAAATTTCCACTTCAATTTTGCTGATTCCAAACATTTTCTCTTGATTGCCACCCTCTTTCTTGCCCTTATTGGAAATTTCAAGCGAATGGTAGTTTACTAATCAACCCACAATCCACATCCATCTTTGATAAATCAACAACTTTTTTAAGCAAGCGTAATGGATTATTCTGCACAATGACTTTGAAAAACTGCATAATTATGGTACCTACTCTTTCAGATCTAAACTTAGCTATCATTTGTTCTGATATGTGACCGCCCATGAAAAAAGGGACCTAATGGGTCATGTTACCGAAACACACTTTTTTGACGAATTCGGGACCGCAAAACTCTGAAAAATCTATTATTTAAACCCCTTCCGAGGTCCCTAGGATGCGAAACGAGCTCTTAAATCGACATTTTGTACAAGAAATTCTTCAAGTTTTATTGCAAAAAAAGCTAGTTTATTTTAAAAAAAAAAATTTGGGCTCGTGGTCCCATTTTTCGTGTTTGGTCACACATTTTCATCTGGAAAACATAAAAACAATCGAAATTGGGTTATGCGAGGGGCAAAAAATCTAAAAAAATTCTGCTAAAAGAAAATTTTTCCTGATTTTTCCTATTGAAATGGATTTTTCCTACTTCTAAATCAAAACGTAAATTTTCTCAAAATAGATGTATCCTATATTCGAAAAATTTCCGAAACCAATTTTTTGCACCCCGAAGAGTAAATTCTGTCATAATTGGAAAAATGAGCTGCCTTCTGCCTTTCGTTCGAGCTAGCTCTGGAAAAGTACAATAAGCAGGAGAAAACGTAAAAACGCTTCGTGTTCTCCTATTTTGAGTAGAACAGAGTTGAAGATGAAATGCCATTTCACCAATAATTATTCAACGTACCTAATCTAGGTATGCCACAAATTAAAACCATCAATGCTAATTTTCAGCTCTTCATGCTGTATAGAGAGATTGAATCCTCAAAAAATAGTCATTTAAAAAAAAAACGAGAAAATGCAATGAAAAAACTGTTTTTTTTTTTTTTAAATATTAGCTCGAATTTTAAACAACCTTGATATGTATTTTCAAAAACATTAGAATATTACGGTTATTTTTTTTATCGCAATTGATGAGAATAAAAACGTGAAAAAATTAAAAACCCTTCGGGAAATTTGAAAAATATCTCTGAAAAATGAACTTATTCACATAAAAATCGATTATTTTAAGAAAAAATTCGTTTTTTTTGCATCGTAAGCAAATCAGTATTTTCTTTGAATTTTCCTCGAGTAAAAAAAATGAAAAAATTCGGTAGAAGATCGATAATGTCGGATGAGAAAGTTTCCGATGATAATGGAATCGAATCCAGGTCGTTGTTGGAATCAGTCGATTTAGGTTCTATTGGAAACGTGTATTGGGACATGGATGTGTCTTTCATCTTTTTTGTTTTCGTTTTGGCTTCTAATCATTCCGGAGGAATAAGTTTTCGCGACGAAACAGGCTACAGATCGACCTGGAATATATGTTTTTTGAAGATCCAAAACAAATCCAAAAACGCTGAAATTTGTTGTGCCAGAACGCTGTTAAAATTTTGAGAAATCGGCGAGATGCCGAAACTGCCAGAATGGTGGAGGTAATTCAATGGTGGAGAGGTCTTGGTTTCTCTTTGAAATATCTCATACATTTAAAAAAAAATTATTCACTTCAATTTTTCACGATTTTCGACTCATAAAGAGATTTTTAATTCATTTTATTTAATCGTCTTCCGTTGGTTACTACTTCACCATCATCACATATTGTAATTAAATGATTCTAGAAGTAGATTAGATTGAAGTAAGTATACTTCCAGGAGTCTAAGATGAATCTAGCGATTGATTTCTTCGGCGGTAAAAGTCAGGGAATTTTGTAATTTTTCGAAAATCCTAAAAAAGGATAAATAATTTAGAAAAGTGTTTCTTCGCTTATTTTATTATAAATTTTCCAAAAAATTTCGCCCTCGCTCCGCTCGGGCCAAATTATTACATCTTTTATAAATTTATTTAAAATCCGAAGTTTTTTTGGAAACTTACTTTTTAATGAGCTGCGATGAGAAAGAAATGCCATGATGCCCTTGACCAAGATGTTGAAAAAAAAAGGGGAGGAATGGAACAGAATTCGAAATTATTGGCCATGTTTTGGAAATCATGAATGATGAAAAAGTGGCAAATTTTCGTCTTTTGAAGATTTTTTTTCGCAAAAATTTTCGGCCTCCCTTCAATATGGCTCAACACATTTATATATTTCCATAAAATGATTTATATTTCACCTCCTCATTAACTTTTTTATTTATTGGTACGAACTAAAAAATTGCAGGGGATTGCGTGAATTTAATAATTTGAGGCATGCGTTTTTCATTTTTGTGGGGGGAGGGAATAAAATTTTGGATTTTCAGCCCGGAATAATTCGAATTTTCATTCGCTTAATTTGGTTCTTAGGCACCCTGGCATAATTTGTCTCATTTTTCAAAACTTAATTTTGCGTTGGAATACTTACGTAGTTCTTCCTTTTTACTTATTTAAAAATTTTTCTGTAGATAATAAATTCTAATTTTCAAATTTTTGTGGTGAGAGGGAGTTGGATGAACTTGAAAATTTTCAGAATTGAATTTGAATATTTTTTTGGCTCGAAGAGGAGCATCTAAAGATTTCGTAAGAAGTATCTAGTGATTTTGAAAAAAAAAATCGTTAGACCCTAGGTGTGCATTTTATATCATTTTTATACAAAATTTAGGGATGTAAGTACATCACGTGAAAAATACCCCCCCCCCCCCCCCGGAGTTTACGAATATCATATTTAAAAGGTGTGGAAAAATTCGAAAAATTGGTCTGGAAAATCGGGAAAAGTCATCGGCGGGAGATCCCCCCCCCCCGGCGTTCGACTATTGGAAAGTTTTTTTTTTTTGCTGCATATGGAAAGAATCCAAGTTGCCGCCCCTGTCCATGTCAGAACAAAATGAAGACAGGCACGAGTAAATGAAATTTTCAGTGTTCCAAATACATACCTATGGTATATTCGACCTTTCTAGGGTCTTTGATACGTTTGTTCAAAATGTAAAATCGAATTTACAACTTTGTTAACTCCAAAATACCGTAAACCTGTTTCAACCTCTACCCTTCTTTTTGATCAGACAACTGATCCAAAATTCCGTAGAAGAAACTTTTTTCATCACTTATGCCAAATTTTGAACATCCAAATACGCACGAAATACAAACAAACCGACAAAAGAAAATATAGGTAAATCATTCAACATCAAAGACACCAATGTGGACAAGTTGAAATAGGTATGTAGCGATATTTTTCTCCTCATATGTGTAGAATATGCCGCAGAACAGAATTAGAAATTTGCAAAAATCGGCACATTATTGATCTGAAGTCGACTAAAAAAAGTAAGCCTAAGTATTAGTCGAATTTATAGAAACTTTCCATTCGTAAAAACGACAAAAAAAAAACGTAAAAAAATGACATATTGTTTCAGTTTAACTTAACAACAGATCCATTTTTCGATTAATGACTATAAACGACGCCATTAAAGTTCAGAAAATAAAAAATAACTCGATTTGTATAGTTGGAAAATACAATTGAAAGGGAAAATTGCGATATAAAAACTCTTACATCGTCGTCAGAAATAATAATCAAATTTTTGTTCGTTATTTCAAACAACGCAACAGTGAAAAAACACAGTGAACCAGCATGAAGATCACGTTGATAATATACACTACCTCGGTGGTAATTTTGATTGGGGTAAGTAAAAATTGATCTATTTCAATGCAGGCTGATGTCATTTTTCATTAAAAATTTGCAATCTATTTGAACTTGAACGCGAAGCTTTTAATACACAACGTCTCTATCGTCTTAACGATTTTTACTCAACTTTTCAATGAAGACTCATTCCATGTCAACTCGACCAGATTTTGACCTTGGGTCTTGCGATTTCGCTCAAAATTTTTTTACGAGTTCTCCTCGATGGTCTAATGAAGGAATCATCGTCATCCCGATCCTAATCCTTCAGGAGGCAGGGAGTGGCCCTTGTAATTTTCGTAAATTATAATTTTTTGCGAAATGACTTAAACTTTGAAGAAGCATATTTCATGCAGTTTTGTAGAGAATTCAAAGGAGATTCAAAACTGATAACCACTTTTTGAAAAGTTCAAAGTTGAGCTTTTGTGATGGAAGTTTAACTTCCATGATAAGTACAGAAGATGAAGGGCCCATTGAAAAATCTGGAAAATTACTATGAGGAACTTTTCATGTATTTTTCAACTAATTACTTTTCAAGATGGGATCTCAATACCCCTGGGGGGCACAAATGTCCTAAATTTTGGTCAAAATTCAAAAAAATGGAAAACGTGAAGTAATACATCGATTTCTACTAATTCGAAGGCACTGAGTTTGAACATGTGCTTAGCTTTTTCATTCCACCCCTCTGAACCCCCTATCAGCCTCCTAATGAGGTCAAAATTCAAAAAAATAATAAATAGTGCATGACCTGTCGATCGTTGGGTTTTCAAGGGCGCTGAGTTCGAATATTTGTTTATTTTTGGGATTCGACCCTTCAGTGCCCCCCAGCCTCCAATTTTGAAAAAACACATTGATTTTCTAAATTTTTTAGTAATTTGGGAGCCAGTGTAGGAACGAAGGAGGCGGATTTCCATTTTTTGCATGTGTTTTTTCAAAATTGGGAGCTAGGGGCACTGAAGGGTCGAATTCCAAAAATAAACAAATATTCGAACTCAGCGCCCTCAGAAACCCAACAAACGACACGTCACACGTTATTTTACATTTTTTTTAAATTTTGACCTCATTAGGGGGCTGATAAGGGAGTGGGGTTCAGAGGGGTCGAATGAAAAAACTAACCACATATTCGAACTCAGCGCCTTCGAATTAGTAGAAATCGATGTATTACTTCATTTTTTACATTTTTTTGAATTTTGACCAAAATTTAGGACCCCTGTGCCCCCCAGTGGTATTGAGATCCCATTTCAACACTACAAAAGTTCCAAGAATCATAGATGGGATATCGAAATCCCACTTCTGATGGTGAGAAGGGGGATGTAATTCCAGCATTTTCCTCTCTCATTTTCAACATTAGTTACTCTGAAATGAAAATGTTCAAATTTTCTCAGATAATAGGTACATGACAAAAAAAAATCAATTAACAATTAAACATGAAAATTTATGAATTAAAGTCCTCATAAACTGAATTTTCATATTTGGTCATTTGTAATCGAAGTAGGCACTTGCAAAATTTCATCTGTTTTTTTCAATTTTTACATAAATTTTTCTTATTTCCCATTTTTTGATAAAATTCTATAATTTTGTATGCATTTCTTTTTTTTTTCCAATCATTTATTCCATTGAATTTTCAATATGAAATTCCTCAAAATGTAGGTAATTTATCATGAAACCCCATCATGGTGTTCAAAATTTTCTATAATGCTTATTTTTTTATGGACTTTTAAACGTATTTTGATGGCTTTTATGTTTTTTTTTGACCCGTCAGATAGTTTTAAATAAATTTTTAAAAAACACTAATAAATGAAATGTTAATGTGATCCCCAAAAGAGTTAATTTTGCGAGACCGATTCCAATGTGCTAGCAGTATTCTTCAATTTTTTCTAAAAAATTATACCTTTCCAACTTTACAGGTCAACCCGACAAAATGTTCGACTGTTGACATCAACCACTCTACAATCTCCAACGAAATTGAAACTGACGCCATTTCAGATCCACTGCAAAAAATTGATCCAGTTCTGTCAAACCGTAATTCCAAAAGTCAAAATATTCTACATCCAAATGACTTCTTCGGATACAGATTAATCGATGTTCTATCATTCGAAATATTCTCGCAGCCTAATCCACTCGCTCTTGGAGAATTTTCCAAACAATTTCATTCCGCGAATGTAGAAAAGCCTTCCCCCCTTTTACCCCAACAATACCTATAATTTCGTCTATAAAATAGATACACTGTAATGAGGCATGTATTATAGGTATGTATTAAGCATTCAAGGTCGAATAAATTTTACTTTACTTCAATGTTTTCGTAATATTTATGTAGGTACTTTTTATAACGAAAAAAAACAACCATTTGAACGATTAACATTTCTGAAAACTTATTGATCCAATAACGACTGAAAAAAGTACGCTAATTAAAACATTTTAGAAATTTTCTGACGTAGAATTTACGACAAATACCGAATAAAATGGGCGCGTTCGTTCGATTCACCGGCGAATGATTATAAACGAGGTCATTAAGGTTCGGTAATTTCACATCTAGAATCTAAAAATTATTTAATCACAATTAGAATCAATGTTTTTAGAACAGATCCCAAATAGAAAGATACGTTCGTGAATTCTGTAATTGAATACCCACTTTTGCGCCCCACAATTGAAGATATTTTTCCAAATTTTCAGATAAATGTGATAATATGCGAAGAAATGCACGCAGACTACTCAGTGGCAACAGAAGCCACTGAAAAATGTGGCATTTCGACACCATCGCAGGAAACAGAAACCGTTCTGTGAAACCACAACGCTACTCAATATTCAAATAATTTATCACCGATAATCTTTACCCAATATTTAGCCGATCTTTTAACTCCCAAAATATTCTCTCAGCCCAACCTCCTCCAAGCTATCAGACGAGGCTTTTGGAACGCAACTCTTCTACCTTAAATATCTTCTATATGAAGGAGTATTTCCCAAACGTTACATTCTGTATGCAGAAATACTCTCGTCAATTCTACAATGTCAGGTCCAGCTCCAAAGTATCCTGGGCGATATCCGTAAGATAAAGGCTGCTGCTGCGTCCAATCATCTCCCCCCTCTGATCCCGGATATTCCTCTGACCGATGAGACTGCCGAACTGCATGCGTTATTTTCACCCGATATTTTCACCGACATCAACCCATCGATGTCTTCTGATCAAATTAGTAGAATTATCGGAAAGTCGACTTGCAGATGTTGCTAGCTGAGCAACCTTTCCAAAAATGAGGAAATTCCTTCGCAGTATCAGAGCTATATCACAGACCTGTCGTTATACATCAGAGGTTACGGACATCGGTGGATGAGAGATTTGAGACGAGATTTAGCCAAACTGCAACGCATACGAAAATTGGAATCGTCGATTCTTGGGGAACTTTCCAAATAATTATGGTCCTGCAAAATATTAAAACTTGATCTAATCAAAAAAAAAAAGGTTGATCTCTATTTTCGACCACCTAAATCGATTGGAATATGTGGTTTTGAGACATATCGGATTCTTCAGAAAAGGTTGGAAATCTCAAGCCTTGAAGAAAATTCCATAAAACTGGTCTAAATGAACTTCAACATGGTCCCAGAATTGTGGATTACCCATTTTGGTGACCTATTCGATCGATTATAGCACATTTTTTCAAAATTCGTAACTTCGGGTAAAAATCATTATTTTTTGGGGAATAATTTTTCTGGGAAAAAATTAAAAATACGCCGGGATATGGGTTTCAACAATTATGTTTTAATCGATCAAATAGATTACCAATATGGGTAACCCGCGATAATGTGCTAAAGCTCATATGAACCACATTTATGGACTTTTCTCCGGTGCTGGAAAATTTCAAAATTTTCTGGAGGCTTCGAAACGTCTCGCAACCGCATCCAATGAGCTCTGGAGGTCGAAAATAAGGTATATTATTACCAAAGTTCAGATTTTTTCGTTGATTAGATCAAATTTTTATCATGTTTTTTGAAGAGCGACGAAACAATTTTGAAATTTCAAAAATTCATCAAAATTTGAGAAATGAACTTTCGGACCTGAAATTTGGGATATGCGGTTTTTTTATGATGAACTTCTGATTTTTTTTCGTTTCGACTCTAAACTTCGAGTTGAGATACATTCCTTGTGAGATTTTTCCCATTCGGGTCTGTCTATTCTCACACGGAATGAACCACAAAATGACCGAACTATGATCGATCTCGTTCATTTTTTTTCGTCATTCCTTTATGACCTTCACCGCTACATTGATCATCTCGTCAACTGTACCTTTTTCTCAAAATTTTAATTTTTTCAGCTTTCGAAATTTTTTCTCATAATATCAATTCTTTCGAGTGCAATCTCCCCCCCCCCCACCAAATTTCTTCCTCAAAATTTTTTTCAGCTCCAAGATTTTTTTTCAATTTCTTCGATTTTTATTTTTGCTAAAATTTTTTCATTTACCAATATTTATCTAAATTATCAACACTGTTAAATCCTATTCTTTGATCTTGAAATTTTTAAAAACTTGACATTCTTTCGAATTTTTCTAACATTAAATTTCTTTAAAAATGTTATTCAATCCAAATTTTTTAAAACCTTTTTTATTCTAAAAATTTCAGAGATAGAAAATAATTTGAGAAAAACAGATACCTAAGCTAAAAAATATAAATTTGATAAAAAAATTTCAAAAGCTGTAAAAATTGAACTTCTGAGAAAAAATTTCGAGAGCAAAAAACTTCGAGAAAAGATTTAATTTTGAGAAAAAAATTGTAGAGTTGAAAAATGAAAACTATGTAAGTATTTTTGGAAAAAATGCCAGAGTTGAAAAATTTTTATACCTGAAAAAAAATTGGAGGAAAAAATTTCAGAGTTGGTAAAAATTTTATTCTAGATGAAAAAATTTTAGAGCTGAAAAATATTTTGAGGAAAAATTTTTAGAGTTGAAAAATATCTGGAGATTGGAGAAAAGGAAATTAAGAATTGAAACTATTCTGAGAATCGAAAAAATATTTGGTTGAAAAATTGTTGATTTCGGTTTCAAATTTTCAAGTCAAAAGTTAAAAAATAAATCTGTGAGAAAAAGCTTTCGACCAGCTTTTATCTTGCTATTTTTAAAACTTTTGAACTTTCGACTTTCGGTTTGTTGCCTAAATTTGATCGTCTTACAGCTTTTCGCTTTAATCTTTTAGCATTTAGCTAGCTCTTCATCCCTGCTATCTTAGATAGGTTGCGAAATTGCGATTCGAATGAACGATTTACATTTTGTTGTTCATTCCGTGTGAGAATAGACCGACCCTTCACGGGTATTCAAGTTGGAAAATAGATTCAAAACACCTCAAGTAAAAAAAAAATAAAAAATAAAAACAGATGCAGTAAAAAATTTAGTTCAAGAATTTTCCAAAATAATGCTGATAAATAAACGTCATTTTCAACTTTTCCAGCTAATTTTTGGTATAAAAAAGTGGCAACACTGATTTCCAAAAAAATCGCCAGAAATTTCTTCAAATATTCTACACGTTAGGAAAAATTGCAACTTTCTACCGATCATAGTTTTCGAGTTACCCACGCTCAAAATATATGAACCATATCCAACTTTTTCTCAAAACTTTGACTAGGTACTCATGGTTGCCCTTCAAAACCACTTGCCTAGAGAGCTGCGGTTTGCGACATTCGTCATCTCTCATCTAGGTATATCCACATCAAAAAAAAATCAAAAAATCACTGACTCTCCCCCCCCCCTCTTTGCGTAGGAACTGACGTGGAATGACCCACTCGTAAATTGTAAATTTTTCAATTTTTTTGTCTAGTCGTCAATTCAATTTTTGTCGAGTAAAGAGGTTTCCTCATAAAACAAATACTATATAGATGAGATATTACCATTCTCCTTCACTCTTTCTCTCATACAAAACGTCAACTTTCAATTTTTAAATCCGAGTTAATATCATATTTGTACAAGTCAAACGTCATTCACATTTCGAAAATACGCTACCATAAAAAACGACAACTCGTTACGCGGTAGAAAATTATCCATTTTACCATTCGTTGAGCTATTTGCACGCTGCGGCACTATCAATCCGCCACGGTTAATGTTCAGTAATGCAGCAATTAAGCAATAAAATATCGTACACTTTCAAGTCGGCAAATGCATTATCAAAAAAAAATATAATATAAAAACCGAACTTTCTAATTCCATTCTTTTATTTTCCATTGTAAAAATTTAAATTTTTTTGAAACATACGAACAATCAATGACTATGGGAAAGATTCTAAAGCTCCTGAAGACCACATTGGCCATTTTTTTCGGGGTAAGTTGACTGTTGTGCACGTACAATGAGAAAGTGATATTTCCAAATGTAATTTTTTTGAAACGGATTCGATTAAATTTTCAGGCAAATCTACTGATTTGTTTAAGAGCAAATTCAATTCCAACAATAGAAACAGATTCTTCCACGAAGCCCGACTTGACAATTCTGGTTTCCACTTCATCCGACGAGGATTCTCAGATCGATCCATTACCAGCAGATATTTTCACCAAAGAAGTATCCGATTTTCTCTCGCCCGATATATTCACGCAGACGAATCCATATCTTTATTTTCTCAATAAAACGAAAAATTTATCGTTTTTGACGATCAAAAATATAAACCACAGGGTGTGTGATAATTTATTTAATGATCGATTTCCACAACGCTACATCCCATACGCCGAATTCGTATCGTCGCTTCTACGATGTATCATCCAACTCGGAGATATTAAAGAAGGTATCATGAATATCCAACGCTTCTCGGGAACAACTCATTCTTCAGTGCCACCGGAAATATTTGCAGACGATCTGGTACTGCAACAATTATTTTCACCGTACGTTTTCTCGGACCCTGATCCACCGATTCGCTTACTGCGCAAATTGACAGACATTCGAGAAGATGAAATCTCAAAATTGTCGACTCGGTTGCAGAATCTTTTAAACCGTCGTCATTTTCCTCGCAGATATTCTCTCTTTACCAAATGCCTCTTTGAATTTTTCAAGAGTGGTTATTTTCTTCAAAATTTAAAAAAGGAAATAGTTGAAATACAACGTGTGGTTAGCTTATCAATTCCTCAAAGCAAACAAACTTCCACAGCAGATGACGATCTTGATACGCAAATCGAAAACCCCATCTCATTGGCTCAACCTATCGCCACTGTCGACACTTCGCAAAAAATCGTCACTCCGATATCCAGCAATGACTTAGATGCGACTGATTTACCGGAAAAATTTTCCATAGAAGATGTGCGTAATTTTCTGTCACCTGTTATGTTTTCGCAAGCTGATCCGTTCGCTTATTTCGTTGCCAAAGCGGTCACACTGCCTAAAGGTATCCTAAAACTGATAAATTTTCGCGTGATACATTCTTTGGACTACGATGAATTTCCTCAACGCTACATTCCATACGCTGAACTGGCAACATCGATTTTGTCATGTCTATTACAACTCGAATACATCGAATGGTTCGTCGATGGAATTAATAATTTATCCGTAAAGTACCGCCGAAAATTTAAAATGAATCCAGAAGTATCGAAATTCTTCTCAGACGACGTATTTCATAATGCTAAACCTCAGTTACGGATTTTGAACATACTGGTCAATATGTCGGAAAACCAAATCTCGAAAGTGAAGGTCGGATTGCAGAATCTTGATCAAAATCACAATTTTCATGGGAATTACCGTTATTACGGTGATTGTTTGTGGAAATTTCTCCAACATGATTACCTTCTTCCACGCTTGAAAGACAATATCGCTGAAATAGAACGTCTGTCTTCCGACGGTCAACATAAGTGAGCCCCTGCACTGTCGTCGTTTTCTGTAAGTATAGCATAAGTTGCGAATGCTACGGATGGTAAAATTCATGTAAAAGGTGATTTTTCATATTTCAGTGATTCAGTTACACAATAATAAATATTTTTAAAACCGGTGAAATTGTCAACTGCCATACAATTTTACGAGTGCAGCACCTCAATATTTTATATTTTCCCTTCCTTCAATGCATAGATGATTCTCTGGGACCAAAAAATATTGAAAATTCTTGACCGAAAATGAAATTTCCCTGATTTTTTCGACCCTAAGTACAATTTTTCCAGTCTTTTTCATCTCATTATGAAAATTAGGGTCATCATTTTAGAAAAATTTTAACCTTGAACCAAATTTTTTGACTTGAAATGCAATTTAGCCATAATTAAAGGGAGTCGAGGTGCCCCATACGCCCTCTCCCTTTTAATTTGGCTTTAAATACTCCATCAAAACTGTAAAAAATTGAGAAAAATTTCAAAAACTTCATTTTTTATCGTCAATAAATTTTCTTCAAAATTTCATATTCAAATTTTCCAAAGTTTCTTCTATTTTCGTTCATAGTACTCTCGTGGAAAAACTAAAATTTCCTTATTAAATCGAAAATATTCAAACTGGATGAATTATTTCGACTCAAAATATAATTTTTCTCAATGTTTCTCCAGCTTAAAATAAAAAATGTTCAAAAAAAGTCATCACGTTCAAAAAAATTTTAACTCAAATCTATTTTTTTTTGCCTGGAAATTTAATTTTGCCATTAATGGGAGGCAAGTTACTCCCTCGGTTCCTCTCCCGCTTTATCTAGCTCCAAATATTTCATCGAAACAAATAAAAACGGTGGAAAATAAATGGGAAAATATATGAGAAAATAAAAACTTTCAAAATTTCATTTTTTAGCTAGGTATCATTTAAGAACCACTGAAATACCATACTTAAAATTACGATTATAGGCGCCTTCAATTTTTTTGCCGATTACTTCAAAACAAAAAAAATACCTAGATGAAAGAACCGTATTTAGCTTATGGGAGGGAAGATGGGAAGAATTGAAAATTTTCTGCCTGTATTAGATTTTTTGTGATGGGTTTTGATTCAAAAGTACCTACACTCAATAATTTCCAATTTTTTCAACTCAAAACGAACTTTTTCCACAAAAAGGTCGCCATCTTTAAAAAATTCAGATTCAACTCCAACTAATTTGATTAAAGATGCAATTTTTGCCAGGCCAGAGCCGTTTCCTCCCGTTCGGAAACTTAATTTTTCATTATCAATCATGTTCCATTTAAATTACATATTCAAATTTTCAAGAAAACACTTCAATCATTTTTGCACCCTTCAAAATCTAAACGAAGGAAACTCTCTTCGAGATCTATCAAAAATGGCTTGTATAAGAGGGGTGACTGAAATGGACTTCTTTCTGATTTTTTTCTATTCAAAAAAGATGTTCTTCAATTGAATCATCTATCCACTTTGCATACCCATCAAAATCAGATTGAAGTCGATATTGCGAAACAGATGGATGAATTTATTTAAAAAAATAATTTAAGAATGTCCACTATTAAATTAAAGCGAATAAATATATTTTTCTCTCTCTCTTTTTTTTTTTGTCAATAACTATATTAGATACCTACCTATTAACAAAAGTAAAGATTATTTTAAACAAATGTTGAAAAAGGACAGTTGTAATGAATGGGGAGGGAGGAGGTGGCATGTAAGTTTCTTTATTTCTGTACTTTTTTGTTTGTATTTGAACTTATTTGCACATAATAAACAATAATAATTAATATGTACCTATTCAATTTGATAAAAATAATGTTTCAATGGTTCAATTATTCTCACGACACAGGAATTGAATCAAATGAATGTTGAACGACGTAATTTCTGGGTCGTTTTATACTTTTTTTTATTCAAAAATTGGAGAGGGATGGTCAGAATAGAAGATCTAGTTATCAGAATAGGCTATTAAAATAATAAAAATTTAAAGCTCGTTGACTCAACTCTTACCCTCGCCTAATCAATCACTCTTAAAACCACCAGGATCGATTTTCCACACTTCTTCTATTTATTGAGAAATCAACGCACAATTTTGAGAAATTTTACTTGGACGGAGGGCGAAGGTGATGATGAGAAACCGCTATCGATGACTTTATTGAATTAAAATATTTATACCACTAGCATTTCAGGAAACATGTTTTAATTGAAATTTTTTTTTTTGAAATTGGTCCTTGAAAAATGCTTGTATCTACAAACTGTCTACTGGATCTCAAAAATGAAAATTCGAGTTATTTTCTATTTTTTTTTCAATTTTCATTACATTTTTCTTGTTTAAAATTTTCCAAAAATGATCTCTCCAATATATCCAAAATTTCAGTGGCTGAAGTTCAGTTCTCGAATTTTAGTGAATTTTTGAAATTTCAAAGTTACCTCATTATCTTGCAAAATATGAAAATTTAATCTAATCAACCATTACCAGACTGGTAATGAATCAACGAAAAAAGTTGAAATTTGGTACATACCCGATTTTCCATCTCCCAAATTTATTGAGAGCAGTTTCAAGACGTTTCGGAGCCTCCAGAAAATTCTGGAATTTTCCAGCAATGGAGGAAAAGCCCATATAAGTAAAAATGGTCTAAATGAACTTAAGCAATTATAATCTTAATCACGATGTTGATGACTTATTTGATTGATTAAAGTACTATTTTCCAAAATTCCTATATTCGTGTTAAAATCCAATTTTTAGGTACCTACAAACTTTCGCTGGAAAAAATTAAAAAATACGCCGCGCCGACACATGGGGTTTAACTCGAAGTAACGAATTTTGGAAAATAAGTGCTTCCAGTCAATTTGAGAAGTCGAAAATAGGATAGGTATATACCTACCAAATTTCAGATTTTTTCGTTGACTACATGAGCTGGTAAGGAATATTCCTACCAAGATTGCACCATTGTGGACGAGGTAGGTAGGTATATCGGGTAGGTACGTAGAGCTCAGCAATACGTACGCGCCGAATACCTATCTACAATGATCTCGTTTGGTTGTGTATTTCAAGCTCATACGTGCAATTAACAGTGCACTGAGATGTACATAAGCTAACGTACGTTTACGTACGTTGTGTTATCTTTTAGATAACACCAGGTAGATGCCCTCTCGATGGTTTCGCACCTTCGAGAATATTCGGTAGCTATCTACCTGAGATTATGTCACATCTCAGGCCTGTGATTGGCTAGCCAGGTGCTAGAGGACTTTAATTACCAACCAATCAGGTGTGCTAGCTTCCTAAAGCCAGGTAGCTCGCGACTATAAATAGAGGTGCTTCGAGTCGCGAGCTTCATTACTGTTTTACTGTTTTACTGTTTTACGTTTTTACCTTTTGTACATGTTACTAGTGAACTTATCTGTGTGTATATTTATGTTCGCGTATTGGTACCGATTACCTATCTTAAACTTAGCGTTTGTTAGTGTAATCGCGTCGTGCTGTAAAACGTAATCGTTTTATTAACCTACTGTAATTAATCAGTTGACTATATTGAATTGAATATACGATTTAGTACACTGTACATTCGTATATTATTTGATATAGAACTCAGTAAGGTTGTGAGCTGCTGAAACTACGTTTCCGCTCACCAACCTATCTATCGAAGATAGGTATCAGAACCTGGTGCACTCTTGACACCCCACCAGGTTGCAAGAAACACACTCTTGCAGAGCAGTGACCACTATTTTCATCAGTTCATACATCGAATTTTTATATGTACCTATGCATTTTGCAGGAGGATGAGGTAAATCTGAAATTTCAAAAATTCGCCAAAATTCGAGAAATGAACTTGAGAATTTGAAATTTTGGATCTGGGATTCTCTTATAATGTACTTTTGATTTTTTCCGGTTCAAAACTTTACTATGAGTGGGGATACCCTTGAGAGTTTTCACATTCAATGTGGACTTACTAATCAATTTTCGATGAAAATCGAGGCATGTTTTCATCAACTCATCATTTCATCGGATTTAAATACTAGTTATCAAGATCGCCACACTAGTTAAATTACCCAAAAAATTACGTTACGAAATTTGTGCAAGGTAGATGACTACAGGAGCAACGCCAGAAGATCCAGAATAAAAGAGATTGAAACGAAAAGATTCAAGGCAGAAAAAATATAGGTGCAAAAGCAAAAGGGTACCCCCGGTTAAGATAGGTGAATCGGCCTAAGAGATACTTTTTGAAATTGACCATCAAGTGATCAGACATTATTAGGGACCCCCAAAAAAATTTTAGGCCGTATTTTCAAACCCCCCCCCCACCAAACTCCCATTCAGCCCCACCTCCCAAAAAGTCGATTTTTCGTCAAAAAATCCTATCTCGGAACCTAATGAACCAAAAATTCTGAAATTTATGTGGTGTATACGTGGAGTGGTGACCAACTTTTGAGAATTTTTCAGTTTTTTTTTTCACCGCCTTCTAGCCAAAATCCCATTTTGAAAACTTAAAATCGCTCCAATTTCGAAACTAAAAGACATACATTTTTTCTTTTTGGCACAAATATAGTCCTACCTTGGTACAATGTGATGATATTTTTTTCAGATTTTTAGCGTTGGGAGAACAGACGAAAAAATGCGGGTTTCTATTCAAAAATGCTCATTTCGTCATTCACGCAACCAAAAATTTTGAAATTATTTATGTGGTATGAATGGGGAAAGGTAACAAATTTTTGAGAATTTCTTATGCTTTTTTTTGCAATGCATTCCAGCCAAAAAACCCACATTCAAACTTTTAAAATTGCTCCAATTCCAAAACTATAAGGCAAACATTCGTTCTACTTTTTTAAAACAACCACCACACATAATTAAGTACTCCAAAAAAATCTAGAATGCCATTTTGGTACCGCAATGAACCAAAATTTTGAAATTCATTTTTTTTTGTATAATGGGGAATGATAATCAACATTGAGAACTTTTTTAGATTTTTTGCACCGCGTTTTAGCCAAACACCCACTTAGAAACTTTAAAATCGCTCTATTTTTAAAAGTAAAAGATATATACATTTTTTCTTTTTAGTGCAAATATGGTCCTTCTTTGGTACAATATGTGACCGTGGCAGACAGAGCCGACCTTTGTTGTCAAAATTTCAATTTTCACTTGTTTCCAGAATTTTATACTCTGAAGGAAAAATGATATATTGAAATAACTTACCTAGGTACTCATTTATGTCTACACAAACACATGTAAGCACTTCTCAATTCAATGAAAATTCGTAGGCAACTCACCTGAAACAAAGAAAAAAAAAATTATTTATGACTTCGTAGAGGTACTGAATAGAATTACAAATTATTATATATTTTATAATATTTTCCAAAAAATCGGATTTTTATCAATAAAAAAAATCAATCGCCAATTTTATTAAGTAATAAGTAATCAGGGACCGCGTGATATACTCGTAAGTTGTAATTATTTCAATTTTTTATTACGGTCGCGTTCAATCCAATTACTGTCGAGTAATGTGGTTTTCAGATGAATTGAATATGACAGAGATGAGATATTGTCATGCTCCTTCATTTTTTCCCCTCTCATGCAACATGCAAGACATTAACCTTCAATTTTCAGATCCGAGTCAACATAATACTCGCATACGCCGGACCCCATTTTCATTTCGAAAATACACTTCCATAAAAACGGTAATTTTCGAACGCGGTAAAAAATCATTCATTTCACTATTCGTTGAGCTATTTCGTACGCTGCGCTGTCGGAGTTCATCAATTTGTCACTGTTAATACTCCGAAGTGAAACAATTGAGCAATAAAATATCATACATTTTCAAGTCGGCAAATGCATCATCAAAAAAAGAAATACAATATAAAAACCTAATTTTCATTTTCCACTCTTTTAGTTTTCATTGTAAAAATTAAAATTTTTGTGAAACATACAAACAATCCATGACTATGGGTACCATTCCAAAGCTCCTAAAGACAACAATGACCATATTTTTCGGGGTAAGTTGACTGTTGTACAAGTACAATGACACAGTGATATTTCCAAATGCCATTTTTTTGAAAAGGATTCGATTAAATTTTCAGGCAAATCTGCTGATTTGTTCAAGAGCAAATTCAATTCCAGAAATCGAAACAGAATCTCCCACGAAGGCTGACTCGCCAACTCTGGTTTCCACTTCATCCGACGAGGATTCCCAAATCGATCCATTACCAGCAGATATTTTCACCAAAGAAGTGTCCGATTTTCTCTCGCCCAATATATTCACGCAGACGAATCCATACCTTTATTTTCTCAATAAAACGAAAAATTTATCCTTTCTGACGATAAAAAGTATAAGCAACGGTGTGTGGTATAATTTATTAAACAGTCGATTTCCACAACGCTACATTCCATACGCCGAATTCGTATCTTCGCTTCTACGATGTATCATCCAACTCGGAGATATGAAAGAAAGTATCATGAATATCCAACGTTTTGCGGGCTCAACTCATCCGCCCATGCCATCGGAATTATTTGCGGAGGATCCCGGACTACAGCGATTATTTTCACCGTATGTTTTCTCGGACACTAATCCTCCGATTCGCTTACTGCGCCAATTGACAGATATTCCAGAAAATGAAATCTCAAATATGGTGACTCGGTTGCAGAATCTTTTAAGCCATCGTCATTTTCCTCGCAGATATTCTCTATTTACTAAATGCCTCTTGGCATTTTTCAAGATTGATTATTTTCTTCGAAATTTAAAAGAGAAAATGGTCAAAATACAACATGTGGTTAGCTCATCCATTCCTCAAATCGAACAAGGTTCCGAAATGGATGACGATCTTGATTCGCAAGTCGAAAACCCTAACTCTTTGGCTCAACCTCCCACCACAGTCGACAATTCACAAAAAATAGTCGCTCCGGCATTCAACAATGACTCGGATGCGAATGCTTTACCCGAAAAACTATGGAGAGGCAAAGTACGCAATTTTCTATCACCCATTATATTTTCACAGACTAATCCATATGCTTATTTTGTTGCCAAAGCGGCCACATTGCCTAAAGATATCTTACAACAGGCAAATTTTGAATTGATATATTCTTTGGACCACTATCAATTTCCTGCACGTTACATTCCATATGCTGAACTAGCAACATCGGTTTTGTCATGTCTATTACAGCTCGAAAATATAGAAAGGTTGGTTGATCGTATTTATCGTTTACCCGTAAAATACCATCAAAAATATAAATTAGATCCTGGAGTATCGAAGTTTTTCTCCGACGACGTATTTTATAATGCCAAACCGAAGTTTCGCATTTTGAACATTCTGGTAAATATGTCGGAAGACCAAATCTCGAAAATGACGATTGGATTACAGAATCTTGTTCAAGAGCACAGTTTTTATGGATATTACCGGAGTTATGGTAATTGTTTGTTGAAATTTCTCGAACGTGAAGACCTTCTTCCACGCTTGAAAGACAATATCGCTGAAATAGAACGTCTGTCTTCTGACGGCCAACTTAAATGAGCCCCTGCACTGTCTTGGTTTTCTGTATAGCATAATTTGCTAATGCTACACAAATTAAATTCATTTTTCAAATTTCAATCATTCGTTTTACACAAAATCAATTTTGGAAAGAAAATTCTCTGGGACCAAAAATTGGAAATTCTTGACCAGAATGGAATTTTTCCTGATTTTTTTCCACTCGATGCATAATTTTTTCTTGTTCTTTTTACCTCATTACGAAAATAAATTAAGGTTATCTTTTTCGAAAAGTTTCAAATTTAAATCAAAATTTTTGATTTTAAATGCAATTCCGCCATAATTGAAACTTGAAAGGGAGACAAGTTGCTTTCCACCTCCCGTTTGATGTGTCTCTAAATATCTACAGTTTCAAAGCTCTAAAAAATGATGAAAAAAATTTTAAAACTCCATTTTTCATCATCAATTAATTTTCTTCAAAATTTCATACTTAAATTTTCACAGCGTTTTTTCCATTATCGCACTATAAAAAGATAGTACTCTCATGGACAAACTGAAATAGCCTTATTGAAAGGGCAACGAGGGCAAAAAATTCGCCTTGAAAGTCTGACGTTACATTTACTACTTACTACAAATGCACATGATCAGTTTAAGTACTTTTTTAAAAGCGGGATTGCGAAAAAATTAACATTGATTTTTATGGGAGGTTATAGTTTTTCTAATTTTTTTCATTTTTGATGTGTTTAATTCTTTTTGTTTTGACAATTTTGAATAATTTGATAGCTTAGCTCGTCAAAATTATCAAAAAATAAAAAATTCCACACATCAAAACTGAGAAAAATTGAAAAAACGATAGAACTCCCATAAGAATTAATGTTTACTTTTTGTCGATCCACCTTTTGAAAAAGTACACAAATTGCTACATGAACTGGTATTTGCATTTGTAGTGGTGCGATAACGTCAAGACTTTAAAGCCGAATTGAAAATTTCCAAACAAGATGGGGTTTTTTCGACTAAAAGTATGATTTTTCTCGATTTTTCTCAAACATAAAACAAATTTTGTTAAAAAGATTCACCTCATTCAAAAAGTTTCTGACTAAGATTGAATATTTTTGCTTGGAAATTAACTCCAAATATTTTATAAAAACCAATCAAACCCCCATAAAAATAATTGCAAAAAGTAAAATTTTCATAAATTAATTTTTCAGATATCATTTAAGGGTTATTAAAATAACATTATCTATACTTAAAGTTTCGAATAAACTATTCAATTTTTTTTCGTCCTGTTACTTCAAAGCAAAACAAATATTCATATGGAAGAACCATTTAGTTTACGGGCGGAAGGAAGGGAAAAATTAAAAAATTCTGCCTGGAGTGAATTTTTTCTGATGGTTTTCGATTTATGTAGAAGTGATATGGCTTTTCTCATTTTTTTTTCAACTCAAAACGAATATTTCCCACAAAAAAATTATCATTTTCAAAAAAATCCAGATTTAACTAAGTATTATGAATAATGATGCAATATTATGCCAGGCCAGGAATTGCCCTCTGCCCCGTTCGAAAACTCATTTTTCATTATCAATCACGTCCCATTTAAATTTCGTATTCAAATTTTCAAAAATCACTTCGATTATTTTTACAATCTTCAAAATCCAAACAGAAAAAACACTTTTCGGGACGAATCAAAATTGGTTTATGGGAGAGAGAGAAGAGAATGAAAATTTCCGACTGAAATGGACTTTCTTCTGATTTTTTTTATTTAAAGAAGTTTTTTTCCGATTGAATCATCTATCTGTTTTGCATACCCATCAAGATCAGACAGAAGTCGATATTACAAAACTGATGGATGAGTTTATTTTAAAAAAAAAAATTCAAGAATATTTACTTTTAAATTACCTAATATTTCTGAATAAATATTTTTTTCTCATCTTTTTGTCAATAAATATATTAGATAGGTACTTATGAAGTAAAAATTATTTTTAAAAAAAAATTGTTGAAAGAGGAAAGTTATACCACATGGGGGGGGGGGAGAGGTAACATGTAAATTTCACTATTTTTGTACTTTTTTGTACGCTACGCATGAGAAAAATTTACTTCGCCGACTCTGAACCCCTGGTCAATAAAATCTACATAATGCTCATTGCTCAATAATGATCGACAGTAGTAGATCGGATCTCAAGGAAACAGTGAAAATTAAATTAGAGAAAAAAATGACCCTGAAAGCAAATTTATCAGAAAAAAACCACCCAAAAATCAGTGAAATTCTCTGAAAAATCAGCGAAAACTCGCTGCGAATGAGTGAATTTGGCTAATTTTTTCGGTGCTGCAATTCAGACGGTTATCAGTAAACTTTTCACTGATTGCGATTAAGAGAGATTTGTACCTAAGTAAAAAAATGAAAAAGAAACTGAAAAAATTAGGTTGTTTTTGCAATAAAATTCCAAAGTACAAATAAAATGATATTTTACGTAAATTCAGGTGAAACTACCGCCCTATTTCATCACATACAAGAAGCGGCGAAATAAGTTTTCCACTTGCAAAAAATGACGAAATCGTTCATCCGTATGGAAAAATTACCACCCATTGAAACGACATTAACGCGTTTTTAAAAATTTTCAAAGCGGTTTCGAGGTATTTTAAATGATAACGATCGCTTGTTTCTTTCAATGACAATGAGGCGATAAAAATGAAAATAAAATAGATCAATTTATCAATTCGTCGAGCACGCAGAAGCTTCAAAGGCAACGTTACGTTATAAAACCTGGTATCGAGCTGTTAACAAACTATTCACAACTTTTAGTCGTTTTTTTGAAAATGAAGATAGCCATCAAAAAAATCATACGCCGTTATGATAATGAAATTCACGATGATATACACAGCAGCACTATTTTTCGTGGGAGTAAGTGTACACATTCTTTTAACTAATAAATTTTACTTATCCTTGATATTGGTACAACCATTTCTCGAAACGACAATTTTCAAGATTAAAAAAGCAGGATTTTTGCAATAGAGAATTTTTGGATTTGGCTTGCCTTTCACGCTAGAGTCCTACAATTTTTGAAAAAATTTTTAAAAAGTGTTCGGTAAGCGGAATTTAATAGATTTAAAATCGTTTAAAAAATCGCAAAAATTGAACAACTTTTTTGAAAGGGCCCTCCATGATGAGCACACTCTTGTCTACTTCACCACTGAATTGAGATTTTATTGAAACAAAAAAAACTTACTTTCAAGAATTCATTTGGCTTTGGTTTTTTTGGTGTTCTGATTCTACTAGAAAAATATCATCGACCCTCCCCCCTCCCCCACAAAAAAAATCAAGAGTTTTTCCACTTGAATAATGATTACAGAATCTAAAACTTTGTTTTCTGATCCCTAATCAGATATTAACGTCTTCTATCAAAAAAAATAAATAGATAGGCTTTCGAGAGCTAGTTTGCTTTTGGCTTTTTATAGACCATTCTGAAAAAGGAAATAACACCAAAAAACACAAGCATTTATTTTCCATTCGAATGAAAAGTAGAAAATTAAAAATTTGATATTTTGATCAGTATCGAAACTTTTTCTACAAAAAAATTAGCAGTGAGGGTTAATCCGCCGACGATTGAATATAAACGATGTCATTAAAGTTTGGTAATTTCACATCCAAAGAATAAAATTTATTTAATCATAATTTGAACCAACAACGATTTTAAAACAGTTCAAGACGAAAAAGATACGTTCATGAATTCTATAACTGAATACCCATTTCTACGTCCTATAATTGAAGATATTTCTCCAAATTTTCAGGTAAATGTGAAAAAATGTGAAGAAATCCACACAGAAGACTCGACGACAACAGCAGCCACCGATAAAGATGCCACTTCGACACCATTGCAAGAAACGCACCCCGTTTTGTCAAACCACATTCCTACTAAAGATTCAAATACTTTACCATCGAACATCTTTACCTCATATTTAGCCGACCTTCTTTCTCCCAAAATATTCTCTCAACCTAATCTCCTCCAATATTTTCTCGACAGTACGACAAAACTATCAGACAGTGATTTTAGAACGCAGCTCTTCAACGTTGGCTATCATCTAAATAAAGGAGAATTTCCCAAACGTTACACTCTGTATGCTGAAATACTCTCGTCGATTCTACAATGCCAGGTCCGGCTCCAATGTATCGTCGACTATATCTGTAAAATAGGGGCTGCCACTGCATCTCATGATCTCCCCCCTCCTATACCGGATATCCCTCTGACCGATGACACTGCCGCACTGCATGCGTTATTTTCACCCGACATTTTCTCCGACATCAATCCTCCATCACGTCTTCTGATCAAATTAGTGGAATTACCGGAAAGTCGACTCGCAAATGTTGCTGTTCAGTTGAGCGACCTATCAGAAAATAAGGAACTTCCTTCGCAGTATTACTGGTATACTAGATTCCTGTATTTATTCATCAAATATAACAGAAAACTGTGGCTGAGAGATTTGAGACGAGGTTTAGCCAAACTGCAACGCAAACGGAAGGTGAAATCGTCGATTCTTGGCGAGTTCTCCAAATGATTAACCGATTTCTCTCAAGTGATCGACATAAGTATCTGAGGATTAGAGTGGACTGAAAATATTAATAGCATGGAAAAGTCGACATTTGGAAACACAAATGAAGTTGGAAAAAGCAACGGAATCGATTAATATCTTCCGATCGTGGAAAAGCCTTCTATTTTTCATGAATTGCCGAAAATTCAATGCAATCGAATTTTTTTTTTAAAGTTGGAAAGTACCAGAAATAATTCTCTTTGTTTTTACAACTCATTTAACGACGTTGTAGACCAAAAAGAGCAATTTTTTGAAAAAATCCATTTACAGTATTCAGAAAATTATATTCAAGGACCTAATAAAAATTTAAAGTAACAATTTTTTTTCAAAAAAATGTTTTTTTTGTCTGCACATATGTATAAGTACTAAGTAGGTAATCACTAAATGAGCTGCAAAAGTGATTAAAATCGTTTTTTTGGAGTAAAAAAAAAAATTGATTACACTGAATTTCCAAAATTTTATGAAAAATTAGAGGCTCTTGCGCGATCAAATCTCCAAAACAAAATTACCACTTTTTTGATCACTTCCAGTCTGGTTCAACTTATTTCATAATTTTATTAATAAATATATGTTTCGTACACGAAAAAGAATTTTTTCATATTCAAAGATAATGTTTTTATACCTAATATTTATACGACTTTTAATTCAACATTAGTTGAGATATTAAAAAAAAAAAATTGGTCAAGCTTTCCTTTTGGCCCAAACTTTAGATTTTCTGAGGAAATAAAACGCCAATGAAAAAAATATATCAAAATTGCAAACCGATTTTTCGTGTTTGATCGATATTGATAGAATGCTCCTTCCAATGAAACCAACCGAAGAACCTAATTTTATTCTCTTTGCTGTAAAGTGTATTCGTTTTTTGTCAGGAATTTTAATTTTCGACACATTTTCAAAAAGAGTTGAACTTTGAACTTCCGGCTGAAATATCTCAAAAGTATAGCTTTCTAGAAAAAAAAACTAATTGCACTCTACAGAAAGGAAATTTTATGCTCTACAATTCAAGTTTCATTCATTAGCGGACTTCCAGGTATTGCATTCTTCAGGGTTTTTTTTGTTGAAGCCTTTTTTTCCTGACGCGATTTCTCTCGCTAAACTGAACAGATCGGGCTGAAATATGTACAGTAGGTGTAGATCATGTAAGAGAAGAGATGATTAGTATTTAGTGCAATTTTGTGCACTGGAAGTTGAGCTTTTCAACTTTAAAGCTCATTTTGGGACATTTCTTTCCGACGTGATAACTGACGTTAAGTTGACCGATCAACTTGAAATTTTTAAGGTCATTAGAATGGGTATAGGAGAAGATCTGATTAAATTTTGAAGTCGATCCGTGCTTTGAAAGTTGAGCTTTCTGAGTTTAAAGTTGATTCAGTTTTTCGAAAATATCTCGCGAACAGAGTATTGTAGAGGAAAACGGAGGCCAAAAGGATGGCCAGAAATTTCACGCTCTACAACTTTGGTTCCGAGGAATTTTTGTTAAAAGCTCACCATTTACGAAAAAAATGAGCTCAAAGTTTGGAGGCTTGTGATTAATCAACTTTTCTGCCGCAATTTTGTCAAATTTCTCATCAAGGGGTCGGCAGATGAAATATTTTCTCTGATGTACCACCCGCTGTGTCGGCATTTTTGGACTAGCACAATGACTGGTTTTATTGCCCCTTTGAGGCATCATATTTCTCAGCAGGGGGTCGGTCGGTTGGCAGATGAAATATTTCCATTCTAAATCTCATTCAATATTCTGGTCACGCAGGGCAATAAAACTAACAAATGTTGAAGAAATAAAAGTTTTTATCCTGGTTAAAAAATGCCGACGCAGCAGGTGACTCATCACAAAGAAAAAGAAGCAATGAAATTTTATATAATTTAGAATGGAATTTCTATCTTCTTTTTCTTTGAGACGGGCCACCTGCTGTGTCGAAATTTTTGGACCAAGACAAAAGACTGGTTTTATGACTTCTTTGAGGCATCATATTTCTCAGCAGGGGGTCGGCAGATGAAATATTTCCATTATAAATGCATTCAAAATTCTAGCCACGTAGAGCGATAAATAAAACCAACAAATGTTGAAGAAATAAAAGTCTTTGTTCTGGTCAAAAATTGCCGACAGAGCAGGTGGCCCATCACAAAGAAAAAGGAACAATGAAATATCTATTCTAAATCGCGTCGCATCTATCGGCTTTGCACCACAAAGAAAAAGGAATAAAATAGAAATTCTCAGTGATGGAAAACTGGAACTGGAACAAGACCGTGTAAATTGAAAAAAACTGGAACTAAAATTGAAAAACTGGAACTGGAACTGGAACTGGAACTAGAACTGAAATTATGAGAACTGAAAACTGAAGCTAGAACTAAAATAAATTTCAGTTTTATACCAGTTCCAGCAGTTGCAATTTTTATATTTAAAATATGACTTGAAAAAGTTAAAATTTTGGTGTTGGGAAAAATTATACTTCGAATCGAATAGGAAAAACAACAAAGTTCAAATTTAGCAAAAAATTTTGCATTTTTTTGTCCTTCAAAATTTAGAAAACAGAAATTTTGGAACAAGTATTTGGAACTGAAACTGGACCTGAAAACTGGAACTAAAAAGTTTTGAGAACTGAAACTGGAACTGGAACTAATATCATTTCAGTTTTCCATCACTGGAAATTCTATTTTAAATTTTCATTCAAAATTCAGGTTACGTAAGGCAATAATACTACCAAAGGTTGAAACTGAAAAAATAAATGTAACAAAAGGAATCCGAATACAAATGCAACCTGTAACAAAGGTTGAAGAAATAAGTCTTTGTCAGGGGCAACGCAATATGCGGTATTATTGGGGGGGGGGGGAATCCCTCCGTCGATTTCTAGTCAGCAATTTGGCAAAATTTCGGTGATTTCAAGAAATTCGGCCAAATCTTGGAAATTTCGGCAAGTTAAAAAACGTTTGGGTTTCAAGTTTACTGTCCTCTTTCAGAAATCACAATCAAACTCTAAAATTATGTTCTTACTCCCAAATCAAAACTTTTTCTTCAATAATTTCAAAACAATCCAAATCCTACCAAAAAAAATTTCGTATTTTTCCTCAAAATTATTCCAACTAATTTTATCAAATTTTTTCTCATTAAAACTCATTTTCGATGTTTGGAAATCAAATTTTTCAAAAGCTTCGGTCTCGCTGCGCTCGGCCCTGTTGTACTTCTCCTCGAATAATTTTTTTGTAAAATTGGCCGATTTTTTATTCAAGTTGAATAATTTAAAACATTGTTTTATTGCATTTTGAATTTAAGGTCTTCCACTTGAAATTTCCGCCCTCACTTCGCTTGGATCAAATTTATTTCTCTCGTGTTCATATTGAAACTATAATCTTCTAAATCAAGTGGACTAAGAAAATTTCATAGGTTTTTTCAACTACGTACAATGAAATTACCGAGGGAAAAATTTAGGCATGAGCTGGATTGAGTCATTTATTTCTTCATGCAAGAAATTTTGCTGTTCATGAGCACGGATGAGCAAGAATGGCTTTCAACAATGGAAATATATTCGAAAACCCAAGGAATAATTTCCAGGAGTGAGTAAGATTAAAAATTGACCTAATCTTGAACACGATGTTACTTTTCAAGTTTTTGTTACGTTGATCTTTAAAAATTGTGTTTTTCCCTGTCCATGATGTTGCTTCGGATTGTTTTTGCAAAAAATTCTCAAATTTTTGAATTCTTATTCGGAAATTTTAAATATTTTTCGGCATTTTTGAACCTCGTACTTCCAAAAATTTGTGTTCGAACCGCCTCTGGTCTTTGTCTTGGTCTTTTCAGTTAAACAAGGGAAATCAGTGAAATCACATCAGAAAAATTAACCATTCACAAGCCATAAGCTTTACTGGGCCCAAAAAGTTGAACTTACATTTTGGTACAATTCTGTCAATACACAAAATGAAAAGGAAATCCGCTATTATGACACAGTGAGTTTAGTTTTTTCTGTAGAACCCTTCTGTTGCTCGAAAAATTGACTTCAAGTGAAAAAAATGAACAAAATATTCAAAAAAATTTCAACGAAAAATTGATAACTTTTGACACTTGAAGTCACTAATTTCGAAAATTCGGTTCCATAAAAAAAAAACTGTTTCATCAAGCAGTTTTGTATGCTGTCGACATTATCAATTCGTCACGATTAATGCGCGATAACGAAGTAATTATTGAGCAATAAAATATACACTTTCAAGTCGGCAAATCATCACAAAAAAACAAAATACAATATAAAAACCAAATTTTCATTTCTCAATGTCTTATTTTTCATTTTGAAAATTTTAATTTTTGTGAAACATACGAACAATCCATGACTATGGGTACCATTCCAAAGCTCCTAAGGACAACATTGACCATACTTTTCGGGGTAAGTTGACTGTTGCACACGTACAATGAAAGAGTGATATTTCCAAACGCCATTTTTTTTAAACGGATTTGATTGAATTTTCAGGCGAATCTCCTGATTTCTGTAACGGCAAATTCAATTCCAACAATCGAAACAGAACCTCTCAAGAATCCTGACTCGCCAACTCTGGATTCCACTTCATCCAATGAGGATTTTGACATCGATCCATTACCAGCAGATATTTTCACCGAAGAAGTATCCGATTTTTTCTCGCCCGATATATTCACGCAGACGAATCCATTCCTCTATTTTCTCAACAAAACGAAAAATTCATCCTCTCTGACGATCAAGAACATAGGCAACAGTGTGTGGTATAATTTATTTAAAGATCAATTTCCACAACGCTACATTCCATACGCTGAATTCGTAATGTCGCTTCTACGATGTATTGGCCAACTCGAACATATCAAAGATTGTACCATAAGTATTCAACGTTTCGTGGGAACAACTAATCAATCCATGCCACCGGAACTATTTGCGCAGGATCCCGGACTACAAGAATTATTTTCACCGTACGTTTTCTCGGACCCTAATCCACCGATTCGCTTACTGCGCAAATTGACTGACATCCCAGAAAATGAAATCTCAAATATGGTGACTCGGTTGCAGAATCTTCTAAACCATCGTCATTTTCCTCGTCGGTACTCTCTCTTTACAAAATACATCTTGGAATTTTTCATTCATGGTTATTTTCTTCGAAATTTAAAAGAGAAAATGGTCGAATTACAAAGTGTGGTTAGCTCGTCCATTCCTCAAAGCGAACAAGCTTCCGAAGTAGATGACGATCTTGATCCTCAAGTCGAAATACCCAACTCTTTAGCTCAACCTCCCACTACAGCCGACACTTCACAAGAAATCGTCACTCTGACATCCAACAACGACCCAGATGCGAATGCTTTACCGGAAAAACTATGGAGAAGTGAAGTACGCAATTTTCTATCACCCGAGATGTTTTCACAGCCTAATCCATACTCTTATTTTGTCGCCAAATCGGCCAAATTGCCTAGGGATAACCTACAACGTTCAAATTTTCACATCACATATTCTTTGGACCACGATGAATTTCCTCAACGTTACATTCCATACGCTGAACTGGCGACATCGCTTTTATCATGTCTACCAAAACTCGAAAATATCGAAAAGTTTATCGATGCTATTAAACGTTTACCTGAAAGGTCTCATCAAAAAGATAAATTAGATCCAGAAGTATCGAAGTTCTTCTCCGACAAAGTATTTTTCAATGCCAAAAAACGATTTCTCATCTTGAGCATGCTAGTCAATATGTCGGACAGCCAAATCTCGGAACTGACGATCAGATTACAGAATCTTCTTCGAAATAAGAATCTCAATCCACATTACCGCAATTATGCGAATTGTTTATGGGAATTTCTCCGACGTGACTACCTTCTGCTACGCTTGAAAGACAATATCGCCGAAATTCAACGTCTGTCAATTGAAGCTCAACACGAGTCAACCCCCGATCAAACGAATCTGAATAATTCTCAATGATGATCAGTTGTAGTAACGCGGATCTCAAGAAAACAAAAATATCCGAATTCATCTCGCTATAAATACCTAATCGTTTTTAGTACTGATGCTGAGGCTTCGTCGTCAACAGACGTTTACATTTTAATGTAAAAAATTTATTTTCTCATTTATGAAATCGGTGAAAATGATCGAAAATCATTGGAAAACATCCCGAATTTCAGCAAAATACAAAAGCAGAGAAAAAAAATTCACATGCAAAAAACAAATTAACGAAAAAAACGACTCAAAAATCAGGGAAATTCGCTGAGAACGAGTGAATTACGCTGATTTTTCAAGTGCTGTAATTCCGACTGTTCATCACTTCATCAATCAAGTTTTCACCTATTCAGAATTAGATAGATATTTGTACATCATACGCCCGTAGGTTTAGTATACTTCGACTTATTTGTACAGAATAAACAATGATATTCAATTTCATGAAAATAATGTTTCAGTAGTTCAGTTATTTTCACGATATAGGAATCGAATGAATGTACACGATTTATTGGTCATTTTGGACCTTTTTTCTTTCAAAAATTGGAGAGAAATGGGGGACATACACACACATTTTTTAAATTCTTAGGACTTCGCGAGTTTTATTTATAATGTGCTCAAATTTTTTCTGGTTCCAATACATTGAGGAGCCTAGAATCAAAACTGACTTTTGATACCTAAAACAGAAATGCGTTTTTTTTTTTTTTTTTTTTTTTGCAGATTTGAATACTGCATCAACTTTACTACAACCCTACTAAAACATTTTTTTCGATTTCGCCATCAAGTCTTCCAAAATCGCTGTTGAAAAGAGCCCTTGGGACTCCAAGTTTTATTATCACGTGATCAGACAATATTCTGGTTGGTGATAACAGCATTGGAAGTCAAACAGAGTCGTAATATTACATCTCTAGAAAAACCCGAGTTGATAGAGTATTTATTGTTATTTTTGTAGGTACTTTGTTTACTTTTTTTTTTCAAATTTCTTTGCTATAATTTTTTTTTAGCGCCGAAACAGCCATTTAATTAAGGTTAAACGTTACAGAAGATTAATTTTTGTCATTATTAACATATTGGCGCAATTTTCAATCTCTTTTCAGATAATTTGCAGTACATTATTCACAATTTTAAATTGCCTTAGAATCAGAACTCATTTTTGCCAAAATATAATGCCACTTCTTAACGATAGGTGTGCGGGTTTAAATTTTTTTTCTAATCACCATCATTGGGTGTACCTAGGGTGGGCCGAAAAACCAAAAATTTTGATTTTTGAAAAGTTACCCCCATAAAAGTTGTTGGCAGGATAGGCTAAAAAAATGAAATAAAAAAATTCAAAATCGATTCATATCTTCTGATCGCGCAAGAGCCTTCAATTCTTCAAAAATTGTCAAAAAATCAAAATTTCAAAAATTTCGAAAAAATTTAAAATTGACTAAAATTAATTTTAGAGGTTCTGTAGTGACTATCTAGACCAGAAAGCACATTTTTTGAAAAAAAATCAGTGTTTTATAACTTTTTTCAATTTTTTTCAGAAGGTGAAAAAATATGAGAAATTTAAAAAAAAACTATAAAACATGTTTTTTTTTCAAAAAAGTTGTGCTTTTTACTTTAAATAGGCTCTAAATAAGCTCTAAAATTAATTTTGATGAACTTTGATTTTTTTTTTAATTTTTAAAAAATGTTGAATTTTAGACAATTTCCGAGGAATTGAAAGCTCTTGCGCGATCGGAAGATAAGAATCGATTTTGAGATTTTTTATTTTATTTTTCTAGTCTATCCAGCCAACAACTTTTGTGAGGGTACCTTTTCAAAAATCAAAATTTTTAATTTTTCGGCCCACCGCAGTGTACCATTTCAACTTATTTTCAACCTGAAAAATTACTTATTTTGATTCCAACACCATCCTCACGCTTTTGTCGAAAAAAATTGATTTTTTTAAAAATAAATTTTGATTTTGAAATGTCGTTCCAATCTTGTTAACAATCATCAAATTATCATAATTTTCCATATTGATATGAATACACTAATTTTCAATTTCTTTTTCACTCTTTTTTTGGAAAAAGCGTCAGTTTTAATCGAAAAGGGTCAATATTGATAACAGAAACATCAACTATTGACTTTTAGATTAAAAATTTAAGGTCAATTATGGAATTGCGACTGCAAAGTGACAATAATTCTGAACTTTTCAGTCATAAAATGTCGAAATTTTGCTTCTAGATATAAAAACGTCGACTTTTGATTTTTTAATCAAAAAATGTCTTGTTGTCGAATGTTTTATTGCAAAACGATAATTTCTGACTTTTTGGACATAAATGTCAAAATTTTCACCTTCAACTTCGTAATAAAAAAATACCAATTTATTAAATTCTGATCATAAAATGACAATTTTTGACTTTTTGGCCATAAACACCATCCGAACACGACCGAAAATGAACACGAAAGTACCCGAAGTCACAACCTGAAGTTGTGTACCGAAATGCTCGTTCTGAGATATAGGAAGGTGACGTAGGTACTTAATTAGACGACATCAGTGAAATTCACTGATTTTTCACTGATAATTCAAAGAATTTCACGGTTTTTTTTTAGTAAATTTCACAAATATCACCGAGTTTTCGGTGGCTTTATCACTGATTTCCAGTGATTTTCTTTCACTGACTTACTTTCAGAGAAAAAATGTTCACTGATTTATTACTGTGCTGCAGTTATGATTGTTTTTCAATGATTTTTGATAAATTTCACTGATTCAGAAATTAGGGAGTACTACAACTAATTCGATCAAAAAATCCAGATTGCACTAGTTACGTCATTCCCATTTCGAAAATTAGCTCCCATAAAAACGACAATTGTTTCATCAAGTTGTTTAGTTTGTCGCAATATATCAACTCGTCACGATAAATGCGCGAAACGAAGTAATTGAGCAATAAAATATCATACACTTTCAAGTCGGCAAATCATCATCAAAAAACAAAAAAAAAATATAAAAACCAAAGTTTCATTTTCCAATGTTTCATTTTTCATTGTGAAAATTTAAATTTTTGCGAAGCATACAAACAATCTACGACTATGGGTACGATTCCAAAGCTCCTGAAGACCACATTGACAATATTTTTCGGGGTAAGTTGACTGTTGTACACGTACACTGACACTGTGATATTTCTAAATGCCACTTTTTTAAAATGAATTCAATGAAATTTTCAGATAAATCTGCTGATTTGCGTAACAGCAAATTCAATCCCAACAATCGAACCAGAATCTCACACGAAACCCGAATCGCCAACTCTGGGTTCCACTTCATCCAAAGAGGATTCTCACATTGATCCATTACCAGCAGATATTTTCACCAAAGAAGTGTCCGATTTTCTCTCGCCCGATATATTCACGAAGACGAATCCACACCTTTATTTTCTCAATAAAACTAAAAATTTATCCTCTCTGACGATCAAAAATATAAGCAACTGGGTGCGGGTAAATTTAGTAAGAGATCGATTTCCACAACGCTACATTCCATACGCTGAATTCGTATCGTCGCTTCTACTATGTTTCATTCAACTCCAAGATATCAAAGATAGTGCCATAAAAATTCAACGTTTCGCGGGCTCAACTCATCCCTCCATGCCACCGGAACTATTCGCGGAGGATCTCAGACTACAGCAATTATTTTCACCGTATGTTTTCTCGGACCCTAATCCTCCGGCTCGCTTACTCCGCAAATTGACAGATATTCCAGAAAATGAAATTTCAAATATGGTGACTCGGTTGCAGAATCTTTTAAACCATCGTAATTTTCCTCGCCGGTATTCTCTCTTTACTAAATCCCTCTTGGAATTTTTCAAGAATGGTTATCTTCTTCGAAATTTAAAAGAGAAAATGGTCGAAATACAACGTGTGGTTAGCTCATCCATTCCTCAAATCGAACAAGCTTCCGAACCAGATGACGATTTTGATCCGCAAATCGAAAACCCCAACTCTTTGGCTCAACCTCCCACCACAGTCGACAATTCAGAAAAAATCGTCGCTCCGGCATCCAACAATGACTCAAATGCGAATGCTTTACCGGAAAAACGTTTCATAAGGGATGTGCGTAATTTTCTATCACCCGTTATGTTTTCGCAAGCTGATCCGTTCGCTTATTTTGTTGCCAAAGCGGCCGAATTTCCTATTGATCTCCTACGACAGTTAAATTTCAACGTTATATATTCTTTAGACCGCGATGAATTTCCTCAACGTTACATTCCATATGCTGAACTGGTAACATCGTTTTTATCATGTTTATCACAACTCGATAATATCGAAAGGTTAGTCCGTGGTATTAATCGTTTACCCGGAAGGTACCATCGAGAATATAAATTAGATCCAGAACTATCGAAGTTCTTCTCCGACGACGTATTTTATAATGCCAAACCTCAGTTTCGCATTTTGGACATACTGGTCAATATGTCGGAAAACCAAATCTCGAAATTGAAGATCGGATTACGGAAATTTTTTCAAAATGATTATTATTACGCAGTTCACCGCAGTTACGGTAATTTTTTGTGGAAATTTCTCCAACGTGACGACCTTCTTCCACGCTTGAAAGACGATATCGCCGAAATTCAACGTCTGTCTATTGACGCTCAACGAAAGTCAACCCCTGCATAGTCGGCGTTTCTTGTATAGCATGCGTTGCGAATGCTTCACATTATTTTTTAAGAACGATAAAAGTGTCAACTGCCTTAAAATATTACGAGTTGCAGCACCTCAATATTTTCTTCTTTCCCTTTTTATAAAAAATTTTGGCCAACCTAAATTTTTGAAGTGAGGTAAAAATGACGGGAAAAAATTGTGCATCGGGTTGAAAAAATCAGGAGAAATTGCATTTCGGTCAAGAATTTTTGGTTTTCTAATCCCAGAAAATTATTTTTTAATTGAAAAAAGGGAAAAAAGGAAATATTGAGGTGCTGGCAACTCGTAATATTGGAAGCCAGTTGACACTTTTATCGTTCTTTAAAAAAAATAAGAACTCTGCCCTCTCCCGTACAATCTGGTTCCTTTTCAAAACTTAATTTTTCCTCGGGTAATAAGCTCTTCAAATTTTTTTCTCGACCTCTTACTTGAAAACAAAAAAATAAACATTTTTATGGAAGAACTGTTTTTAGCTTAATAATGGGAGGGAGGAGGAGAAAAATTAAAAATTTTTTCCTAGAGTGTATTTTTTTCTGATGGTTTTCGATTCAAAAGTACATACGATTTTTCCCTATTTTTTTCAACTCAAAACGAACATTTCCCACAAAAAGGTTGTCATTTTCAGAAAATTCAGATTCGACTCCAACCATATGCCAGGTCAGGAGATGCTCTCTTCCCCCGTTCGGAAACTTTCATTTTTCATTATCATTTTATTCCATTTTAATTTCACATTCAAGGTTTCGAAAATCACTTTGATCATTTTTGCATTCCTCAAAATCAAAACAAAAAAGTACACCTCCGGAATGAACCAAAATTGGCTAATGGGAGGAAGGAGGCGGTGAAAATTTCCAACTGAAATAGACTTTCTTTTGATTTTTTCTATTTGAAAAAGATTTTCTCCGAATGAAAAATCCATCTCCTTCTGTTTTGCATACCCATCAAGATCAGATTGAAGTCGATATTGGAAAACTGATGGATGAATTTATTTCGAAAAATAATTTAAGAGTGTTTACTTCTAAATAAAATTTTTGAATAAATATTTTTTCTCTTTTCTTTTTGTAAATAACTATATTAGATACCTATCAAGTGAAAATTATTTTTAAAAAAATGTTGGTAAGAGACAGTTATAACGAATCGTGAAGCAAATGGGGTGGGGGGAGCAGCATGTAAATTTCACTATTTTTGCAGGTACTTTTTTGTATGTTCCGCATAAGAAAAATTTACTTCGTCGCCTCTGAGCCCCTGATCAAACAAATCTGAATAATGCTCAATAATGATCGACTGTAGTGTGAATCTCAAAAGAACAAAAATCTCTTAATTTGTTTCGCAATGCTATCGTTTTCAGTGCTGATATTGAGCCTTCGTCGTCACAAGACGTTTACGTTATAATCAGTGAAAATTACAGAAAATCAATGGAATACCGTCAAAATTTCGGCGGAGTAATAAATCAGGGAGAAAATTTTCATTAAAAGCAAATAAATGAAAAAAAAAATCAGCGAAATTTTTTGAAAAATCAGTGAAAATTTACTGTGAATGTGTGAATTTTACTTAAATTTTATGCGTTCCAATTCTGACTGTTTACCAGTAAAATTTTTACTGATTCAGAATGAGATAGATATTTGTACATTTTATCTTATATCATCAGGGCCCATTTTGCACATTTCTTCCAATTCCTGAGAAATCAACGCACAATGCATTTTATCTGATTTTGAAAAAATTACCTGGAAGGAGGATATAAGGATGATGATGAAAAACCACTAAGTATCGGTGGCTTTATTGGATTCAAATATTCATACCACCATCATTTCAAGAAACATTTTTTTAAACTTTTCCATCGGACATTAAGAAAACATTTAAAAATTGACATTTCTTAACGATATTTATCCATTATTTATCAGTTATCAGGATTGCCACACCAGGTAAAGTCCTAAAAAAATTATGTTACGAAATTTGTACATGACCGTAGATGACTACAGTAGGCACATTCCAAATCAACTCGACCAGGTTTTGACCTTGGGTCATTCGATTTCGCTCAAAATTTTTTTACTGATTCCCCTCGATGGTCTAATTTAGGAATCACAGTCATTTGAACCCCAATTCTTCAGTAGGCGGAGGGTGGCCCTTGTAATTTTCGTATATATAATTGGGATTTTTTGCGAAATGGCTCAACTTTGAAGGCTCATATATCGAGATCGGTTAGATCCAAGATAAATTTGTTTATGCGGTTTTGTCGAGAATTCAAAGGAGATTCAAAATTTAAAATCTCATTTTGAAAAGTTCAAAGTTGAACTTTTGTAACGAAAGCTCAACTTATCATGATAAGTGCAAAAGATGAGAGCCCCATTTGAAGATCTGAAAAAATGACTATGAATAGAACTTTCTATGTATTTTTCAACTAATTTATTTTCAAGATGAGATCTCAACACTCCTAGGGGGCACAGAGGTCCTAAATTTTGGTTAAAATTCAAAAAAAAATGGAAAAAGTGGAGTTATACATCGATTTCTACTAATTCGAAGGTGCTTCGTTTGAATATGTGCTCAGTTTTTTCATCCGACCCCTCTGGACCCCCCTATCAGCCCCCTGATGAGGTCAAAATTTTAAAAAAATGAAAAATAACGTGTGGCGTGTCGTTTGTTGGGGGTTTGAGGGCGCTGAATTCGAATATCTGCTTATTTTTGGGATTCGACCCTGCAGTGCCCTCCTAGTCTTCGAATTTTGAGAAATGCCTGCAAAAAAATAGAAATATGATGTGTCATATCGATTTCTACTAATTCGAGGGTGCTGAGCTTGATTATCAACTTACTTTCTCGATCCGCCTCCTCATTGCCCCACACTGACTCCCAAATAACTAAAAAATTCAAAAAGTTAATGTTGTTTTCAAAAAATGAGGACTAGCGGAACCTAAAGGGTCGAATTCCAAAAAAAGTAAATATTCGAGCTCAGGGCCCTCGAAACCCCAACAAACGACACGGATCTCGTTATTTTTCATTTTTTTGAATTTTGACCTCATCTGGGAGCTGATATGGGAGGGAGGTCTACAAGGGTCGAATGAAAAAACTGAACGCATATTCGAACTCAGCGCTTTCGAATTAGTAGAAATCGATGTATAACTTCACTTTTTCCATTTTTTTGAATTTTCACCAAAATTTAGGACCTCTGTGCCCCCTAGGGGTGTTGAGATCCCATCTTGAAAATAAATTAGTTAAAAAATACATAAAAAGTTCTATTCATAGACATTTTTTCAGATTTTCAAACGGGGCCCTCATGTTTTGTACTCATCATGAAAGTTGAGCTTTCGTCACAAAAGTTCAACTTTGAACTTTTCAAAATGTGATTATCAATTTTGAATCTCCTTTGAATTCTCTACAAAACCGCATAAACAAATTTAACTTGGACCCAACCGATCTCGAGATGTAAGCTTTCAAAGTTGAGTCATTTCGCAAAAAATTTCAATTACATACACGAAAATTACGAGAGTCACCCCCCCTCCCCCACCTATTGAAGGGTTAGGATCCAAATGACGGTGATTCCTTCATTAGACCATCGAGGGGAACCCGTAAAAAAATGTTGAGCGAAATCGGAAAACCCAAGGTCAAAACCTGGTTGAGTTGACATGGTATGAGCCAGAAAATCCAAAATTAAAAGAGATTAAGGCAAAAATTACTAAATTACAGGCATGCCACACAAATTTTGAGGGAAAATAGTGACTTTAGTGACTTTTTATGAGGCAAACAGTGACCTATTTTTCGAAAAAAGTGACCAATTTTTCATTTTTTTCATAAATAAATAAATACACCCTCCCCCCCCCAAAAAAAACATGGCTCAACCTGTATTTCTCTCTGCAATAGTGCTGAAAATACTTTCTTTTCTGAAAAATTTTTTCATCAAGGGTAAGGGTGCCATATTTCGACCACTTTTTTACAAACTTCCACCGATCACAGATTTATGGAGGTAAAAACGTCAGAAATGGCTTAAAAAATACATTGATCCTTCCTCCACCACCCTCTAAAATTCTGAGCCGATACGATCATTTTAGAGATTTTTTTCTGAGGGAATTCAAAAATTGATTATCGAAATTTTGGGTTCCTAATTTCGATCACCCCCCCCCCCCCTCCAGACGAGGGGTCGGTTGTACATTTTTCTTATTCTACTAAGTAATAGGATGTAAAAAAAAAAACGCTCCTAAAACTCGATTAACCCGATTATTGGTAATTATTTGAGGTAATGGAAAATTTTCAAAATTGATTTTTTTCTGAAGGCCCTAGCTCCTCCCCATGACATCCTCAGAGAAAATGGTAAATGACAAAATTGTTCGTTTTTTAATGCTCTACAACTTTTGTTTCAACTATTTTTTCATTAGTGCGTAATTTCGAAAATTATCTACGAAAAAACAAAATTTGAACTCTCTTACTCCCCAAAAGGAGGACTAAATTATATGCACCAATTTTAGGGAAGTTCAAGAATCTTAAAATACATACCCTACTACGAAACTTCCCTTTTCTGCTAATTTTTTTGGGGTCAAAACCTAAAATGACTGTACTACAATGCTATTTCGTTTTTTTTCAATTTTCTCCGCTAGTTTTGCCTGTATAGGGTTATCATTTTGGTCTCAAATTGTTTATCTGTGAAAAAGGAGCATGAAAATTTTTTTTCCCGGTAGATTGCGTCTATAGCGGCCGAAATCGGCCGGTGGTCAAACTTAGAAATCGGTCGAGATTAGGGCATTTACCCTTAATAAATCTTTAATTGAAGCTACGAGTTTAAAAATATACTTCAAATAACTGAAAAAAAGAATAAACTTTTTTTATAATAACACATTTATAATTAATATAACTTCCGTCTAAAATAAGTATTTACTGAAAAAAATCGAAATATTCTGCATCTAAAAATTACGTGTTCTAAAAAATAAACTAGTATTTTTTTTTAATTTTATGCCAGAGCGGAAAGCCGTTTGAATGAAAAAAGTGACTTTAGAGTGAAAAAACGGACTAATAGTGACTTTTGGAAAAAAAAGGGACCAACCCTGAAAATAGGAGACAAGTCACTAAAAAAGGCGACCCTGTGGCATGCCTAAAATTAAAAGAAAAAGTAAAGTGGAAAAATTCAGTTTGAGAATTTTCCAAAATAATGAACCAGTGTTTCATTTAGCAAAAATTACAATTAAAATAACTCACCTACTTATTTCTATCCACACAAACACTTGTAAAAACTTCTTAATTCATCAATGAAAATTTGTAGGCAACTCACCTGAAACAAAAAAAAATGAAAATAAGTTATTTATGACATCATATAGGCACTTTAATGAAATTATGCACCTATTTTATAATTTAAAAAAAAATCAATCTTCAGGAGTTCTTATTAATCAGCAATTTAGGGACTTCAGTGATATACTCGTAAGTTGTAGGTAATTCCTTCAATTTTCTCACTCTTTCAGTCATGCAACACGCTGGCTTTCCATTTTTAGATCCGAGTCAATATCATACTTGTGCATGTCGGACGCCATCCTCATTAGGGTGGGCCGAAAAACCAAAAGTTTTGATTTTTGAAAAGTTACCCCCTCAAAAGTTGTTGTCTGGATAGACTTGAAAAATAAAATGAAATAATTCAAAATCGATTCATATCTTCCGATCGCGCAAGAGCCTTCAATTCTTTGAAAATTGCCAAATAATCAAAATTTCGAAAATTTCGAAAAAATTTAAAATTAACTAAAATTAATTTTAGAGCTTCTGTAGTGACTATATAGACCAAGAAGCACATTTTTTTTTTGAAAAAATAAGTGTTCTATAACTTTTTCCAATTTTTTTCAGAGGTGAAGAAATATGAGAAGTTTAAAAAAACTATAAAACATGAATTTTTTCAAAAAAATTGTGCTTTTTCCTTTAAATAGACCCTAAATAAGCTCTAAAATTGATTTTGATAAATTTTGATTTTTTTAAAATTTTTTAAAACTTTCTGAAAACGTTGATTTTTTGACAATTTTTGAAGAATTGAAGGCTCATGCGCGATCGGAAGATATGAATCGATTTTGAAATTTTTTATTTTATTATTCTAGCCTATCCAGCCAACAACTTTTGTGGGGGTAACTTTTCAAAAATCAAAATTTTTGGTTTTTCGGCCCACCCTAATCCTCATATCAAAAATTCGCTTCCATGAAAACGACAATTGCCTACGCGGTAAAAAAATCATTAGTTTTACAAATTCGCCGAGCTGTTTTGTATACCGTCACAGTTCATCAATTCGTCACTGTTAATACTCAGTAGCGAAATAATTGAGCAATAAAATATCATACATTTTCAAGTCGGCAAATGCACCATCAAAAAACGAAATACAATATAAAAACCAAACTTTCTATTCCCGTTCTCTTATTTTTCATTGTAAAAATTTAAATTTTTGTGAAACATACAATCTATGACTATGGGGACCATTTCAAAGCTCCTAAAAATCACGTTGACAATATTTTTCGGAGTGAGTTGACTGTCGTACACGTACAGTGACACTGTGATATTTTCTAAATGGCATATTTTTCAAATCGGTTCTATTGTATTTTCAGATAAACCTGCAGATATGCGTAACAGCAAATTCACTTCCAACAATCGAGACAGAATCTCCTATAAAGCCCGACTCGCCAACTCTGGTTTCCACTTCATCCAACGAGGATTCCCACATCGATCCATTACCAGCAGATATTTTCACCAAAGAATTGTCCGATTTTCTCTCGCCCGATATATTCACGCAGGCGAATCCATACATTTATTTTCTCAATAAAACGAAAAATTTATCGTATTTGACAATAAAAAACATAGGCAACAGGGTGTGGCGTAATTTATCAAATGAACGATTTCCACAACGCTACATTCCATACGCTGAATTCGTATCGTCGCTTCTACTATGTTACATTCAACTCCAAGATATCAAAGATAGTACCATAAAAATTCAACGTTTCGCGGGCTCAACTCATCCCTCCATGCCACCGGAACTATTCGTGGAGGATCCCAGACTACAGCAATTATTTTCACCGTATGTTTTCTCGGACTCTAATCCTCCGGCTCGCTTACTCCGCAAATTGACAGATATTCCAGAAAATGACATTTCAAATATGGTGACTCGGTTGCAGAATCTTTTAAACCATCGTAATTTTCCTCGCAGATATTCTCTCTTTACTAAATCCGTCATGGAATTTTTCAAGAATGGTTATCTTCTTCGAAATTTAAAACAGAAAATGGTCGAAATACAACGTGTGGTTCGCTCATCCATTCCTCAAATCGAACAAGCTTCCGAACCAGATGACGATTTTGATCCGCAAATCGAAAACGCCAACTCTTTGGCTCAACCTCCCACCACAGTCGACAATTCACAAAAAATAATCGCTCCGGCATTCAACATTGACTCAGATGCCAACGCTTTACCGAAAAAATTTCTGAGAAGTGAAGTTCGCAATTTTCTAACACCCGAGATGTTTTCGCAGACTAATCAATATGCTTATTTTATGGCCAAAGCGACCAAATTGCCTAAAGATGTCCTGCAACAATTAAATTTTGGATTGATATATTCTTTAGACCACGATGAATTTCCTCGACGTTACATTCCATACGCTGAACTGGCAACATCGCTTTTATCATGTCTATCAGGACTCCAAAGTATCGAATGGATTATCGACGGTATTAATCGTTTACCCGAAAAATATTATAAAGAATATAAATTAGACCCAGAAGTTTCGAAGTTCTTCTCCGACGATGTGTTTTATAATGACAAACCTCGGTTTCGCATTTTGAATATACTGGTCAATATGTCGGAAAACCAAATCTCGAAAGTGACGATCGGATTGCAGAAACTTGTTGAAAATCATTTTTACCCGCGTTTCGTTAATTGTTTGTGGAAATTTCTCCAAAGTGACTACCTTCTTCTACGCTTGAAAGACAACATCGCCGAAATTCAACGTCTGTCTATGGATCCTCAACCCACGTCAATCTCAAATGAAGCAAATAAGAATAATTCTCAATAATGATCGACTGTAGTAGGGTGGATTAAAAAAAAAAAAAAAAATCTCTTAATTCATTTCGCAATGCAATAGAGTTGAGTCTTGGTCGACTGAAAAAACATAAATTAATAAATTTTAACCAAAAAAATAATAACGGAGCAACGCATTCACAAAGTTGGGAAAATTTATTCTTAAAAAAATAATATTTATAGCCATAAATTGGTAAAATTTATTCCATAGAAATAAAATTTATCATTTTTTAAAACATTTATTTATTTTTTTGAGTAGTTGTACATATGAATGTACGTAGAATGACGTAATTTATCTGTTGGTGGATCATTTTGTACTTTTTTCTCGAAAATTGGAGAGGGATGTCTAGAATAGAAGGTTTCGTAATCAAAAGCCAGATAAAAGCGTTAAGCTCGTGGGCTCAATTCATCTTTGCCTACTCACCCTTAAAATATGATCAGAGCTGATTCTCCACACTTCTTTCAATTTTAGAAAAACGCCAATGCATTTTTTCTAAATTTGAAAAAATTGATGATGGAAAATTGCTCCGGATGATTTCATCGGGTTAAAATATTCATACCTACGACTATCATTTCAGGAAACATTTTTTCAATTTTTTATTCAACATTAAAGTAACATTTAAAAGTGATATTTTTTAAAGGGACCCTGAAAAATTGAAAAATGAATGCTAATCGTACTTTTGGGTAATGACATCCATACCAACTCAAATCATTCCTTCGAAAAAATTGAAAATTTCTATTTTTCATATTTCAAAAATTATAACAGGCATCATAGTGAAATTTGGACAAAAAAAAGTAACTTTAGTGACCAAATTTGGGGAAAAAAGTAACCAAAAACTCAATTTTTAGTAGCAAAATTTAAATAATTTATGAACGAGATTAGCACAAATAACACAAGCTTCAAGGGTCTGTCTATTTTCAGTTGGAATGAACAACAAAATGACCGAACTATATGCGCAATCTCATTTATTTTTTTCGTCATCTTCACCGTTACATTGATATTGATCATCTCAGCTGTTGACTGTACCTTTTTCTCAAAATTTCAATTTTTTCCAGATTTCAAAATTTTTTCTTGCAATACCTTATCAATTTTTTTCAATTCTTCCAATAAACTTTTTCCTTCAAAATTTTTTGTAAGCTCTAAGATTTCTTCCAATTTCTTCGATTTTCATTTTTGCTAAAATTTTCTAATTTTATAAATATTTATTTAAATCAACAACTGTAAAATCCTATTCTTTGATCTTAAAATTTGTAAAAACTTAACATTATCTCGATTTTTCTCACATTAAATTTCCTAAAATGTTTTTCTAGGTACTCAATTTGTTCAAATTTTTTTATTCTAAAATCTAAAAATTTTAGAGCTGGAAAATAATTTTAGAAAAACATTTAAGCCGGGCTAGCTAGAAAAATGTAATTTTGAGAGAAAAATTTCAAAAACTGAAAAAATTCAACTTTGAGAAAAAATTTGAAGAGCAAAAAATTTGAGAAAAGATTTAATTTCGAGTGAAAATTTCTAGAGTTACAAAATAAAAACTACGTATTTTTAGAAAAAATTCCAGAGTTGAAAAATTTTTATACCTATACCTGAAAAAAATTGGAGGAAAAAATTTCAGAGTTGGTAAAAATGTTTTTCCAGATAAAAAGATTTAGAGTTGAAAAATATTTTGAGGAAAAATGTTTAGAGGTTGAAAATATCTGGAGAAAAGGAAATTAAAAATTGAAACTATTTCTATTTTGAGAATCGAAAAAAAAAACTGTGCGAAACCGAAACCAAACGACACATCACGCTTACAACAGTGACTTTTCGAACACAATTTTGAAAGAATGTAAATTTTTTGAAAATTTTTGAAAAAAGTAACTTTTAGAGGTAAAAAGTAACCAAAGTAACCTTTTAAGTGAAAATAGTAACCAATAGTGACTTTACTCGAAAAAAGTAACCAAGTTACTAAAAAGTAACCTCGCTATGATGCCTGTTATAATCAAATTTTAAGTAAAATTTAGCTTGTTTGAATCAGTGAAATTAATTTACCTAAAAATTAATGATTTTCACTGATATTTCAGTCAAAATTATTGTTTTTTTTTTGACAAATTCAGAATTGATTGAAAAATCAATGACTTTTGACTGAAAGCGAAATTTTTTTGAAAAATCATATGTGAAAAACAAAAAATCCAATTTTTTTACATTTCTGTAATAAAAAAATGTCCATCCTGAGCTTGGGAAGCTCGAGCTCCCTGAGCTCCCTGGGTGCACTTATGGCTTTGGTTACGTTTTTGATGGTCAAGGAGTTGTTATTATTCGGTAAGTAGGAAAAAGAAAAGGAAACTGTGTTTGGGCGATGAAAAGTAGAAAAATGACACACTTTTTGGAAGAAATTCCATAGTGAAAAGATATTTTAGGTAAATTAAGGCAAAAATACTGCATGTACAAAGCGAGGAGATTTTTTTGGAAAAATCAGGTAACTTTCGAAGAGTTGGTGGAGGGTTTTTTTCTTTTCTTTTCTTTTCTTTTCTTTTATGGGTTCAGACTACACAAAACCCCTGAATGAAGAAGTCAATGTGGTAGTTGGAATTGAAATTCTGTTTTTTCTTTTTTAATAATTTAGGAACACAGTTTAGCCAGTATTGTTATTTTTTCGAGATTTCCCTCAATTTACAAAATACTTGAACCAACCCCTTATTTTCTTTACAGAATGACGTTTCCAGGAATTATGGCGAAATTTTGCAGAAAAAAAGTGTATTTTAGTGACTTTTTTTGAGCAAAAGTGACCAAAAAGTAACCAAAAGTTCGATTTTTTTCGGGGGAATTTTTTTACATGTTTTTTCGGGGGGAAAGTTTTTTTTGTAGTTTTCTGCAAACATTATTGAAATACTGTCCCAGCGAAGCGAGGGCAATTTTTTTTTGAAAAATCATTATCAATTTGAAAAGTGACAAACACTCTGAAAAAGTGACCTGCTATGATGCCTGCGTTTCCTTTCTCTCAATGGGTTACTAATTCACTATTTTTTCTGTTATTTTTTCGTTCATTATTTTTCAAAAATTTGTTACACCACTGTGTTCCATGCTCTTGAAAAATTGTCTTCGAAATTTTTCATCACATATTTCGATACAAAACCACCCAGAATCCAAAAAAGTTAGTCTGAGTGCCGTCTCATTATTCGAAACAACTGAAAAAGCGTTGCAATGACCGAAAATTTATAAATGCTGATTTGTTGTTACTTACCTAATTTTGGTCTAAGATTTCGTGAACAACATGAAAAAAAATTGGTTAGACACCGTACATTGCTTTCAAGAGTTCCAAAAAGGTTCCCAGCAGTACCAAAAAATTGAAAATTTTGGAATAAAGAAATCAAAACTTTTCCAGGAGCCTTTTTCTTGACATATGGGGGCATGATATCTTCTTTGAACACAATTTATTCGAAAAATTAATTTTACGGCTTCCTCCTTCCACTTTTTCACTTTCTTGAAAGCACGTCGTTAAATATTTAATATTTCTGACTGTTCCTTTCAATTCCAACAAAAAATGCACGAAAATCCAAAATTATTGGATACGCGTATCTGGAAACAGAAACGTAATATCAGACCAAAAACGGAAACTTTTTTTTCGAGTTTTCACAGAATTGGTAAGCATAGGTACACGTAAGTTATTCTTTCAATATTTCTACATCTCGTTGAAATAAAATTTTATCGAGTGAGGTGGTATCCTCGTGAGTTGGTCATAAAAAGAATATGAGACGCAGCCAGGGATACCCGACCATATGTCGGAAATTTTTTTTTTCGTTTTTTTGGCTCTTTAAGTAGTACAGACTTGTACCTTTCGAATAGCGCAAACCGCATTAAAAAAGGTTGAGAAATGAATTTTCTATGATTTTTCAAAGTTTGTCAAAAAATGATTTTCAAAAATCAAAGTTTTGAGAAAAACGCAAAACAAAATTTGGAACTGTTTTCAATGAATAAAAAAAAAAAATTATGTTCTGTAAACGACTTTTCTCATCGGAAATGGTTTATTTACGTCCTTTTACATCACTTTAGGTCATTGACCCCTTCCAGAAGTTGCCGGCATCGAAAATCGAAACCATACCATATGTCGGGAATCATCTTTTTTCAAGAAATAATGACATTTTTGGTACAAAATTTGTTTTTTTAATAATCGTACACCACTGTAGTTCATTAAAACGAACCTGAAATTACGTGCATTGAGAAATGAAATCATAGTGCAAGTCAAACAACTTTACAAACCAAACGGTGAAAATCATGCTTTGAAAATTAGTGTCCGTATAATCGAAATGAAGAGTTTCAACGGGAAAAAATTGAATTTTCGATTTCGATAATCGATTCTTCAATTTCGATTTTTCGATTTCGATAATCGATTTTTCAATTTCGATTTTTCGATTTCGATAATCGACCTTTAAATTTTGTGAGGGTTCGTGAAAGAATTCGGGAACTCTCGGAAAAGTTCAACCGTTTTCGGGATGTTTTCGGAGCTGTTCGGCAATTTCCGTGTGATATCCGGATAATCCAAATAGTACATAATTTGGTATTTGGATACCCGTAGTGTTCAACAAACATCCGGATATCCAAATACCAAATACTATTTGGATAAACATCCAAATATCCGGATAATATCCGGATATCACGGAAATTGCCGAACAGCTCCCGAAGACGTCCCGAAAAGGATTGAACTTTTCCGACAGCTTCCGAAAGTCGTCTACAAACCATTTCGCAAAATTTTAAATTTTCGTCCACCTCCTGCGCAGCGTTGCGTAATTTCAATTTTTTGTAATTTCATTTAGCACTCCTGGCGGAATTTTTTTTGACTAAGAGAATATCCAATGAAATTCCTTCTTTTCGATTATCCGGATATTTGGATCCTATTTGGATTATCCGGATATTTGTTGAACACTAGATACCCGGATATTTGTTGAACACTACTACGTTTCAATAATAATGAAAGTTGTAAATTTTAACATATTTTTATAAAATTCCGACATATGGTATGGTTTCAATTTCTCAGAGGCCTTCAGCAAAATTCGTTTTTTAACCAAGAAGATGACACTTTTGGGACCTGAACCTATTCTCATATGAAAGTAGAGGGTTCATAGTATACAAATTAATAAAAAAAAAATTTCCATATTTTTGGTCATTTTTTCTTAATTTGCGTTTTTCTCGAAATTTACTTTTCCGACATATGGTCGGGTATCCCTGGCTGCGTCTCATATAATCAATTAATCATCTCCACAATTCGCTCATAAAATTAAAACAGTCGATATCGTAAGTAGGTGGTCATGCGTCATTCTCGTTTCGAATATTCGCATCCATAAAAACGACAAATTATCTATTTTAGCATTCGTCGGACTGTTTTGTCTGCCGAATTTTACCAATTCGTCCCGATAAATTCTCCGTACCGAGACAATTCAGCAATAAAATATCGAACTTTTACAAGTCGGCAAATGCGTTATCAAAGAACGAAATATAATATAAAAACAACATACACGAATAACTTTCATTTTCCATTCTCTACTTTTGAAAAAAAAGTTCGCGAGACAGGCAAAAAATCTATTGACTATGGATACGATTTCAAATCCACGAACTGCGATTGCATTTTTTTTAGTAGTAAGTCGACCGTTGTAAAATAATTTTAGTGAAATTTTCAAACGTATTTTATTTATGAACCGGATTAAAATAAATTTACAGATAAAGCTGGTTTGCGTATCGGCAAATTTAATTTCTACAGTCGAACCAGAATCGCTAGGGTTCATTAGCTGGCCAACTTACGATTCCACTTCATTCAACGATGATTCAGATATCGATCCATTACCAGCGGATATTTTCTCCAGCGAAGTATCCGATTTCCTATCACTCGATATATTCTCACAGACGAATCCGTATGTTTATTTATTGAACAAAACGAAAAACCTATCGTTCCAGACAATTAATAAAATAAACAGCAAATTACATCATCCTTTACTGATGGATCAATTTCCAAAACGCTACATTCCATACGCGAAATTCGTATCGTCGCTTCTGCCATGCTTGATGCACCTCGAAGATATCAAAGAAAGTACCATAAATATTCGACGTTTTACGAGATCAACCCATCCTTCTATGGCGCCGGAATTATTTGCACAGGATCCCGAACTACGGCAATTATTTTCATCGTACGTTTTCTCGGACACTAATCCTCCGATTCGTTTGCTGCGCAAATTGACAGACATTCCGGAAGATGAAATATCGAATTTATCGACCCGGGTGCAGAATCTTTTAAATCATCGTCATTTTCCTCGCAGGTATTCCCGTTTTACAAAATGCCTGCTGAAATTTTTGAAGATGAAATATCCTCTTCGGAATTTAAAACGGAATACTGTCGAAATACAAAGTCTGGTCAGCTCATCCATTCCTCAAGGCGAAAAAGATTCGAATATCCAGGCAGACGACGACCTCGATCTGCAAGCTGAAGACTCTGGCCCTTTGGACCAACACATCGCCACTGAAAATGTATCAATTTCGCCAAAACTCGTTACTTCTACGTCCAACAATGACCAATTTCAGAATGCTCTACCAAAAAAATCGTTCAAAAGAGAAGTACGTAATTTTCTATTGCCCGACATGTTTTCGCAAGCTGATCCGTTCGCTTATTTCCTCGCCAAAACTGTCAAACTACCCATAGATGTTCTTCAACAAATTAATTTTCACGTAACGTATTATTTGGACCGTGATGAATTTCCCGAGCGTTACATTCCATACGCTGAACTGGCAACATCGCTTTTATCGTGTCTACTGCGACTTGAAAATATCGGAGAATTTGTCGATGCCATTCGACGTTCGAATGATGTGTACCATCAAGCTTTTATATTACACCCCGACATATCAAAGTTCTTCACCGACGACATTTTCTACAACTCTAATCCTCGGATTCGTATTTTGCTCATGTTACTCGATATGCCGGAGATCGAAATCTCGAACGTGACGATCCAGCTGCAAAAACTCCTCAAGAATAAGTATTTTTCCGGGTATTATTGGCGTTATGGTAATGCTTTGCGAGAATTCCTCGATCGTGATTTCTTCCTCATACAGCGTTTGAAAGATAATATCGTGGTAATGCAGCGTGTGTCTCAAGCTCAACCTAAATAAAATCCCAGTTGACCGAATTTCAATAATTTGACGATTTTTTCACAAGTGGTACTATTCGAGTTGAAATTTACTCTTCCGAATTGTGATTCGTTTGATTTCTTCAAGTAGAACTGTAAGTTCCCAAAGTATGGTCCTTTTTGAGGGGAAAAACGAAGTTGTAGTATTCTTCACCTCAATCATCATCAACAGGATGTCTAACAAAATTTGTTGAGCAAAAAGACTGACTTATCCTGACCTTTAAAAATGACTTTTCGCATGATTTTTCTGAGGGCCACCCCCCCCGCGCCAAAAATTGATACATCAGTGTGCCTGTAGCTATTTAATGGAAAATTAATAAGAAACAATTTTAAGCGAAAAATAAACCGAATGAAATTTTTTTCAATTTATCATTTTTGGAAAAAAGCACGACCTTTTGAGTAAATTAGTCAAAAATCCTGACTTACACTGACCGGACTGACTCATCCTGACCGTTAGACACCCTGATTCTATCGCTTGAAAATTGGTAAAATTATATTTTTCAGCAAATCTAATATTTTTTACAGCTTTACGTGAAAATGGTTCCTCCTGCGAAGGAATTTTTCAAAACTAATGGGGAAGGGAAAATTTTCAAGAAATCAGGGATTGAATTTCGATTTAGCTTCAATTTGAGAAAGTTTTTTTGGGCATTGGAAAATTCACAGTCGTCGACTAAATTTTCAAGATGAACTGCCTAAACCGTTCCGAGTTGCTTAAAAAATTGATCGGCGAACTTTCAAAGATTACTGAAGGATTGAACAAATTCTCGCGAAAAAACAATGAATTTTAAATACTTATGGGTGCGGGGAGGAAGGGGGTAAAAAACAAAAACAATTGTGAAGTTTTTTTCGAAAAATGACCCTAACTTGGAGGACTTACAGTTGTGCCCTCGAGGTCAGAGAGGAGCAAAAATTTTGTAAGTATGAGTAAATTTCAACTCGAATTATAATATGTACCTCACAATATAAAAAAATAGAGGGTAAAAGTTGAGATGTTCAATTTTTAGCGATTCGAGTGTTCATACAGTATTCGCGGTAAGAATTATACTCACAATTAGTATATTTGTACAGAATAAAAACAATGGAACTCGATTTGATGAGGTGTGAACCTTTTTTTTACTAGGGACTATTTTTCACTCTCCCCCCCCCCCCCACCACCTAACCAATTTTTCGAAAAGAAGAAAAATGAGGAAATATTGGAAAATTGTCAACAATGATTTTCATGGATTCTGACAAAACAAAAATGTTGAGCCAAAACAAAAATAAATCTCAATCTTCATCTTAAAATTCGGATGCCAATAAAGTTCATTTTTCGAATTTTTAAAAATTCAAAATTTCTTCATTGCTCTGAAAAAAATGCTGAACATGAAAAAATCTATTTAGGGTAAAAGGCCAAGGTATAACAGATGTCCCATTTTCAACCATTCAACTCATTTGAGAGTAGATTGGAGGCATTTTTGAGCCTCCAGAATTTTTTAAAAATATGTAGATACTAAATTATTATTGAAAAAGAATGAAATTCTTTGAGCCTGAGCAAAGCGAGAGCAAAAAAATTTAAACTAAACGAATTTAGAAATCTAAAATTCCGTAATTTCTTCCAAAAATTTCTATGGTTAGAAAAAAATTTAGACTCTCAACCCCTCGTCCTTTGAACACTTTCTTATTTATTTATTGAAAAATGAAAAACTACAAATTTTTCCACCTCCCACATTCAATACATTTTTCTCGGTGGATGTTTACGTGTGTGTGAGCAAAGCGAGTGCATTTATGTAAAAAAAAGGAAACTTCTAACAATCAAAATTGTCCATTTTTTCAATACCTAGTTAAATTTCAAAACAATCTTTTTTAGAATAAGTAATTACATATTTATGAACATAATACATATGCACATGACTCAAGTCGATTTTAAACAACAGTTAATTTTTTTAAGAAAGTTTTTTAAATGTGTTTCAAAAATTTTGAAAAAATCATATTTCTAGACAAAAAAGTTTGACCTTACAAAATTTTGGAAAAATCTTTATAAACGAATTTTATTTACGTTGAACAAAACATGGACGAAAATGTTTAAAATAAAAACTATTTAAACATGAAAGGGAAATAAACTAAAAATTTCTATGTTAATTAGAAAAAAAGAGCAAAACACTTTGAAAAAGCAGGACAAAAGCAAACTTTTCACAATTTTCAAAACTGGTAAGTAGACACCTTGCAGTCAATTTTTGGAAGAGAATTCGATTTTTTTAATCCTCAATGTTAAATTCATTTACAGAAATTCCAACAAATATTTTCGAAGTAAGTGCCCTAAATTTTCACTCCATAAACCAATTTTCGGAAGAATTGGGGTAAATTTTTAAGAAAATCAACTGTTTTCTCTATTTTGGACCGAATTTCAGAAAAATCGAAGACCTCGTTCATTCGAAAATACACATCGGAGATCAAAGAGGAAGCGAAATGAACTTCTCAAAAGAAAATCAAATACATGACGAGGAAAAGCAATAGAAAACACCAATTTGAACAAAATTTGTGTAGTATGTTGGAACATAAAATATGTCATCAAATTCAATTCCAATATCATACGTCCAGTAGCGTCAGAAGCTTTTTTTTAGGCGGAGAGTACAAAGGGGGTACGGACACTTGAAATACCACAAATAAGCGAAAGAAAAACTTTAAAAAATTGTATTCTTAATACTCAAAAAAGACATTTTTCATGTTTTAATAATTTGAAAATTCCTAGCTGATGTATTTTTTTGGGGGGGAGGGGGGATTTGATACTTTGAACCCCGGCTGCCGATTTGGGAGGGGACAGTGTTCCCCTTGCACCCTACTTTCCGACATCTCATTCCAAAGATTTTTTAAATTTCTGAAAAAATTCACAAAAAAGAAGCAATTTATAATTTATTTGCCACACAAATGGCAAACTGCGATTAAAAAACAACGTACCTATTTCCATAAATTGCGAATGTTCAGAATTTTGCCGGCATTCTCTTCATCAAAAGCCCGCCGATGAAAACACTTGTACAATTAAGAAATTTATAAAATACAATAATTTATCGAGTCGGTGTAAACGTAAAAGAACACTTCACATAATAAAAACACAACAGCTAGCTTCACTTGACAAATAATCAACAGTGATCTTGTTACCGTCGAAAAATAAGGAAAAAAGGAGAAAACAATGGATTTCCACGTATTATACCAAGTGACGATGTTATTCGCTGGAGTAAGCAAATATTTGAATATAAAACCTAGATTTAAATCCATACGCAGGTCTATCTGAAATTATAATTTTAAACAACTCTAAATTGCAACAAACCAAAAAATAATTTTTTCAAAATTCCAGATTGTGATTTTTTTATTTGCAAGAGTGGACGCGGCAAGATCGCTGATATACGACACTCTGCATGAGAATATACCAGACAAAGAAGATCTAGACGTGCTAAAAAATACCAAAAAAACTGCAGAAGTATACAGTTCGTCCAAAATTTCAACAAAACCCGATATTTCGTCAAAATATTCACACACTGGCCCGGCGATTTCGACGATGGTCGATCACCCATCAACTATCGACGAGAACGATCCGAATCATCGAGATTTGTCAAAAAATAACGAAGAATTTAACGAGTTTCTGGATAATTCAGTTCAAGCACTACCAGAATCTGACAATTCATTGTGGTCAAGACGTGTCTCAGATAAACTGGCTGAACTTCTATCCGTCGATACATTCAAGCACGCTGATCCTTTTCAGCAACTAATTCTCGAAACGTCGAGACTCGAAGTCAAGGAAAACACGGAACTAAGAGACGAACTGCGATCCCTCTTGGACTCGAATCAGGTTCCTCAGAGCTATATTCCGTACGCTCGAGCTTTACATTCGATCATTTGCGGTCAGGCCAGACTTCTGTCTGCGAGAGCAGAAATCGAAAAAATACACAATAATATTTCTTCAAACGAGTATGATCTGGTTTATGAAAATTCATTGCCGCGTGAATTGGTCAGGTTGGGATTTTTCTCATCCGATATCTTTTCCGATCCAGATCCTCCTTCGAGGCTGTTCGATAAATTGATGTATTTTCCAAAAAAATCCATTCCAAAGTTAAAGACCCTGTTGAAAAATTACGTGATAACATCCCGAGGAGTGGAATATCGTATTTCGAAATTTTGGTTACCGTTTATCCGGTATGCTACTGCGTTGTTCAGGCTTTTACAAAAAAAAGACATCGCAGACTTTCTCGAAGATTTGAAACAAAATGAGATCGAAATTCAAAGTGTATCGAATTCTGCTGCGTAATGTTCTAATACTGGCGAATTGGATTTGCCAATTGCGTAGATACAATATCGAATTATCGTTTCACGATTGTTATGTGATGAACGTAATATTTTTCAGATACGCTGAATTACCTACGTACTAAACTATTTGCATAAAATAAATTTTTTTCAAAAAACCACTCGAGTTTATGAATTGTACAATTTTTGACATCTTGTTGCAACATTTTTGACAGTATGGAATTGAATCAAATTTTTGAGGTTTCGACCCCCCTCCCAAACGGGGGTGATTCATTTTGCTCAGAAATAAAAGTCACCACTCTCTCATTCCGGTTCTGTGAAAAGTCACTGATAAACAGTCAGAATTGCAGAACCGGAAAAATTTACTGATTTTCACCAATTTTTCACTGAATATTCAAAGAATTGCACAGATTTTTCAGTAAATTTCAAAAATATCACTGAGTTTTCAGTAAATTTTCACTGATTTCCAGTGATTTTCTTTCACCGACTTGCTTTCGGTGAAAAAATTTCACTGATTTATTACTGTGCTGCAATTCCGACTGTTTTTCACTGATTCAAAAATGAGAGAGTATTTTTTCACCACCCTTTCCATTCCTTATTCGCCAAATTTTCAGAAACACCCCCCCCCCCCACCCCAACAAAAAATCAACGAGATCAAATTTAATAATTGGAAGGAAATCTGTATTTTAAAATTATTTAAATTAAAATTATATAAAAATGAACGCAATAAAAAAAGTTGCAAAAGATGAAATAAAAAATAACTTTGAAAAAAATGAAAATAGATTCGGTTTCTTTCATTTTTTTTACTACTTTTTCTTGAAATTCTGACTGAATTCGCTACGCATTTTCACTACTTTTACTACCCATTTTTAAAATCACTATTTTTTCGCCAGTTCCACTACCTGTTAGATACCTTGGATTTAGAAAATTTGTGCTTCTTACCTTGACTGAACTTGTGTGCATCGACCCCTTTTTGCTCACGTGGAGGTATGATTTCCATGCACCAAAAAATACGAAATAAGCTCTTAAAACAAGCAGATAATGTACGAAAAAAAAAACAAAAAAAAAACCATTAAAAACAATAATCATGGTGTCCACTATATTTCAGAAATGATTTTCCCTGACTTTTCCAGGTTTTCCAGACCAATTTTTCGAATTTTTCCGAACCTTTTAAATATGATATTCGTTAACAGAGGGAAGGGGGGGGGGGATTTTTCACATGATGTACTTACATCTCGAAATTTCTCATAAGAATGATATAAAATGCATGCGGTCAAACGATTTTTTTTCGAATTCACTAGATACTTTTTACGAGATTTTTAGATGCTCCTCTTCGAGCAAAAAAAAATATTCAAATTCAATTTTGAAAATTTTTGAGCCCACCTAACTACAATAATTTGAAAATTTGAATTGATTACCAACAGAAAAAATGTCAAATTAAAAAGGAAAAACCAAGTATTCCAACGCAAAATTAAGTTTGAAAAATGAAAAAAATTATGCCAGGATGTCTACCAAATCAAGCGAATGAAAATTTGGATTTTTCCGGACTAAGAATTCAAAAATTTCTTCACATTTTATCCCCCCTCCCCCCTCTCATGAAAAACACATGCCTTAAATTTATAAATTCACGTAATCTTCTGCCATTTTTTAGTAATTAAGTACCAATAAATAAAAAAGTCAATGAGGAGGTAAAATATAAATTATTTTATGGAAACACAGAAATGTGTTAAGCCCGAACGAAGCGAGGGCGACAATTTTTGTGAAAAAATATCTTCAAAAGATGAAAATTCGCCACTTTTCCCTCATTCATATTTTTCAAAAAATGGCCAATAATTTTGAATTCTTAAGTTCTATTCCCACTCCTTTTGTTTCAACATCGTGGTGAATGGCATCATACGCGCAACGAACGTTGAAACGCGAGCGGGTAACTGGCTAGTGGCTATTCCACGGTGGTCTCGTGGTGGAGTAATATCGGTGACGGACGCTACGTTTTAATTTTTTTGACCAACTTCCGGTCGCGTTTGAATTTCGGGAAAATTATATGTTATACCCTAGGGTGTGACCTATTTATAGAAAAAAATTCAGTCACGTACCCCCTCAAAATTTTTGAAAATAATTTTTTGAAAATTTCCAAGGGCAAAAAAAATTAGAAAATATGCATCAAAATTTTTTAAAAAATTTCCACAAGTGTACATACATAGTGCCTACCATCTGTGAAAATTTCAAAAAATTTCCTCCACCCAATCCAGAGAAAAGCCGAATTTAATTTTCTCGGGAGGGGGTGGGGGGTCAAAATTGTTTTTGGAGACTTCTTACATCCAGGCAAACATGTAGGACCACTTTTCACCAAGATTGGGTGGGGGCCGTTTTTACCTTCTTATGCGGACAGTCCCTTTTGCAGAAAGAAAGAGTTTAAAGTACCCAGAGCGTAGCGAGGGGAAATTTTTTTGAATAAATACATGCATTTTCAGTATCAATTTTATTGTATGTACATTACTACGGTCAACAAAAAATTACGAATAAAAAATAAAATAAAAGATGTAATAATCCGGCCCGAGCGAAGCGAGGGCGAAATTTTTTGAAAAATTTATAATAAAATAAGCAAAGAAACACTTTTCTGAATGATTCGTCTTTTTTTTTGAATTTTCGAAAAATTCCAGAGAAAATTCCAAAATTCCCTGACTTTTCCAGACCACCAAAATTCCCTGTCTTTTCCCGGTTTTCCCCGTTTTCCAGAGAATGGACACCATGATTAAATGTACTATCAAGATCTTTTCAAACCGAATACAAAAACCTCATTGAGTAAAGGCTGGAATCAAACTGAATTGAATTGAAGAAAAAAAAAACATAACACGAAATTGAATCTATTTGAGATTGAAAATTTTGAAATTTTTGGTACCTTTCAATTTTTTTTCACTGGTCATTACCAAAAAATGACAAAAATTTAATCTATTTTTTCGAGAAAAAAACGCTCAATAAGTCTAACAAAAAATCATTATAATAATTTCCTTCCAAATTTCTCCATTATTTCAAAAATCAGACAAATTGTTAATAGCTAACAAAAAATCATTGGTACCTATGGTACCTATATCAATTTCATCTGCAAGTTTTTAAATCAGTCAAAATGTCAATATTATTTCTAAAACTTAACGCAAAAAAATTATTAAGGTACCTCAACCCAAAAACATTCGAAACAAGTTTAAAAAACAATAATTTTCACCATTCGACTCGAAATGATCTGAATCATACGCTATAAAGGACACGACAAGAACAAAAAATCATTTGCTTGAAAATTCTAATTCCACTCATGAAATTTTACGCAGGATAACCTGCTAGATAAAAAAAAAATAATAAAATAATGTAATGCATTTGGGATTTCGGAAAACAAAATTGAACGAGGAAAAAGTGCTGGAGCCACTAAATCTGGAAAATTTGTCGAAATATCGATTTTTTGTGATTTCAGTACCAAAATTTTAAAATAAAATACTTGAAATAAATTTTGGTTACGAGAGCGAAAAAATTAAAGAGAGAAAAAGTTGGAGACACTAGCTCCTTCCCCCACATTTTCATCAAATTTCAAAACTTGAAGTCCTCAGCTTCATCTCTTCCACTTTCTGTCCCCTCATCCCTCACATTTCACATATATTCAGTCTAACACATTTTGAATATTTCAATACTGAAGTCATGAAAAAAAATAATGTTGCCTTTTTTTCACGTGGAAATTTTGAGTAATTTATTTACCTATTAGAAACCTTCAAGTAGAGCCAAATACCTATTTTTCATGACGAATCGGTCCCATGTATTGAGAAATTGTGTAAAGATATCTTTCCTTTGGTCAATAAAGCTCATAGTAAAATGTGGAATAGATATTATAGGCGAATCTTACTTTTAGTCGGGTAGCGAGGGAAATTTTTTTTGAATAATTTATAATTTAATGGACAAAGATTACGGTGAACAAACAATGATGGATAAAAAAATCAGTGAAAAGATGTAATAATTTGGCCCGAATGGACGAAGGCAACATTTTTTGAAAAATTAATAAGAAAAAATAAGAAAAAAACACTTTTTTAATACTTTATACTTTTTTGGGGGGATTTTCTAAAAATTTCAGAGAAAATTCCAAAATTCCCTTACTTTTCCAGACCATTAAAATTCCCTGACTTTTCCAGGGTTTTCAGAAAATGGACATCATATCAAAAAAAAAAAGAAATTGGGATTTTCAATAACAAAATGTATAATTCATTTCGTAACATTTTATTTTCAATCCAGATAAACGAGCTTTAAAACTATATTCGAGTAGAAAATTTTTCGAAAATGACCTCTTTTTTGGAGTAGGTACTTCCAGACAGGAAAACAAAAACAGAAAAAAAATTCATACGTTCTTGATATGATTTATGTACAATCTGAATTTGTCTTTTTCAGCAGTTTTATGAAAACTTGATGCACGAAACTAAACATATGTATTGTCACATCCCAGTTGCTTCGTCGCGTCGTACCACTTACGTAGCAGACGAATCGACAGAATTTTGGCTGGATTTCGATATACGTTGAATTTCGTTCATATCTCTTTTCAAGTCATCGAGGATGTAGTTTCTGTGTACAAATGACAACAGTTCATAGGCATACCACTTGTACCGCATACACTTAAACTCGGAATAATTCCACGTATTCTGCATTTCTGTGTATTTTTCCAGACGAATGATTAGGTTTGAAATGTGGCTTTTTGGAATTTGCAATAATTTATTGAGAAGCCGTAGAGGAAAATCTGGATCGGAGAAAATGTCGGAAGAAAACAATCCGTAGGCGGAGAGCTTAGGCGGCGATGATATTTTAGGCGGTACGTAAGAAGGATCGGTTTGAATTTCCTTAATGTATCGTTTCGCCGCTAGAAGATTATAGATTTCGGGAATTTCATTGGTCGTTAAACGGAAATTCAGTTCGGCACTTAATTGATTCAATTCAAAATCTGGTAGTTTTAGCGTTTCACTAATTAAATATTGGAAAAGGTTGGCTCGCGAGAGTGTACCAGGTGATAAAAGATAGGCCAACTGACGCGAAGCACTAGCTATCCACGTCAGTCCGGGTAGCGAATCACGGGTATATTTTTTGGACGGTGCCGGAAGAGCTTCTTGTATCGTAGGCTCCAAGGTATTGGGCGAAATATCGACTTTCGCGTCATTATTCGACGAAGCCAAAGTTAATTTGGGTGTCACTGAAGGAATGATGCTGGAAAAATTCGGTAACACGTCATCATGGTTTTGTTGTTCGGGAGGTAAGAGTGATTCTACTCTTACCACGGAGACGATTGCAGTTACCTGAAATAATTTTTAATAAATTTATTGAATTCGAAACTTGTTATAGGGTTTACTGATAATTAGGTGCTTACAACGATTGCTTTGACGAAAAACTTGGCTGCATTGTGTGAAACACGAAATTCCATAATCATATTGATTTTCCTATTTCACATGAAACGATGAAAAATTTTATGATAATTCGTTATCGCAAAGTCAGTGGTAGAATTTATATAACGTAACGTCCCCTTTGAACAATTCGCCGACTCGAATTTTCCAATCGTATCTGTCGTTTTACGACGGAATTCATTTCGCAAAAAATTCATGAGTAGTGCCGAATGTTCATCAAATTTCGTTTCATGTACGCATAATGGGAGGATTTTCAAAATGATCCATCGTTCTTGTTTTTTTGATTGGGTAATAGTCTATGCACATTAAAAGTGAATCGAAAAAAAAAAATCATCCTGAATTTTGAGAAAATTGGTGAGACCTTCGGAAAAAAAATTAACCCTCTAGCCCAATGAAAGACCGATCTTTGGAACCACAAAGTGAAGCAATTTTTTAAAAAATGGTAGGTTTTGCCACTTTTGTGTAGTATGACCTGCTGGGAACTTCGGTCACCTTAGAAATCAGATTCTACTTTTTCCCCTTTACAAAAGGTTTGAGTAGGTAATTGAAGATTTCATGGATTTAACCCAATTCAAATTTCCCACCCAAATAATATTTCAAAATCGAGCCGGAAAATCGTTATAGTCGCCTAGATATTTATAGACATTAGAAAAAAATTAAGATAGGACTATTGACTGCATTTTGATTAACGCAATCAGCACTGCTATAAAAAAAATTCCTTGATAAATCAATTAGTCCAGTCGTTTTAGGATTTAACTGCCCAAAAATTCAATCCTGATTATTTTTTCGCGTTTTACATTCGTAATGGCCCACTACACAACATACGAAAATGGACAACCCCCCACCCCCATAAACCTCCGCTACCACCATGAGAGGAGTAAATGTTTGCTGAAAACCGGTTTTTCGTGAATATCTCCTCACATAAGCCTCAAAATTGAAAAATAGTTATGAACAATCTTGTTCTACGTGTAATTTTCTATCAGAAGGTTTTTGGTTTTTTTCAAAAACACTCACTTCCTTGACCAAAAATTAAGGGTAAATAAAAAATACCTATTTTTCAACAATTTACTGCATTTTTTGAAAAAATTGAAACTTTTGTGAATATCTCCTCAAATAGGCCTCAAAATGGAAAAATGGTTATGAACAATCATGTTCTACGTGTAATTTTCTATCAGACAGGTTTTTTTTTCGAAAACACTCACTTATTTGCCCAAAAATTAAGGATGAAAAACGCATATTTTTTCAATATTTACAGTATTTTAGGAAATGATGGAAATACGAAGTTGAAAGTACCAAAAATTATACCAAAGAAGAGTATTTTTTTTAGACATGTTGGTAGGGTACTCCAAAAAAGTCACCACAAGAATTTCAACCCCTACCGTTAATTATGAGGGAGATGATTCAATACTGCATTAATAAAATCGAGGTTGTGGAAAGAAAAAGTACTTAAAACGCGATGTTATTGCTTATTATTGGTGATACGAAACATTTCTTTGTGTCGTAAGGATTCAAAAACGATATTTTCAGTTTTCTGTTTTTCATCCTTAATTTTTGGGCAAAGAAGTGGGTGTTTTCGAAAAAAAAAGAACCTGTCTGATAGGAAATTACACATAGAATATATTTGTTCATAACCATTTTTCCATTTCGAGTTTTATTTGAGGAGATAATCACAAAAGTTTCGATTTTTTCAAAAAATGCTGTAAATTGTTGAAAAATAGGTGTTTTTACCCTTAATTTTTGGTCAAGGAAGTGAGCGTTTATTCACGAAAACCCGGGTTTTAGCAGACATTTACCCCTCCCCTGAGGGTAGCGGAGGGTTGTGGGGATGTCCATTTTAGTATGTTGTGAAGTGGACCATTACGAACGTAAAACGCGAAAAAAATCGGGATTGAATTTTCGGGGAGTTCGGTACATTTTTTCTCTTATTTGCCTGGACTAAATATTTTCTGTTTCTTAAAAAATGTAAAATCAATTTTTTGAAAATGTTTTATATCCCAGTGTTGGTAATTGAAATTTCATGAAAATTGGGTAAATGGAAATGGAGTTGACAGCACTGCAATGACTTTTTTGAAAAATTTCATCAAAAATTATCGTAGGTAACCAGAAAACATTTTTCGTCTGGAATTTGAGATATTCGAGGGAATAATTTGAAATTTGTAAAAATCAACTCATCTTCAAACTTGCGATCTTCAACTTTTCAACACCCTTGGTAGAGGCCAAAAGTGGTATCCAATTTTTAGGTGAATAGTACAGGAGGACATGGAAACTCAAACCGCAATTTTTAAAATTTAAAACAAAATCTTCGACTTTACCCGTCAGATTTTCCATAGCTACGAAAGGACAACTTTAAAATTTATCCCACTTTTTCCAGGATAAAAATTTTAGAAAATAAAAATTTCAAACACCAAAAAAATACTCTTAGAACAAATTTTATGGATTTTTTTACCAATATTAAATTTTGGGGGAAAAAATTATACAACGCGAATGAAGAGATAACGAGAAACTTTCAACAAATATAAATTTCAAACACAAATTCTTGACATTTTAATCCACATTTAATCAAAATTACGAATATCAGAAGGAAAAATAATTCGGCCAGAGCAAAGCCAGAGCAAAAATGTTTGAAAATCGAAATATCAAATACAAACAAAAAAAGCTGAGCATGAATATATTTTATTACCAGAAAATAATCTGGAAAAGTTTTAGGTAAGCACAAAATTTATCAATTCCTATTAAATTTGAAGAGTCGACCTCGCCTAATCATGACAATTATAGTATGTATCAGCAAGTGAAATCTTCTGGCAAAGGCTATTCAAGATTCACTAAAGAAGAGAGTCAAACAATAACGCATCTACATGGTAATTCCAGACAGAAAAATCAAAATTTCGAAATTTCGAATGAAAAAGTCGATTAATGGCATTTAAAAGAAAACTAAGACGGAAACTCGGCTCGAGCGAAGTGAGGACGGAAACTTTAATGAAAAATTAAAAGAATTTAAAGGCGAACCTTCAATTGAAAAATTCAAGAGGAAAATGTAGAAAATTCTTGCTTTTTGTAAAAAAAATTATAAAAATTCTTGCTATTTTCTGGGTTTCTTGCCACTGAGCCAAAATTCTTGCTTTCTGGATTCTCTTGCCATGCAGATAGATACCTTAGATACTTTCGCCAGAGTCTAAATATTTATTTTTCGTTGTTTTTTTTTTCTATAAACTGACTCATGATGGGTAACTGTGGTGACATTGAGCTCAAATTTGAAAAAAGATCCAATAGAAGACTCCAACGCCTAAATAGTTATCCACGCAAAAAACAATTACCATGAATCATTTTGAGAATTCTTTCGTCACGCCTACTAAAACAAGATGGCGTTCGAAGAACAATAAGCATTGCTCATAAATTTCATTGCATAATAAATTTCGTTGTTAAACCATTAATCAAATACACGTGACGCAATTGAAAAATTTGAGTCGGCGAATAGGTCAAAGAGGACGTTACATTACATAGCTAAACTCAAAACTGCGCAACCAACATTCGGTGACAATCGTTGTAATCTTTTTCTCATTTTACGAATCAGGAAAAAAACAAAAGTGATTATGGAATTTTGCATTTCACGCAAGGCAGCCAAATTTTTCGTCCAAGTAATTCAGCCCCATAAACCATATTTTTTTAAATTTTCAACTCTAATCGATAATTATTTCAGGTTACTACGATCGTCTTCCTGGTAAGAGTAGAATCGCTCATGTACCGCGGGCCTCAAGACCTAAACACCATTTTACGTACGAGTAGACCGAAAGCCTATAGCCCCAATGATAGTCAAAGGGCACCTTCAATAAACCTCAAATCATTCTCCGTTTCATCGCCGAATATACCCGAACCTGCGGCACAAGAAACACTTCCAGCATCATCGGAAAAAATTACCCGCAAACCACTGGTCCCGGATTCAGAGTGGATAAGCGACGATTCGCGACAAGTGACTAATCTTTTATCACCCAGTACACTCTCGCATCCGGATCTTTTCCAGCACCTACTTCGTGAAATGTCGAAAGTGGTATACACCTGGAAATTGGCCAGTTTAGGGATCGAACTGGATTCTCGTTTGAAATCCAATCTAATCCCCGAAAGCGTTATGCCGTATGCTCGAGCTTTAAAATCAATCATCGGCGCTGAGATCAATCTCGATCTCGCAAAACGGGCCTTGAAGGAAATTCGAAATAATCGGAGTTATATCCCACCAGAAGTATCATCGCCGCCGGCCCTCTCTTCGTACGGACTCTTTTCTTCGGATATCATCGCCGACCCGGATATTCTGTTACGACTTGTTGATAAATTGATGCAAATTCCGAAAAGCGAGATTCCAAATCTGATCATTCAATTACAAGATTACTTGAAAATATGGGATAATTGGGGATATGTTGGTGATGCGATTGGGGGACAGGTTTTATCCCAAAAATTTTTATTTTTTTGGGAGACTCCGGGCTTAAGATTTGAAACCCGAGTAAGGCCCGAATTCAACTTTTTATCGGATTAAAACCAAAATTTACTTCGATGGTAAAAGAATGGGAGCCCGTCCGGCGACGTAAATAGTAGTTTTTTTGATGATTTTTTCGTACATTTTATATGTTCAATCGCTTTTGGCAGTTTTTTAAAAATTTTGATTTTTGTGTACCTACAACACGTTTTAGAAATAAACGATTCATATCTCTTGCTACATGAACATACAAAAAATGAATTTTTACAGGATGTTATTTAAAATAATATGTAAATTTCACATTAAAATAGGTACAAACAAAAAATTCCTTCATTTTCATTCACGTTTTGACCGCATTTGTAAAATAAAATCTTACAGGATACCTGGTAAAAAAAAATTGTAACTTCGATCTCGATATTCCAACTCGAATACTAAATTAGTGAAAAATCACTACCGATAAACAGTCAGTCGAAATAGCAATACAGAAAAAAATTGGCAAAAATTTTACTGTTCAATGAGAAAAAATTTGGGGGTGTCCAGATATTTCGAAATAAATTTCCCGATTTTTCCCGGGTTTTTCCCAAACCAATTTTTCAAATTTTTTCCAGCCCTTTAAAATATGATTTTCCAATGAGGAGGTCAAATAAAAATTATTATTTTATGGAAACATAGAAATGTGTTAAGCCCGAGCGAAGGGGGGGGCGAAAATTTTTGTGAAAAAATATCTTCAAAATATGAAAATTCACCACTTTTCCCTCATTCATATTTTTCAAAAAATGGCCAATAATTTCGAATTCTGTAAGTTCTATTTTCGCTCCTTTTGTTTCAACATCGTGGTGAAGGGCATCATGGCATTTCTTTCTTATTGTTATTACAGCTGAGTAAAAAGTAAGTTTCCAAAAAATTTGAGATTTTAAATAAATTTTGCAGAAAGAAAGACTCAGAGTTTAAAGTACCCCTAGCGTAGCGAGGGGAAATTTTTTTTTTGAATAAATACATGCATTTTCAGTATAAATTTTATTGTATGTACATTAGGGCCAACAAAAAATTACGAATAAAACATCAGATGAAAGACGTAATAATCCGGTCTGAGCGGAGCGAGGGCGAAATTTTTTGAAAAATTTATAATAAAATAAGCAAAGAAACATATTTCTGAATGATTCATCCTTTTTTTTGAATTTTCGAAAAATTCCAGAGAAAATTCCAAAATTCCCTGACTTTTCCCTGACTTTTCAAGACAACCAAAATTCCCTGACTTTTCCCGGTTTTCCAGAGAATGGACATCATGAATTGGTAAAAAAATCCTACTAAAAATCAATGACATTGGCTGATTTTTTCAGCGCTACAATTCTGGCTGTTTTTTTTATGATTTTTCACTCTTTTCCAGATTTTCAAAGTTTTCCAGATCTTTTACGCATGATATTCAAGAAGCATCCTGGAGGAGAGCGTAATTTTTTCGCACGATGTCTAACTGAAAATTTCTGAACCTCTCTCCATTCGCATAAAAACATGAGAACTTGAACTTATTGCAGAAAAAAAATCAAATAAAAAAAACTCTGGTTTAAAGCAAAATTATAAAATTTTGGAAAATAAAATAAATCATGTCACGATGTCTACTAAATCATGCGAATAAAAATTCGAATTTTTTAATAAACTAAAGTAAATAATTGTACTTAAATTAAAAAATTGATAAATAAAAATTTAATTAAAATTTTTAATTAAAAAAATTAAATAAAATAATATTATTATAAATAAAATTTCGAATGAAGGCTGAAAATTGAGAAACTTCTTCACAATTCATTGCTCCCCCCCCCCCAAGAGGCCTAAGATTTATGAATACCACACAACCTACACCAATATTTTCGGCTTGTCTCAGTATATAAAAAACCGATCAGGGGGTTTAATATCAATCATTTTGTTGAAATGTTCCAATGTATTGAAAATTTATTGTGAAAAAAGAACTTTAGAAGATGAAAATTCGTCACTTTTCACTCATTGAGATTTTCTAAAACTTGACTAATAATTCCGAATCATTTTCCATTTCCTCCCCATTTTTGATCAACATTTTATGGTCAAGGTACTATGGAATTCCTTTCTCATCACTAAAAGTAGGTACTAATTAAAAATTCGTTTCCAAAAAAATTTACATTTTAAATGAAGTTTGTAGAAAGAAGGAGCGTATATTACCCCTGATCGTGGCGAGGGAATTTTTTTTTGAAAAATTCATAATTTTATTGGCAAAAACATAAAACTGAACACCTTGAAAATTGATAAAAACTACCTCTGCCAAGATTTAAATTTCCTTCCCGGATTACAAATCACCGCAAAGAGACGAACAAAAACATTTTTTGTTCGATTTTGTGGATATTCACTCATTCTAAATCAGTGAAAAAAAATCGCTGAACAATTAATGAAAATTCAAATTTTGCTAATTATTCTATTCCGCAATTATGACAATTTATTAGTGTTTTTTTTCATCGTTTCACAGAAAAAATGCAAGAGATTTGAATGAAGCCCAGTGAAGCAAAGATGAAAATTATTCGAAGGTAATTTTCCACGACAGAATCAGGGTCTAAGTAATCGATTGACTTTCCGAATTTCCATGATTTTTTCATCATATTCACATTTTTATGACCTTTTTTTCTCTTTTTGTCGCTCCAACACGATTAAAAAAAAATCGATGGTACCGCTCGAAATAATAAAATCGAATGTAAAGTAGAAAATAATTGAAAATTCTTCGAACTTTTCGTAAAAATTTAAGACTCCTTCCGTGATTTTATTTTAAAAGACGCATTTTCTGAAAAAAATTGTGACAGTACCTCTGACGCTCAAAGTTCTAAAGACCCCCGTAACTCGGCGAAAAATGACTCAAAAATTATTTTGAAAAGAATTTTTAATGAATTTATTTGAAAATCTGCGATGTTTCAATTGTTTGATTGATTTATTTCAGTCAAAACTATTGATTTATTCTGTCACACGGGGAATCGACTCAAAAATCAATTACTTTACTGATTTAAAAAAACAGATTTTTTTCAAATTTAGAAATAGAATTATTGAAATACCGCCCGAGCGAAGCGAGGGTAAAAATTTTCTGAAAAATCATCATCAACTTTTAATTTTTTTCTTGAAGAATTTTAAACAATAACAATTTTTACGTAAAAATTTGAATTTTTGCTTGAAAATTCGAAAAAAAGTGACTTTTGAGGGGAAAAAAGTGACCAAAGTGACCTTTAAGACGTGAAAAGTGACCAAAAGTGACTGAAGTCGAAAAAAGTGACAAACACCCTAAAAAAGTGACCCGCTATGATGCCTGTATCGAATCGAGTCAACTCCCATTCAGGAGAATGGGAGGAGTGTAAAAATTCAAAACGAATCTTTAACTGCAGTTATAAGAATTCCTAAGTGAAGTTTTTGAGAAGTTGCCCTCAAAAAACCTCGTATTTTTTAAAAATGACACTACTTTGAGGTCTCCTAGCTCAGGCCCCCTTTTGGCTAAAGGGCTCAATTTTTTTCTAGGAGGTTCCCCCACTCAAAATAAGCTAGCTCAACAATTTCCGTCCAAATCAGACTATTTTTTTTTTATCCATCCTATACTAAATATGCTGGACCATTTTTCATTTCATTTAGAAAAAAATTAGACATTTTTGACTAACAGTATGCCTTTCATAACTTGTATGTATGATCTGTTGGAAACACTGAGAATTCCATCTACAAATTTCAATCCGAATTTTTTAAAATCCAACTTCGTTTCTAACTTTTCACCCACAAATTTCGGAAAAGATCAATTACAAAAAAAAAGAGAAAGAAAATAATGAGTAGTTGGTGTTTTTTTAACGGATACCAGAATGCGATTGATACTACATCGTAAATTTCATTTTCGTATATTTCAAAATGTTTTGAATTACCTACGCCGACATAAACGCGTACAGATGAAACAATATACCTACAATAAAAAAACGTACTTAATTCATCAATTATCGAGTAGACTTAAAAATCAAAGAGGACTCAACATTATAAAAATCCTTCGACACAACTCCCAGTAACAAACATAATCAACAGTTTCTTTGCTGCATCAAAAAAAAAAAAGATAAGAAAAAGAAAAAATGCAAGATGGGATTCCACGTATCACACCACGTAACGATGAGTTTTGTTGGAGTAAGTATCGTAAAGCTTGTGAAAATATGTATTACGGATAGTAATTTAGATCAAATTTACCATCAAATAAATTCAAAATTCACGATTATTTTTTTTAAAATTTCAGGTAATTATGATTCTACTTTGCGTAAAGGTTGATACGCAAAAATTTCCCGAAGATGACCCAGACGAAGTTATGCAACATGGTACGTCGACGTTCGAACGGAAATTTAAACCCGACCCTTTAATCTCAAATTCGGAACTCGCGGCACGAAAACCTTCGGTAAAAAAATCCAATCATTTTCTGTGGGAAAATCGCGATTCGTATCACTTATCCCGTCTTCTATCGCCGGATACATTCTCGAACCCCGACCCTTTCCTGTACCTGATTCGCGAAACAACCAAACTATCGCGCTGGACGATCGAAACATTGAGCAAGGAACTGGTGTCTCGTTTAAAATACAATAACGAATTTCCCAAACCATATATCACTTACGCTCAAGCATTACGATCGATTCTTCGAGCTCAGGTGGGACTTAACTATTCAAAGGAAAACATTCAGGGAATTGCAACCGATCGCGATCCCGCTACCGTACCAGATGAAGTTTCATCGCCGCCAGCACTTTCCGAGTCCGGATTATTTTCACGAGATATCTTCTCCGATCCAAATCCTCCGATACGACTTCTAAAAAAATTAATGGAAATTCCGAAAAACGACATTCCCAACATTACGATTCAGTTGGAAAATTACGCGAAAATGTCGATTGAATGGCGAGAAGTTCCGTATAAGTGGTGGCGGTACATTTCTTATGCGAAGGAACTGGCGGAATTTTTACGAAAAGATATTCTCGACGATTTGAAACGCAATATGGACAATATTCGAAGCATATCGACGACCAGTCACCAAAATGCTGATAGTATCCGCTCAAATAATGAGCCAAATTCCTCATAAACTTCATATTTTGAAACGATTAATGTAACTTTCATCCCTCAACCATGTACTGATGGGTTTAGAATTCCGGAATTTTTGATTTTCCATATTTTGGCAGACAACATTGAAAATTTTAATATTTTTCTTATGGAAAAAATTGATTATGGCGAATAAATTCCTTCAGAAAAATGATAATAAAAATACGAAATAACTTACCTACTCAATTATTTTATTTTCCATTATAATGATGATGAAAATTTTGCACTCACCTGCAACAAAAAAAAGATGAACACAGATTAGCATGGTATTTCTTTATTATTACATATTTAAGTGAAACAACTAATAAACTACCTATTCGAGTGTTTAGCAATATGATATTTATTTTGGCCCACCCTAGTTTCCACCATGAAAGAGAGTGTTTCTGTGGTGTTTTTTCATGCTGAGCCTAATTCTGGTATTCTTTTTGCTTTAAAATTCTCACTGCTTGTGTTAGATTGAAAAAACTTGAAACAAAACTAGATATTATACTCCCTAAATCTGAATCAGTCAAAATATCACTGGTTCAATTTGTAACAGTAAATTATTTCTCAGACAACTGATTAATCAGTGATGTTTTTCAACATGCATATCAGTAAAATTTCAATTTTAACTGAATGATTCAGTAAAATATCACCGATTTATTTTGTACATTACAAAATCTACTACTGAATCAGTAAAATTTACTGAAGTTTTGGTAGTTTTTCAATTGATTCAAAAGTATTTTTTGTTTTTTACTGGATGAATCAGTGAAAAATTACTGAAGTTTTGGTAGTTTTTCTACTGATTCAGAGATGATTTTTTTCTTTTACTAAATGAATCAGTGACGTTTTACTGATTCGGCAGTAACTCAATTTTGTAGATTTCAAATTTCAATCAGTCATTTTTAACTGCAAACCAGTGAAAATAGACTGAACAACATTTACAGTGGAAAAAAATACCAGTTGAATCCGGTAAATGAAAAAAAATTACTACTGAATCAGTGAAAATTACTGTTGGTAGTTTTTTAACTAATTCGTAAATATTTTTTTTTTACTGGATGAATCAGGGAAATCATATTTTTTTCAGTGAATTTGGCATTAACGTGATTCTGACCATTTCATTCAGTCATTTTCACTCAATTTTGACTTTAAACCAGTGAAAATTAACTGATTCAAATTAAGAGAGTACAGTATGAAAAAATTACAGAACGTAAAATATTCAGTTTTCAATTCTCTACAACTTTCATTTCACATTTTTTTTGATATCTCCAATTTTTTGAAACCGGTATTTTCTTTGGATGATTTTTTTTTTCCAAGTCGATAACCGGTTATCGAAAAGTGGAGACACAAAAAGTTTGAAACAAGAGTTGTAGAGAATTAAATACTGAAAATTTTATTTTTCATCCGCCGATGAAGAAGAGTTATGAGTTGAAAAACAAAAAATTATACTCAAACCTTTTGTACGACAATTTCGTTCCATTTCAAAATGGAAAGAAAGTTATGAAACATAAAATAATGTTCATTTTTTACTTCACTACAACTTTTGTTTCAAACTTTTTTTCATATCTCTACTTTTTTGGATATTATTGACAACTGGTTCGAAACCACTGAACCGTTTTCAAACAAAACATATCACATTTCAATCGCGCCAGTGCGCAGACTATTTCGATTTAAAAACCGGATCCCCATTTTTTGACCTAAACCGGTTTCGTAATTTGTGGGCATCCTATAGGTCGGGCTGAAAGTTTGATTATCAATCTTCAATGTCATCGACGCGACGTCGGGAACACATTGCCGTTTGAATCGTCTTGATATCACTTTTCATTTCTGAGATATAGAGAAATGTTTCAATTTACCAAGACTTTTGTGTCATACTGTAGAATGCAGCTAGAAGCTCTGAGAGAGGTTTTTATGGTGTCCTAACGGATTTTTCTTTTCAAAAATTATTACTCTTTCTCTACTTTTTTTCATCATTACCATTGACTACATTTTCAGAAACCTCTCCAAATCACAAAAAATGACTCAAAATCAGTTCTAAAATTTTTCGGACCCCTCCCCTCCTCTCCTCCCCGCACTAAAAATTAGGAACTTGAATTTATCACAGAAAAAATTTCAAGTGAAAAAGAAAACTATTTTAAAACGAAATTATTTCTAAAAAAATTAGAAGATGAAACAGGGTGTTTTCAAAATCACAAAAGTGGAGAATAAAAATTGGTCTTTTTCTCAGGTTGGACATTTTGAATTTTTTTCACAATTCATTGCTGTACACGCCCCCCCCCTACACCCCACCCAAAAAACCACGCGTTTTAAATTGGCAAAATGTAAGCAAGCTCCTTCATTTTTTCTGGGTGGCCCAAATAATTGGAGAATCGATGATAGGGTTTTATTTTAGTGGGATGGTAGCAATAAACAGCGACGAAAATTTTTGTGAAAAAAGATCCTTCAAAACTGAAATTTCATCATTTCTTCTATCGGTTATCCGACAAAAAATTTGGATCATTGGGCTTGGGCATAGACTTTTTGGCGGACGTGAATTTCTTTGACTGATAATTATTTTCTCAATACCTACTAATTTTTTTAACGTAGAGCGAATGTTTTGAAGGGTAATAGCTTTTACAGCCTGACATTATATCATTTTTATTGACGTGTTACCGGTTCAAAATTGTTGTTATGATACCTACTTAATTTTTTGTGACGGGCCATGTTTGTCGTTCGAGCTGTCGTTATTACATTCTGAACTGTATTCTGCAGGAGTTATCGCAACATTTTCTTTGCATTAAAAAAAAATTAAAAACAAACGCGACTATGAGATTTTACGTATCATCCAAAACAACCATAATTTTAGCCCGAGTAAGCATGGCATTCGAGAATATGTAAAACTGGCGTATTTTTTTTTTGTAATTTTCTATAGACTTAAAAACACACCAAATTTTTAAAAAAATCTCAATTAATTTTTCAGATAATTACGATTTTCTTATTGGTAAGAGTGGAATCATGCAAATCGCAGATACATCACGACCAAGACCAAGAGAGCCGAATGAATTTGGCGAAAACCGAAGCCAGCGAATCGGAATCCTCAACTACACCCAAATTATCGTCAGTATTTTCAACCACTCCGATACAAAATGACGACACTGCTTCATCGAATAATAACGCGAAACTCGATCGTTCGCCGAATATTGAATCCAGAACGGCGATAAGTCGCGCTTCGCATCAATTATCCATCCTTCTATCATCGGATTTAATTTCACAGACGAATCCTATCCAGTATCTGATACGTAAAACGTCTCAACTATTGACCTCCTGGGATTTCGGCCAATTAATCGCCGAACTGCAATCTCAATTGAAAACCAATCAATTTTCCGAAAGGTACACGCCGTATGCCCGAGCTCTGCAATCAATTGTCCTTGCGATAATGTCACTTTACAGCTTAAAATGGAACATCCAGCAAATTCAAACCATTCGCGAAACCGTCAATGTACCAACTGAAATTTCATCTCCACCAGAATTCTCAGCGTCTGGACTCTTTTCATCCGATGTCTTTTCTGACCCAGATCCTCCGACGCAGCTGCTTAATAAATTAATGCAAATTCCAAAAAACGATATTGCAGACTTGAAAATTCGGTTGAAAAATTTCATGAAAATGAAGAAAAAATGGGGAACTGCTCCATTTGAATGGCATGGTTACATCTGGTATGCTCAAAAATTGTTAGTATTTTTGAAAAAGGATTACATTCTCGACGATTTGAGACGCGATAGTGCCGAAATTCAACGTATATCTATCGACAGTCAGCAAAGCTTAAATGATAATCGCCCGAACAGCGAGTCCTAATCGCCAATTATGTCTACGATAGATTGGTAGTATGGTACCGAATGAAATAGAAATCCAAGATGAAATTGTATAAATGCGTTGATGCAATATTTACAAATATATTTTTTTAAAACACGTAGGAAAGTATTTATTTGTATTTACAAAATACACGATGAATTAACTGCGAATTTCCAGTATCACATACGAGTTTCATTCCCCTACAGTAATTGCGTAAAATGACCAAATAGGTGCATTTACTTTTTTCAATTATTGAATCATTTCCGTTGCCTATACGCAAGAAAGCCTCGCCTGTACCCAAATTTTTACTCAAATCGCTACCTAACAACACCTCACAATCGAGCCAAAAATTAAGGGAGGAATCCCAACTCAAAGTAAAATTTTGAGCCCAACAAAAATCAATCGAAAGTGCATCATAAGAAAAAAATCATATTCAAAATTTCAGCTCCTCAAGTTCATTTCTCGATTTTTGACAAATTTTTGAAATTTTAAAATTACCTCATCGCCCTGCAAAATTTCAAAATTTGAAGTTCTCAACGAAAAAAGCTGAAATTTGGCATATTACCCTATTTTTGACATCCCAAATCGATTGGAAGCGGGTTCGAAACGATTTTGGGAGCCTCCGGGAAAATTTGGGAGCGCTGGAGAAAAACCCATAAAAAGGGGTCATATGAACTTCAGCACCCATAATCGCGAATCACCAATATTGGTGACTCATTTGATCGATAAAAGCAGCATTTTTCGAAATTCGCTGCTTTGAGTTCAAATTTATATTTTTTGACTGACAATTTTCCTTGAAAATGTATTTGAAAAAAATTCTACGATTTTGGAGTGAAAATTTGAAAACAAAAAAAAAGCAAAATATCAATATTTCTTTCGTTATCAACTTTTTGTTAAAATTTCGTGCTTTTCGAAGCTTTTTTTTCAAATCTTTTTGCTTTTTTCATGATTTTGTGCTAGTACGAAGTACGAACCATGCAGAAATGGCACGACGAGCAATCATCAACTTGGTGGCCTGGCGGTGGCCATTTTTTTTGGTTGGCCTCCATCCACAAGACATGAAAAATTTTATATTTTAGTATCAACTTTCTCAATAGGTAACACTAATAGAAATTACCTATTGATTTCTAGGACGATATCTGGCAACAACTGCATGAGCACCATTACATCGATTTAAAAATTTGAAAACCCCAAAAATTATCAGTTTTCAATGTTCTAAAACTTTTGTTAGAGATATTTTGTTAATCAATGAATATTAGGATGGGCTGAAAAACCTAAAATTTTGATTTTTGAAGATTTACCTCTCGCAAAAGTTATAGGCTGGATAGACTAGAAAAATAAAATAAAAAATTTCGAAATCGATTCATATCTTCTGATCGCGCAAGATCCTTCAATTATTCAAACATTGCCAAAAATTCAAAATTTCAAAAAATTTCGAAAAAAAATTTTAAACTTGACTAAAATTAATTGTAGAACTTCTGTAGCGACTATCTAGACCAAAAAGCACATTTTTTTCAAAAAATTAGTGTTTTATAACTTTTTTAAATATTTTTTCAGAGGTAAAGAAATTTGAGAAATTAAAAAAAACTATAAAACGTGGATTTTTTCAAAAAAGTTGTCCTTTTTGCTTTAAATAGGCTCTAAATAAACCCTAAAATTGATTTTAATGAATTTTGATTTTTTTTGAAATTTTTAAAATTTTTGAAAATGTTGAATTTTTGACAATTTCCGAAGAATTGAAGGCTCTTGCGTGATCGGAAGATATGAATCGATTTTGAAATTCTTCATTTCACTTTTCTAGTCTCTCCAGCCAACAATTTTTGCCGGGGTAACTTTTCAAAAATCATAATTTTTGGTTTTTTGGCCCACCCTAATCCATATGCTCAAAATTGTATTCAATTTCACTAATTTTCCAGCGAAAATTCATCGAAAAATCCGCAAATTTTTTCAATTCTCCCCATGCTGCAATCCAGATTGAATAATTATATTAATGAATTAATTTCTCAGATAACTGATACCGAAGGAGGGAGCACCTCGTCACCAAATTCTTTCCATTTTCTAAAAAGTATCTGAAAAAAGGAAAATTCGCTTTCATGAAAATTGACACAAGAACGCGACGATGAATAATATGCTCGTAAATTTTGGAATGTTCTGAGTTATATCGTCATTTCATTTGTCAAAAATCGAGTCGGTGTTAACGTCAAAGAAAACGTAACAATTTAAAAACGTTTTCAACAGGAGTCACGGTTACAATTGAACTACATTTTTTTTGTGGCATAAGAAATACACGATTATGGAATACCAAGCAACGATTTGTATTGTTGTAAGTATAATGTAGCATTTGTAAATCAAGTACCCATAAAGTAACTAACAGCTTGGAATTCACTTGATGAATTTTTCTTTAAAATTTCAGCTAATAATGATTTTCTATCAAGTAAAAGCAGACTCGGATTGGTTTGATACGAGTCCAGATAAGTTACATCGTTCGCTAGTTGCAGCCCGTCAAAAGAAATTCTCAACAAAACCCAAATTTTCGACCATGCTTTTCCACCCTAGAAGTAAGTTATCGGAACCTCCGTTACAAAAAACCGATTCCACTTCCCTAAATTCGGAACCGCAAGCGCAACCAATTCAAGTAGAATCTGAGAAAGATCGCACCTCGGGTCGATTATCCGAGCTTTTATCACCAGATATATTCTCGAAAGCCGACCCCTTCCAGTATCTCATTGAAGAAACCTCGAAAATACAGACACCCGAGGATTTGGAGCAATTAAACGTCGAACTGGAATCTCGCTTGGACCAGAATGCGTATTCCGAAAACTATATCCCTTACGCTCGAGCTTTGCGGGCTATCGTTCTTAGTCAGTACTACCTTCGAACAGTAAAATCGAAAATCGAAAAAATTCGAACCGACCCCGATTGTTCCAGCGTACCATCAAATATCTCATCGCCACCAACATTCTTCGCGACCGGGCTATATTCTTCTGATATCTTCTCCGACCCAGATCCGATGACGCGGATTCTCGATAAAATATTAAGTATACCGAAAAACGACGTTCTATATATAAAAATTCGATGGCATAATTACGTAAAAATGATATATAAACTGAAAAATGTTCCCCTCGCGTGGTTCAGGTATATCACGTATGGAGAAGAATTGGTAGAATTTTTAAAAAGGGATTCTCTTCTCGACAATTTAAGACGTGATATGACCGAATTGCAACGTATTACGGCGATCAGACGCCAAAGTTCTGAAAATACAGACTCGAAAAATGAGTCCGAATTGCCAGCTACGTCGACAGAAAAACGCAATGACCTCATTCTCAGTACGTAGATCCCGATCTGCGATTGTCAAACTAAAAAGAACGTTCGTAAAAACTATTTATGTACAATTGAAACTGCATTGGGACGAATAAAGTACTTATCTATAATTATTATGTATTTCTATTGATGAATTTCGTACGTAGAAATAGGTAGTACAAAATACGTACACGTCCAAATAAGTTTCACATTTTCAGCTACAAGCATGTAAAATGTGAATTCAAGTGCTTCGTTCTTCTAGGGCCTAGGGCTGACGGAACGAGGTGTCAAAAAAGTTGTTTGCTTCCCACCAAAAATGACAAAATTGAATTTTTACATTCAGCTAAGAAAATTGGAGTTGATCTGAAAATTTCTCTGAGCTTTTTAACAATTTATTTTACATGGTGTCCACTATATTTTCAGAAATGATTTTCCCTGACTTTTCCAGGTTTTCCAGACCAATTTTTCAAAATTTTCCAGACCTTTTAAATATGATATTCGTTAACGGAGAAAAAGGGGGGGGGGGGTAATTTTTCACATGATGTACTTACATCCCGAAATTTCTCATAAGAATGATATAAAATGCATGCGGTCAAACGATTTTTTTTTTCGAATTTACTAGATACTTTTTACGAGATTTTTAGATGCTCCTCTTCGAACCAAAAAAATATTCAAATTCAATTCTGAAAATTTTTGAGCCCACCTAACACCCCCTCGCCACAATAATTTGAAAATTTGAATTGATTACCTACAGAAAAAATGTCAAATTAAAAAGGAAAACCCAAGTATTCCAACGCAAAATTAAGTTTGAAAAATGAAAAAAAAATTATGCCAGGATGTATACCAAATCAAGCGAATGAAAATTCGGATTTTTCCGGGCTAAAAATTCAAAAATTTCTTCACATTTTATCGCCCCCCTCTCATGAAAAACACATGCCTCAAATTTATAAATTCACGTAATCCTTTGCCATTTTTTAGTACCAAAGTACCAATAAATAAAAAAGTCAATGAGGAGGTAAAAATATAAATTATTTTATGGAAACACAGAAATGTGTCAAGCCCGAACGAAGCGAGGGCGAAAATTTTTGTGAAAAAATATCTTCAAAAGATGAAAATTCGCCACTTTTCCCTCATTCATATTTTTCAAAAAATGGCCAATAATTTTGAATTCTGTAAGTTCTATTCCCGCTCCTTTTGTTTCAACATCGTGGTGAAGGGCATCATGGCATTTCTTTCTCAGTACAGCTCAGTAAAAAATAAGTTTCCAAAAAACTTGAAATTTTAAATAACTTTTGCAGAAAAAAAGAGTTTAAAGTACCCCGAGCGTAGCGAGGGGAAATTTTTTTTGAATAAATACATGCAATTTCAGTATCAATTTTATTGTATGTACATTACGGTCAACAAAAAATTACGAATAAAAAATCAGATAAAAGATGTAATAATCCGGCCCGAGCGGAGCGAGGGCGAAATTTTTTGAAAAATTTATAATAAAATAAGCAAAGAAACACTTTTCTGAATGATTCATCTTTTTTTTGAATTTTCGAAAAATTCCAGAGAAAATTCCAAAATTCCCTGACTTTTCCCTGACTTTTCCAGACCACCAAAATTCCCTGACTTTTCCCGGTTTTCCCGGTTTTCCAGAGAATGGACACCATGTTTTATCAATTTTTAAAAAATGAGAGACTTTTGGTACTTTGAGTCTGTTTTTTTGGGGGAAAATTAAATCTGATCTATTTGAGTAAGAACTCGAGCTAACTTTGCTTTCTTCTATTTCATTACAAAGCATCCAAAATGCCTCAATACATTTTCAACACTTGCAAGGAAGGTATCCCAACTCAGACTAAAATTTTGAGCAAAAACAAAAATAAATCGAAAGTACATCATAAAAGAATCCTACATCCAAAATTTTAGGGACTCCAGTTCATTTTTCGAATTTTAACGAATTTTTAGAATTTTAAAATTACCTCATCGCCCTGTAAAATATGAAAATTTGATTAAATCAACGAAAAAAGCTGAAATTTGGTACCCTATTTTGGACCTTTCGAATCGATTGGAAACAATTTTGAGATGTTTTGGAGCCTTCAGAAAATTTTGGAATTTTCCAGTACTGGAGAAAAGTTTATAAAATGGTTCATATTATTATTAGCACTAGGGTGGGTCGAAAAACCAGAAATTTTGATTTTTGAAAAGTTCCCGCGGCAAAAGTTGTTGGCTGGATGGACTAGAAAAATAAAATAAAAAATTTAAAAATCGATTCATATCTTCCGATCGCGTAAGAGCCTTCAATTCTTCAAAAATTGTCAAAAATTCAACATTTTCAAAAATTAAAAAAAAAAATCAAAATTCATTAAAATCGATTTTAAAGCTTATTTAAGGTCTATTTAAAGAAAAAAGCACAACGTTTTTGAAAAAATACATGTTTTATAGTTTTTTAAAATTTCTCATAATTCTTCACCTCTGAAAAAAATTGAAAAAAGTTATAAAACACTGATTTTTTCAAAAAAAATGTGCTTTTTGGTTTAGATAGTCACCTTTGAAATTAATTTTAATCAATTTTAAATTTTTTTTCGAAAATTTTGAAATTTTGAATTTTTGGCAATTCTTGAAGAGTTGAAGGCTCTTGCGCGATCGGAAGATATGAATCGATTTTGAAATTTTTTATTTCATTTTTCTAGTCTATCCAGCCAACAACTTTTGTGGGGAAGAGGGAGGGTAACTTTTCAAAAATAAAAATTTTTGGTTTTTCGGCTCATCCTATAATTCGGCTCTAAAGTCAATACGTCATAGTCACGTGACATTTGGCTCATTTTAGCTTATTTACCAATTTGGTAACACTGATTTGAAGTGGTTAAGGTGAATTATGGAGATAAATACATTACAAAATGTAGTTTTTCAAAATTTTCGCAAAAGTGATAAATTTCTAAGCAAAGTTTATTTGAAATTTTTTTTAGAGGAGAAAATTCTAAACATAACGAACGTTGTTTCATTCAGATTGGTTGAATAGTTTCCGAGATATGACAGAAAAACTACATTTTGTAATGCATTTTTCTCCATAATTTACCTTCACGTACTTAATCTTATCAATGTACACAAACCGAAAATCACGTGACTACCTATTACGAATTGACTTTGGAGCCGAATATCGTGAACTACTCGCATTGGTGACCTACTTGATCGATTAAAGCACAATTTTTCAAAATTCCCAACTTTCAGTTGAATTTGGCAAAAAAAAAATCCTAGAAAAAATATGGATTCCAACTTTCAAAATTACGAATTTTGGAAAATTAAGAGTGTACAATATCTACTTACATATAAAAAACAATAATTTTCCAGTAAAACTGATAAGAGTTAAATCTCCAGCCTGTATTTAAAATCAGTTTTTCGAAACCAAATTTCAGCATCTGCAGCCATTTTTGATTTTCCCGCGAGATTTTGATACTTTCAAGAATTTTCAAAAGTTCAGAGAGCTCGAAAGCGGAAATTGACTTGACCTGCTAAAAATCTAGTTTCCGAAAGTTTTCGAATATAATTTAGCAAGGTAATTCACATTTATCGGCAGACTTGTTTTTTTTGCAAAGCTTCGCAATGGAAAATCGAAATGTCGAACATGGTTGCCACAACTATTCAGGAATAAATTTCCTCGAATTTTTCAGGTTATTCTGACCATTTTTTTCGTACTCACTTTTCAGATGTCATTGAGTTGGATACTTCTAGAGAATAGATGCAAATGAGAAAATCTGTTCAGAGAACGAAATTCGATAATTTTGTCAACGTTCGATTTTCATCTCTACGATAGGGGAATGAGATTTTCAAAAAGTAATCCATTTCTCAATAGTTTGTCGTTGAAAAAATTTCATCATTTTTTTTCTGATTTATAACATGATTTTTTTTTTAGGTTTTTTAGAAAATAAACAGCGAACGCAATGTAGGTAACTGCAATTGAAACATTTTTTGCTACATATATCCTCAGAAATTGACCAATAACCATTTGAGAACTATGAAATCGAATTAAAAATTAGAAGATAATAAATGTTTAAAAATTTTCTCACGATGCAAAGCTGACAGAATATTAGTGACTGAAAATGTTGAAAGCATTCGGTTTTCAAATTTTCAGAAGGTACATATCCAAAAAAAAATGAAGCGAAATTATTATTTAAAACCATTGACGAGCGACATGATTGATAAACGATATGGTTGTAAATGTCAGAATTTTTTAATTTTCTCGTTATTCCATTTATCATCGCGACGTAACACGAAAATTTATCGAGTCGGGGTAAATTCCAAAGAGGATGTTACGGTATAAAAACTTATTCTACACTAGTTACGGTAAAGGTACCTAACAAATATTCGAAATTTTTTGGTGGAATAAAAAAATTATAGAAACGCCATCATGGGATACCAAGCAACGATGTTTTTTGTGGGAGTAAGTATTTGTAAATAAAATTCACATGAACTACCAATAACGTATAGAAGCTTGGAATTTATCTAATTAATTTTCTTTAAAATTTCAGCTTGCAATAATTTTCTACCCGAGCCCTCTCCATTCTTTTAAACCCAATAGGTTATCGGATGATCCATCACAAGAAATCGTCTTCCTTTCGCCGGATTCGGAGCCAGACGCACCAGAAATCCCAGCAGAATCTGAGAAAAGTCGTGCCTCACGTCAATTGTCCGATATTCTATCACCCTTTATATTCTCAGACGCCGACCCATTCCAATATTTGTTACGTGAAACATCGAAAATAGAGTCGATCGGAGTATTTTACCATTTAGGAAACGAACTGTGGTCTCGTTTGAAGAAGAATCAATTTTCCGAACGCTATATTCCGTACGCTCAAGCTTTGTATTCGATCGTTCGTTGTCGGAACGATCTCAACGATGTAAAATGGAAAACTGATCTTATTCGAAGTGATCCGGAGTGTTCCACTGTACCATCTGAAATTTCGTCGTCACCAGAAATATTCGCGACTGGGCTATTTTCTTTTGATATATTTTCCGACCCAGATCCACCGACGAAAATTCTGAATAAATTATTGGAGATACCGAAAAATGATATTCCAAATTTAAAAATATGGTTACAAGATTTCACAACGTTTAATAATAAACGAAGTAAGGCTCCGGCAGCGTTGATAAAGTATATCCGGTATGCCGATGAATTATTATTATTTTTACGAAAAGAATCGCTTCTCAAGAATTTGAGACGCGATATGGTTGAATTGCAACGTATAACAACGATCAATCGTCAAAGTCCTGATCCTACCAGCCAGAATAACGAGCTCGAGTTGCCAGCAATGTCGACGGTAGGCCGTATTCTCAGCACGCAAGAAGCAAACTGAGTCGACGTCTATGTATAACGAGAGTGTCACTTAGGCAGAAAAATGATGTAGCGATAAATTGGATAAAATAGCAACCTATGTAAAAATCACAAATGTAACGAAAATCGCTCAGGCGATAATAAAATCCTTGTTAAGCATTCATTCTTTGGTGGAATTCGAGTTGTTTGTCTCAGATTTGAACAAACATAAAGTTCGCGACCAAAACCTATCAATTCCCAGGAATAAATTCCATCCCAGAGGCCCATATATTTTAAAGAATTACTTACAATAATTATAATTTGTAATCTAAAAAAAAATCATAGACAATGGACTTCATATAAGTTTTTTTTAATTTTCATAGAATAAATGGGGAGCTCTTGATTTTTAGGGGGGGGGGAGAATCTCCGCTATCTTTCTCCAGTTCTAATGCCTTGGGAACCACTTTTCCATTTTTAATGAATTTTTTTTCAACTTTCAAATTCATCTTGAGTTGTTTTTTTTCGACAGCACTCGACAAAAAAATTAAAAATCTCGAAAAATCAAACAAACAACTGTACTATTTTTTCATATTTTGAAAAAAAATTAAATTTTATTTTTAAAATAGAAAATAAAATCTCTTTCAAGGAAATTATATCCTCTATACTGCAAAGCAGAAAAAAAATTGCAAAACAAAAAATTATGGATTTTCAATCCGGTTCAAAATTATTTTCGTACCTAACAAAATTTTTTTATGCAATCCTAATTTTGTCAGACATTGCAATCAGGTAACCTTTTTTTTTTTTAGCAAAACTAAAGATACGAAAAAAAAAGTTTGAAACAAAATTTGTAGAGGATTAAATTTTCTATCCTGCAGTATGGATAGATGATAATTTTTTATCATCATTTTCGAAGGAATAATTAGTAATAATATTTGAAAACTAATTTCAGTCTCATTTCTTTCATTGAATAATGTTCCGTGATTAGAGAACTTGGGTTTAATTTCTACGTTGCATACATATTAATATTACATAGATCAATTTTTTTTCTTGAAATATTCAATTCCGTGTTGACCACCTAAGACTTGTTCTCATTACTTACATGGATCAGTATTTAAAAGTAAATGAGTGAAAAATTGCATTTTTGGAGGAGGAGGTCGGTTAGAGCACGGGGGATGAAGTAGGATCAAAAAGTAAGTCGATAATCGAATTCTACGACCTCAAATTAGTGAGAATCGGTATATCACACGTTATTTTCATTTTATTAACATACTTTTCCCCAAAATTGAGAGCTACAAAGGCACTGAGGGATCAAATCCAAAAAATAAGCAAATATTCGAACTCAGTGCCCTCAAAACCCCAACAAACGACAGGTCACACGTTATTTTTCATTTTTTTGAATTTGACGGGGGTTCAGAGGGGTATGAAAAAACTGAGTACATATTCGAACTCAGCGCCTTTGAATTAGTAGAAATCGACGTATTACTTTACTTTTCCACTTTTTTAGAATTTTGGTCAAAATTGAGTACCCCTGTACCTCCCAGTGGTGTAAAGATCCCATCTGGAAAATTTGTAGGTTGAAAAAAGGGTGAAAAGAGCTGCTCACTGTAATTTTTTCAAATTTTTAAATGGTAGCTTTCATCTTTTGTACTCATCATGAAAGTTGAGCTTTCACCACAAAGATTCAACTTTGAGCTTTTAAAAATTTGATTATTGTTTTCGAATTTTCTAACAATTTTCTTTCAAACCTCGTAAACAGTTTTCCACCAAATATAACCGATCTCGAGATATGAACCTTTAAAATTGGGTAATTTGACAAAAATTCGCAATTGCAATAATATTACCAGACCCACCCTCCAGCCTCCTTGAGGGTTGGAAGGGAAATTAAGACAATCAAGGGGAACTCGTGAAGAAAATTGAACGAAATCGAAAGATCCTACTTCATTTTTGGTTCGAGTTGGTATGGAATAGGCCATAAAGTAGAGTTTTTGTAATCAAAAACAATTCACATACCATTTTATTTCTTTTACTTACAGCCAAAAATCTCGAATCCCGTCCTAAATGATTGTTCAGGAGGGAGTAAGAACACAGCAGCATCTTTTCAGCCATCTCTTTTTTTTCTGCGCCCCTTTTCCACAATAATTGTGCTCTTAGTCCAAGAGCCGAACCTACCGAAAACGGGCCGAAACAATTGAAAGCTGGGACCTGTCCCAAAAGTTAGTGTATGACCCCCTATTTTGAAAACCACCAGTCTGCTGATCCGCAGCTGCTGCTTTTAAGCACAGTGAAAGCTCGAAAGTTCACAATTTTCATGAACTTTCGGCCGAAAACATTGATGGTCGAAATTGATGTCAAATTACAGGATTTTTTGCACTGAATCTGAATATATAGGTCTGCCGGCCCCTAAGAACTGCCTTAGCCCTGGCAGATTAGGTAAAAGGGGGGGGGGAATTTGAAAAATTCACAGATTTTCGGTAAAATTCTCATGAAAGTCGCAAAATTGAGTTGAAAGAGGTTTATGAGTGGTTCTAAGCAATATTCAAGAATAGGGATTACTTTTTAACTTCAAAATTTCACAAAATTTTCACATTCAGGGGTGGGGGCGTAGGGGAGCATCAGCAAACTCAGAATATGGACATGTAATACATCAAAATGTACGTTTTCTAGGTCGCAGAACTTGATTATGACGATTTTTTTTTCATTGGTGATGGGGGGCGGGGCCGGGGTGGTACCTCTTCTCATGAAACATTGACAAATTGACAAATTTTCATTTAAAAGCGTAATTAAACACGTTCATTATAATGAAATTGGAAAAAACATGGTAAAGAGAATATAGACGACATGAGTTAAATGAAAAAATGAAAAACAAAATTTGAAAAAAATTATGTAGGTAAAAGAAATAGAAATTGGAATAGACATAAAAAAGGGAATGGTAAAATAATAATATGAGAAACAAACAAAATAATAATAAAATCAAGTGATTCGCAAAATTTTGGTTTTTTAAATGAAAATTTGTGAATTTGTCAATGTTTTATGAGAAGAGGTACCACCCCCCCCCCCCCATGAAAAAAAATCGTCATAATCAAATTCTACGACCTAGAAAACGTACATTTTGATGTATCACATGTCCATATTCTGAGTTTGTTGATGCTCCCCTACGTCCCCCACCCCCGAATGTGAAAATTTTGTGAAATTTTGAAGTTAAAAAGTCATCCCTATTCTTGAATATTGCTTAGAACCACTCATAAACCTCTTTCAACTCAATTTTGCGACTTTCATGAGAATTTTACCAAAAATCTGTGAATTTTTCAAATTTTCTCCCCCTTTTACCCAGTCTGCCGGGGCTAAGGCAGTTCTTAAGGGCCGGCAGACCTATATATTCAGATTCAGCGCAAAAAATCTTGTAATTTGACATCAATTTCGACCATCAATGTTTTCGGCCGAAAGTTCATGAAAATTGTGAACTTTCGAGCTTTCGCTGTGCTTAAAAGCAGCAGCTGCGGATCGGCAGACTGGTGGTTTTCAAAATAGGGGGTCATACACTAACTTTTGGGACAGGTCCCAGCTTTCAATCGTTTCGGCCCGTTTTCGGTAGTTTCGGCTCTTGGACTAAGTATCTAAAAAGCTCTAATTTTTAAATTTATTTCCCAAATTTTTATAAATTTTGAAAAACTGTCAATTAAAAAAAGGAATAATGGGGTAAGTAATTATTATCCTTTAAACTGATGGTCTGCGATTAATGATAAAAATATATGATCGCAAATTTTGAAAAATTTTAGAATTACACCGCCATCCCAATTGTTAAAAGCATGCAGACGAAACAGTTGCGGAAAATTTGTACCCTGTTAATTTATCGAGTCGGTATACACATCAAAGTAGTTCACTTAATATAAACTCGTTCAACGAGAGGAACGATAACAAGCGAACAACAGCCATCTGGGTGACATTTAAAAAAAATAAAATTACGGATATGGGATTTCACAGAACATACCTATTGAAGGTTTTTGTTGGAGTAAGTATACGCTGCATTTTTAAAAAAAAATACCTATAAACTTACATCTGAGTGATAATACTTATAATTTTTCTTCAAAATTTTAGATAACTGCGGCATTATCTTGTGTGAGAGCAATTTCAGAACCCATTAAATTCAATGATTCGCCAAAGACAAGTCGAGCCTCGCGAAAATTATCCGAGCTTTTATCGCCCGCTTTATTCTCGGAAGCCGATCCATTCCAATACCTAATTCGAGGAACATCCAAACTACCGACAACTTGGGATTTAAAAGAATTGAACGAAAATCTGCAATCTGGTTTGCAAACGAATCAATTTCCCCAAATGTATATTCCATACGCTCGAGCCTTACAATCGATTACTCGCGGTCTGCTCGCAATTCAGGACGTAATATGGAACATTCAGAGAATTCAAAAAAATCCCGATCATTCCAGGGTACCACTTGAAATCTCATCCCCGCCAGAACTCTCTGTTTCCGGACTATATTCTGCCTATATTTTCTCCGACCCAGAACCAGCTGCACCGCTTTTTGACATATTATTGAAAATACCGAAAAAGGACATTCCGAATTTAATAATTCGGTTAGAAAATTTCGCGAATATTACAAAAGGCTGGAGATCCGCTCCGCTTGTGCAGTGGCAGTATCCGCGGCACGCTGATGAACTGGCATCTTTTTTACGAAGAAATTATCTCGTTCTGGATGATTTGAAACGCGCCATGGCCACAATTGAACGAATATCGATCGCTAGCAAGTCCAAATTGCCAGATACATCGTCTTCAGTAGATTCTTCGGATCAGCAATCCGAAACAGAATCTGATGATTTGCTGGGCATCATTGGCGCTTCGGACAACTTGTCCAGTCTTTTATCACCGGCTATGTTCTCGAATCCAGACCCATTCCAGTACCTACTTGGTGAATCGTCAAAAATACAGACGAGCTCGGAAATAGAACAATTGAAGATGGAACTGCGATCTCGATTGACAACGGATCAATTTTCCAAAAGATATTCCCCGTATGCTCGAGCCTTATACGCGATAATTCGCTGTCAAGACGACCTTCGGATTGTGAAATCTATAATCGACAGTATTCGAAAAGATCCCGATTGTGATGCGTCGACTAAAATTTCATCGCTCTCCGGACTATTTTCTTCCGATATTTTCTCCGATCCAGATCCGGTGACGCGACTGGTTAATAAATTATTGCGAATACCGAAAAATGGCATTCCTCAGCTAAGAATTCAGTTACAAAATGATGTCGAAACATTAACTAAATTGAAGGATGCTCCGGTTGCGTGGAAAAAGTACATTCGGTATGCCCAAGCATTGCTATTATTTTTAGGAAAAGACTCCCTCCTCGATGACTTGGGACGCGAAATGGTCGAAATTCAACGTATAACCATGATCAGTCGTCGAAGTTCTGATAATACCCTTCCGAATAAAGAGCCCGAATTACCAGCCACGTCCGCGGTGGATCAGTCTCTCCATATGTAGAATAGTGAGTCGTTGAACAGAACATTGTCGCGAAGGAGAAAACTACATTTGTTTTAAAATAAAATAAAATAATAAATATCTGAGTAGGAGTATCCATTTTTTAGTAACAGTAGGTTGTTTCCAAGGGAATTCTTTTTGAGTCGAGATTCAGGTCATTGGATTTCATTTATCTCAAAACTGGCCATACTTGTAGAAATTCGACTCCCGCAGTTGGAAAACAAATTAAAGAAAGACCCAAAATTGTGTATAAAAATATTTCAAAAGTCAAAGTTCCGGACTTTTCAGTAAAAACTTCAATTTTTAGTGATACACTAAATTTCAAATATATAATTTTAAAAATCTACCAAAAATTCTGATCTCAAACTGCATTTTAATTTCAGTAACTGATAATCCTCCACTCTCGAATTGGTCTACCGTTATCACGGGTGTTTCAATTGAGAAAAAAATTACAGCAAAGTCGAATTTAATTTTTAATTTTTTTATTGAAATGCAGAGTGTCCACAATATTTCAGAGATGATTTTCCCTGATTTTTTCAGGTTTTCCAGATCTTTTTAATATGATATTCATGAACAATAGAGTTGGTAATTTTTCGCGTGATGTACTTACATCCCGGAATTTTGCAGAAGAATGATATGAAATGCATGGGATCTAACCAACTTTTTTCCCCAAAATCGCTACTTTTTACGAGATTCGTAAATGCTCTTCATCGGTACAAAAAAAGATTCGAATTCATTTCTAGAAAATTTTGAACCCGCCCCACCCTTCCTCTCGCCACCAAAATTCGAAAATATGAATTTATCATAGAAAAAAATTCCAAGTAAAAAAACAAACTATTTTAAAACAAAATTATAAAGTTTTGAAAAATAAAACATTATGTCAGGGTGTCTACCAAATCAAGCGAATGAAAATTCGGAATTTTTTGGGCTGAAAATTGAAAAATTTCTTCACATTTTATTGACCCCCCCCCCCCCCGAAATAGATGCCTCAAATCTATTTATTCACGCAACTCTCTACAATCTTTTCAGCTTGCACCAATAAATAAAAAATCATTGAGGGAAAATTTAAATAGTTTTGTTGAGACATACGTACATATTTGTTGAGCCCGAACGAAGCAAAGGCAAAAATTTTTGCAAAAAAGACTTTCAAAAGATAAAAATTCACCACTTTTTTCGTTTTTTCCTCACAGGTTTTCGAAAACATGGCCAATAATTTCGAATTCTGTTCCATTCCATTCCATTCCATTCCAGTCCATTTGTTTTCAACATCATGGTCATAAGGGCATCGTGGCATTTTTTTTCCTCATCACAGTTCAAATTTAGCGGACAAAGAAATACATTTAAATATTTTTTTTTTGTACATTACGGTCAACAAAAGATGAGGAATAAAAAAATCAGTCAAAAAAGGATGTAATAATTTATGAAAAATAATCAAATAAGAAACACTTTCCTCAATGATTTATCTTTTTTTGGATTTTTAAAAAATTCCAGAGAAAATTCTAAAATTTCCTGTCTTTTCCAGACTATCAAAATTCCTTGACTTTTCTAGGTTTTCCAGAAAAAGGACACCCTAAAATGGCTTAGAAATTTTGGAACTTAATTTGAATACCAATAATCCTAAACTTATATGCAAATTCTTCGATCCACAATTGAACGTGTCACAATAAAAAGGACATAAATAGAAAAATGACGTTTTTGGGAAATTGCGATTGAAGTTGGAGTGTAATTATTGTTTTCATACCAAATTATAGATTTCAGCTGGGAAAAAATGTTTACCTTAAAATTTCATCCCTTTGCTACAAGAAAACAGCTCACCCATCACTTGATATCTTTTCTACATTTTTCTATACTGAAAACAAAAAGTTGAGTTATACTGTATGTCCTTTTTAATGTGACAAAATTTACATTTTGACCCTTCTACCTTTGATGACATATAATTTTGCTGGAAGTGAAAATTAAAAAAAAAACTTCATACAAAAGTTGGAGAGGATGAAAAAAGGAACATTTTTGTGACAATTTTTTAAAATTATCTCTTCATGGAGCGGATATGCGCCATGTCGTGCTCAATTTTTTCATTGTGCATATGATTGTAAAATTGTAAAATTTTAATAACATGTTTTCCTAGTTAATTTTTTGTCATAAATTTGAAAAAAAATGGTAAAATTCGTTCAAAATGTATGTAATAGCATTTTTTTTGAAACCAAGAAAATGAAAATCATGATGGCAAAAAAAATTGTCATTTTTCAAAGTGCTATATATACGCTCCATGAAGAGATAATTTGAAATTTTTTTCGTGAAAATGTTCCTTTTTTCATCCTCTCCAACTTTTGTATGAAGATTTTTTTTTAATTTTCACTTTCAGCAAAATTATACGTCATCAAAGGTAGAAGGGTCAAAATGTAAATTTTGTCACATCAAAAGGACATAAGTATAACGGATGGGCGAGCTGTTTTCTTGTAACAAAAGGATAAAATTTTAAGGTTAAAATTTTCCCCAGCTCAATTCTTTAATTTGGTATGAAAAAAATTACACTCAAACTTCAATCGCGATTTCCCAAAAACGACATTTTTTCTATTCCTTTTTATTGTGACACATTCAATATGAAAAAAATTTGCGACTACTAATACCCCATTGTGATTTTTTGGAGGAATCCTGCGAGGGTAAGATCGGAAAATTTTGCATTACCAACAACAGCGATCGTCGTAATAAATGTATAACTAATGAAACTTTTCATTGCCTTCAACCATTAAAAAATGACACGACACTTGGCAAGACTTCAATAATTGCATAGGTAACAGATAAGCGCCAACATCTCGTTTGAAAAGTGTTCAAATGGTTACGAGGGACCATTTGAAAACCATATTTGTATTTGGTCTCATAAATTCTGAACTTTTTGACAATGCTGTCATCGTTTCGATCATATCAAACGCAGGCGAGTGAAAAATACAAAAAAATATGCCATTATGAGTGATAAAGCATCACAACTTGTTAATTTTTCGAGTCGGAAAACGTCAAAAAGTAAGCCCCGTTATAAAAACTCGAAAACTGGCCTGGCATCCATTAACTAATTTCTGACAGTCTTCATTATTGTTGGAAAAAAAAGGACGATTATGGGATTTCAAATATCACTCGGGAAGGCGATGTTATTTTCTGGGGTATGTAAATCTTTACAATTATTTTCTTGTAGAACCATAAGATCCAAAGCTCTCTCCGTTCTAACAAAATGAAATGCCCTCCTCTTTATATTTCAGCATTCCTAAAGAGATTTCTAACTGGTCATTTCTCCCTCTCAAGTCGTCCATTTAAAATGGAAGTTCTTGGCTCTCTTGCGTGTTTTTTGCAGACGTTATCTCAGATTGTTTGATTTAAAGAAAATAATTTTATGGAAAATTACTATACAGGGTGTCCACTACATTTCAGAAATGATTTTCCCTCTGAGGTCATTTTGAGTTCGAACTATAACCAGGACCCAAAATGGGCCCATATGGGAAGGTGACACGGGAGGGGCCAACTCGCAAACTTTCCATAATTATCGAGTGTGGTATCAAAAATCGTGTTTTTTTACCCGGAAGTCCGTTTTTGACATCTCTTCAACAAAACCCCCAAAATAGGCCCATAGAGGTGGTCGGGAGGAGTAAAATTTGAAATTTTCCATAATTATAGAGTGTGGTATCAAAATTCGTCTTTTTTACCCGGGAGTCCGCTTCCGACGTTCTTTCAACAAAAATCCCAAAATGGGCCCATAGGGAAGGCGGTGGGGAGGAGTCAAATTGAAATTTTCCAACCATTATCGAGTGTGGTATCGAAATCAATGGTTTTTTTTTTTACCGGGGAAGTCCATTTTTGACGTCCCTTCATCAAAAAATCCTAAAATGTGTCCATACGGGAGGTGGAGGCGAGAAGTCAAATTGAAAATTTCCAACAATTATCGAGTGTGGTATCGAAATCAATGTTTTTTTACCCGAGGAGTCCGTTTTCGACGTCCCTTCATCGAAAAATCCTAAAATGGGCCCATAAGGGAGGTGGCGGCTAGGGTTCAAATTGAAAATTTTTCGTAGTAATCAAGTGAGGTGTCGAAATATATGTTTTTCGATCACGGATTACAACAGCATAATTACAAAAAGTGAAGAACAAAAACAATTTCAAGTACAAATTGTCACGCAGCGCCGAAAAGACTTCCCAGATGTAAAACGTGAAACCTTGAAAAAAATTGGCTAAAATATGTACAGTTTTTACTTTTGTCATTTTATTAATGGATAAATCAAACAATGTTTTTTAAATTTGTGTTACACAGAAGGTGTGGAAAGTATTGTTAATAAGCATTATGCAACACACATTTCTCAATGTTTTTCATTTGGGAGTGATAAGCAAAGAATATCCTATCCAAGGGACCATGGTTTCAGTTAGGAGTCAAAATGACCTAAGAAATGGACTCTGGGGGTCAAACAACATATATTTCGACACCACACTTGAATACTATAAAAAAATTTCAAGTTGAACCCTCGCCGTCACCTCCCCTATGGGCCCATTTTAGGATTTTTCAATGAACGAACGTCGAAAACGGACTTTCCGGGTAAAAAAACATCGATTTCGATACCACACTCGATAATTGTTGGAAATTTTCAATTTGACTCCTCTCCACCACCTCCCCTATGGGCCCATTTTGGGGTTTCTGTTGAAGAAACGTCGAAACGGACTTCCGGGTAAAAAAAACACGAATTTTGATATCACACTCGATAATTATGGAAAGTTTGCGAGTTGGCCCCTCCCGTGCCACCTCCCCATATGATCCCATTTTGGGTCCTGGTTATATTTCGAAGTCAAAATGATCTCAGAACTGGATTCAGAAGCTCTGAATACCTCCTGGAAGTTTTTTCCACCGAAAAATCTGTTTGAATTATTATACGAGTAATTCAATTTTGTTTGTTGTTTTTTTTTTTTTTTCAATCGCACGTTTTAATATCCTCGCGCTTTTCATCCCCCCGGGGGCCCGAAAATTAAAAAAAAATCTTGTCTGATTCGAAATTTTGTAAGGAATCGAATGCCGCAAACCCGAAAATTCTATCTTCATTTTCATGCCTTCGGCGTAAGTTTAAAGCCGCCAGGTCGGTAGGGGTGTTTTTAGCGTTTCGTTGCCGCGTGCCCGTGGTGGAGTATTATGAGCTCGAGCGCGCTTCTTCAATTTTTCAAAGTGGGCTTTGAGGCACGGGTTAATATGCATCAATCGGGCTGAATTTTTTAATGTGTTATTTTCTTATGTAGTGGCACCAAACTAGGAGAGGGGGGGTCCCGAAAAAAAATCCATTTTTTTAAGGGACGCCTTAGCTGCCCAACCAATTTTCAACGGTCGTTTTCGAACTTCGTGCCTTTTTTGTACTTTCGTACATCTTTGTACAAATAGATACCCTGCATCAACGTTATATTTTTATTTAAAATTATTGCGATAATCGCTAAGCTAGACTGAAGGATGTCATTGTCCAAATTCAAATTCAAATATAATTATTTTGTGTATGTTCTTAGAACGAACATACGAGAACACCGAACTGAGAATTAATTCGATTTTTCTTCAAAATTTCAGATAATTATGATACTTTCATTCGTAAGGGTAGACTCGGGAATATCCGGGATACACATGACCCAGGACCAGAAACTATATTCTGATATGATTTCAAAAGACAAAACTTTACGACAGTTTCGCCGTCATGATCAAGATTCGGAAGATGAAAACAACTGTTACATTTCGACGGGTCCGGTAAAAAGCGCTGATTCATCAATGCCGACGAATAATGCGGATCCAGTATCCAAACAACTTCCACCACCCGTAGACGAAAAATCCGTCGAATTGCAGTGGTCGAGGAACCTCTCATACTACCTGGCCGATCTTCTATCGCCAGATATTTTCGCCCAAGTCGATCCTTTCGAGTACCTACTTCGCAAAACAGCGAAAAGAAGCAGTTATAGTCAGAGTCTTCAGTCCGAAATAACATCTCTGTTGAACTCAAATCGAGTACCTCGACGCTACATCCCGTACGCTCGGATTTTACAATCGATTCTCCGTGTTCAAAATGAATTTCGGCGCACACCAAGATACATCGAGGAAATTCGAAACGATGACGATCGATCCAGTGTACCATATGTAATTTCATCTCCGCCAGCTTTCTCTTCAACGGGGCTTTTTTCAGCCGATATCTTCGACGATCCAAATCCTCCGGAACAACTTATTACTAAATTAATGCAAATTCCTAAAAACGGTATTCCAAATCTAATCATTCAGCTGGAAAATTACGTGAAAATGTCGAAAAAGTGGAATTATGTTCCATCTGTGTGGTACGCGTATAACTGGTATGCGAGGGAGGTTTTTAGTTTTTTTAGAGAAAAACCCTTACCGGGACGATTTGAACCCAGAAGGACGAAAAATCAACGTATATGATTTTGGGCCCAAAATTTTTTACAAATGCTAGATGAAAAATGAGCCCGATGTGTCGGCTATGTAAATAATTCGAGATACAACCGCAGAAATGTAATGAAATGGGAGCATCGTGTGTCTGAACGACAGTAAAAGCTCATTAAATATAAAATCTTATATTACATATAAATCAAAACTGTTTCATTTCAAGTTAATGCAGAATATTGAATAAAAACTATCCAAGTTCCACTTTCATTTATGGTTTCATCTTTTTACTCCAACTCTCAACTACACTAACCTCGAAATTTATTATTACTTTTTATCGAATACAAGGTGGTGGAAAAGTTGCAGATTGCGAATTTCAACTTGAAGATTTTCTGATTTTTACCGAAATTTAAACTGCTCACTCAAATACCTAGAAATCGGGACAATAAATTTTTTTTATAATCTAGAATAAATTTTTATGATAATTTTTTTTTTAATTTCATTACAGAGCTGTCAACAATTCAACATTAAGTACTTTGACTTTCGCCATTTTCATAAAATTAAAAATGTTTATCAAGTGGCTTGAAAATAAAGCCAAAAATTAATTTTTTGAAGTATTTTTGTAGCAGGGCTGTGAACTGAAATTTTATAGTCGGCAGAACAGCCATGAATTTATTGAAAAATTTCATAAAACATATTTTTTCAAGGAGGTCAAAAACAAGATTTGGTAAAAATAAAAAAAATTAAAATTCGCGATCTACGTCTTTTCAAACCTTTTTTAGAGGGCAAAAAAAAGTCAGTGGTTCGGGAAGGGGGGGGTGAGAACTCAAATGTAACCTTTTTAAAAAGGTGACCAAAGTTCCGGACAGATGACACAAAGAGGCAAAAAACAGTTTTTTTCAAAAATGGCTTCTCTTTGAGGCCGCGCCCAACTTCGCCACCCTCCGGGCTCGAAGACACAAAATTTTTTTGGCAGGTTTTCCACACAAATTTTCGTCAAAAGCCACACCCAGGACATGTTTTTTTTTCGATTCACCCTAAATTTAGATATGTCAACTCAGGTATTTATCGCTCTAGAATAATTTTTATTTACTCAGTGTGAAACTTACGTACACATCTGGATAAACTTCTTATATCACCTGAATGAATTTCATTCTAATAATTCGAAGAATAAAATAAGTGAATTTTTGTAGAATATCGAATCGAACCAGGGTTTAAAACCGTTTCAGATTCAATTGGTTATTGTAGTTATGTAATGTCTATGTGATAGATAATTAAAAAACTTTAATGGTTTTTGGTTTTTCGGTTTTTGAATGATTTTTCAATTGAACGTCCGAACTCCAAAAATAGTTTTAAAATTTCAATTCTTGAAAAAATTTTAAAAAAAATTTCAACGCAACATAAGCTATGGTTTTGGATTTTGGTTTCTCATATGTTATTTCACTGTTTTGGAGGTTGCAAAATTCAATTGAAACGAAAAATTTAAATAATTGATGGATTCAAATTTCAAAGACGATAGTTTCGATGATCGTATTAAATTTTTTTCACCAAAGAAATCAAGTGACCCAAAAAGTGTCAAATTAAAAAAAAATAGCTGTAGTTTTTTTGATTTTTTTCAATTTAATTTTGAACTTTTTTTTGTATGTGCTCTGAATCAAATAAAATACTAACAAGGTAGATAAAACAACTGCCCAAATGCCCGAGGGCTATTCCATACTAAAATAGACCAAAAATGAAGTCAGGTCTTCCAATTTTACTCCATTTTTTTACGAGTTCCCCTGGTCTAATCACAAAACCACGATCATTTATTTTCTAACCCTCAAGGGGGCAGGCAGGCGGGCCTCGAAATTTTCATGCAATTGCGATTTTTAGCCTAATTACCCAACTTTGAAGGCACATATCTCGAGATAGATTGTATTTTGGAAAAAACTAATTGCGGGGTCCGAAAGATAATTAATAGGAGATTCAAAAACGGTAATCACATTTTGAAAAGCTTAAAGTTGAACTTTGTTGGTAAAAGCTCAACTTTCATGATGAAAACAAAAGATGAAAACTACCATTTAAAAATCTGAAAAAATTACAATGAGGAGCACTTTTCACCCATTTTTTCAACAAACAAAATTTTCAAGATGAGATCTCTAGACCCCTGGAGGTAGAGGGGTTCACAATTTTGACCAAAATTCAAAAAAAATCGGAAAAAGTTAAAGTAACACTTCAATTACTACTAATTCGAAGGCGCTGATTTCGAATATGTACTCAGTTTTTTCATTCAAACTCTCCTGAACCCCCATATTAGCCTCTTGATGAGGAAAAAAAAATCTTAAAACCGGAGGGTGTATTCTGAGGGTAAGAGTGCTGGAGAAGCATCGCTCAAGAAAATGAAAAAAAAATCGTATCGTGTGATTCGTGTTCTATACGACCTCGAGAGCATAGGTTCGACACATTACTCGAGAAAAATTACGAAATTTCAATTTTCTCTTATTTTTCACTCCACTACACCCCCATCCTTTATTTACTTCTAAGAGAAAAATATTGCTAAATTCGTACATTCTACGACCTCAAAAACATATGAAGACCTAAATTCCAAAGCGACGTAAGTCCAAAAGCTGTATATGAGAACAGGAGCTTAAGTGTAAATTTTTTTTTTAGAAATATCGCACATTACTGGAGTCAAAATTTTAATTTTCCACCTCGCCATCCACTTCCACCCTCCACCCATTTGGGGAGGGGGGGTGGAGGTGGAAACAAAAATTAATTTCAAATTCGAGCGCAGCACCTCCTAAAGCACTATTCACAATGAAAGAAGGCGAGAGCTATCCAGTGTAAAGTGCAGTTTTGCTTAATTTCGACATTTTTTGGGCCCTCGCGCCCACCCCTTCACTCCTGGGGGAAAAATAACGCCGAATTCGTATTCTACGTCCAAAAATACATACCGGATGACACGTTTTCACAAATTTTTGAAGGTTCTCCTGGCCCACCGCGCAACATATTATGGAATTCAAAACTGCTAATTCCTCTGGTCATCCTTATCCAATAAAAAACTGACATCATCGACACCCACAGCGGAACTTTTGGAACAACCGGTTAACCTTGGTAAAGAAAATACGATCGTTCGAATGAAAACTCTTTTAGTAAAACATACAAACGAAATCACGCCTATTTGAAAACAACATTATCATAAATTTCGAACTTTTTTTAAACATCGCCATAATTTTCAAACATCAAACGCGCACAGATAAATCGATCCCAGTAAAAAGTCATAATGTAGCGTAGGATTATACCAGAAAATTATCGTAAATTGTTAATTATTTTCTGTCGGCAAAAAAGTCAAAAAGAAACGCCACATTATAAAACCGACAA
>JAVBJF010000658.1:0-104674 GCA_033439095.1 Pseudococcus viburni | reverse complement strand
TAAAGCTAGATTAATTTACCTTTTTTTATTCCTTTATGCCTTATTTTCTTTAAACAATGACGAAAGTAATCACTCTCACGACACGTACAATATAAAACTTCAAAACCAAAAACGCTGCACAGTATGTAATATTGCAACCATAAAAACCTGTAACCTCCCAAAAATAGCCAAATTAAAATCACAAATTTTCACCTCATATCTATGTAAAATAGTACTCGTCATTCTAGGTTAAGATATAACTTATATTTTCTACTTATGCATATAATTAAGATTTTCAGTTCCATTTCATGTATATATGTTATGGTAGCGAAGCGTGAGTAGAACCAGCATCAAAATTGATTCTTTTGAATTCAAAATGGTTTATTCTAAATAACCAACAAAATTTCATTTTCTATTTTCGACTTGAACTTTAGAACCAAATTAAGTCTCGCAAAAATCAGTCAACCTTTTCCATTATAAAATTTTATTTTCTTTTGAATTTCTAAAATCAAAATTTTCACCAATACTGGTCTTCAAATCTTCATTTTAAAATTGCTGTCAAAATTTTCTGAGCCAGAATCCCACCCTTTTGAATTGTCAAACATCAAAATTATTTTCACCTTATGGGATACTAACCTAATGGCTCCGAGAAGCACCTTTTTGGCTAAAGAATTTACTCATTGCGGAACTCAGGGTCGTAATTACCCGGCTAGCGACACAATGAGTAAATTTCTCCCTTTCAAAATTAAAAACATCGCTGGATTTTTCCCAAGCGACCAGCAGAAGCTTCTCAAATTTCGACCTATTTACAAACAGCACTGTCTCCTAGCTCCCCCCGAAGCACACCGCGAAGGGGCAGGGTCCACCACGTTCATAGTGATTGTTGTTCGCGCTCTTCTTCGTGCTGCGCTGTGAAGCAAAGCACGAAGGGGCATATGTTATAGTCACTATGGCCCTCCCTTTCGTGGTGTTGCGTGGGTCGAGTCTAGCGAGACCACCATGAAGGCCAGGTAAAAGGATTCGCTACCCTACGAGCCTCCGTGCTCAGGTAGCTTGAATCAGTCTTCGTCTGTACAGCACTAGGAAAGGTGGCTGCGTTCGTAGGTTCGCGAGCCTGGTTCTGCCACGCGATGCAACCGTAAGGTTGCCTGGGCTCGGCAAAATTATATGTTTTTGTTAATTATCCGCTAAATCATTCAGTTCTGTAAAACATCCGTATATCTACCGTTTTGTCATAAATTGTAATTCTAGAAAATACATAATTGACTCGGGGTAGATGGTGATCGCGTCTTTATTTCGTTAATCGTATAATCCACGCTATCACCGTTAGGACCTATAGATATGTTGCCCGTTTCGGATCCTGCGGCTTCTATCATAGTAACCCTAACAAATAATTTGATTTTCGCTTACAATGCTATAGCTAAACCTAGTCGAACGAAATTTAAAAATTGCATGGAATAAAATCTAGGAATTTCTGTGGATAGGTGACAAGTTCCTCAAAATCTTGAATTGAACCCTGTTAATCTGAAAACAGTGCGTTCAATTTTGAAATAAGGAAGATTTGCATTTCAGCGCTTCACAAATTGGAGTCAGGTGATTTAATTCAGCATTATTGAATTAATGCTCTGGTTTAAAGGAAAAATTGCGCAATATTGAATTTTTTCGAGTTATAAATTATACAGAGATTAGAAGACGATCTATATTAGTAGAATATGACCAAAAAAAATTTACCCTATCAATAATAATTTTTTACCGAAATTTTAAATTTTTTTGGGGAAGTAATTTTCAGTCACCCTGTATCTTCCAGTTTATAAGGTGTTTATTGTACGAAATTAATGGGTCTGTCGCCTCGTCGAGGGATTATGTAAAACCTCGCTCTGGCTCTACCCTTTCTTCTCCTTCATCACCTGTATTTACGTTTCTACCATGCTAGCAGATTAAGCTGCAATGTACACGGAATACATTACACATGTATTAACTTTTAAATGTATGTATAAGACTTCGTACAACACCAACCAACCTAGGTAAATTTCAAAGGAGTCTTTTCACCTTGTCTAGTTCATCTAGATCACTTAGCTCCTAGCGAAGATATTCCAGAACAATGATTTTGGAAGAAGGATCATTTCGTCTTTATATGCACGTCTTTGTAAAGATTAATTTTAAATTTTCAGTGTTATTAGAATAAAAAAGAACGAAAACGGAAACAGAAACCATAAACGAAAAAAACGCTATTTTGAGGATGAACGAAATCAAAAAAAAAAACGGTCACCTAAAAATGAAAGAACATAACCAGAACTGAAAACTTGGAACTAAAAAACTGCATTCTCTGAAATCCGAATCTAAAGTTCTGAACAAAAACTCGAATGGTAGGAAACCAGAAACAAAATGGGAACGAAAAAAAATTTCTGTTTTTCCTGAATGGGTCTGTCTATCTTCACATGAAATGAACAACAAAATGTAAATCGTTCGTTCGAATCGCAACTTCGCAACCTGTCCAAGATAGCAGGGATGAAGATGAAGAGCCAGCGAAAAACTGAAAGTCGATCAAATTCAAGTAACAAACCGAAAGTCGAAAGTTCAAAAGTTTTAAAAATAGCAAGCTAAAAGCTAGTCGAAAGCTTTTTCTTACAGATTTATTTTTTAGCTTTTGAATTGAAAATTTGAAACCGAAATCAACAATTTTTCAACCAAAATTTTTTTTCGATTCTCAGAATAATTTCAATTCTTAATTTCATTTTCTCCAGATATTTTTCAATTCTAAAATTTTTTCATCTAGAATAAAATTTTTACCAACTCTGAAATCGGTGAAATTTTTTCCTCCAATTTTTTTCAGGAATAAAAATTTTTCAACACTGGTTTTTTTCCCAAAAATACATAGTTTTCATTTTTCAACTCCAGAAATTTTTTCTCAAAATTAAATTTTTTCTCAAATTTTTTTGCTCTTGAAATTTTTTCTCAGAAGTTCAATTTTTACAGCTTTTGAAATTTATTTATAAAAAGTCTATTTCTTTAGCTCAAATGTTTTTCTAAAATTATTTTCCAGCTCTGAAATTTTTAGAATAAAATTTTTTTAAAATTGGGTTGAAAAACATTTTAAAAAATTTAATGTGAGAAAAATTCGAGAGAATGTCAAGTTTTCAAAAATTTTAAGATCAAAGAATAAGATTTCACAGTTGATAATTTAGATAAATAATATTACTAAATGAAAATTTTTTAGCGAAAATGAAAATCGAAGAAATTGAAAAAAATCTTGGAGCTAAAAAAAATACTGAGGAAGAAAGTTTAGCGAGGGGAAAATGTATTGGAGTTGAAAAAATTGATATTATGAGAAAAAATTTCGAAAGCTGAAAAATTACAATTTTGAGAAAAGGGTACATGTAGCGGTGAAGGTTGTGATAAAATAATGACGAAAAAAATGAACGAGATCGCGCATGGTTCGGTCATTTTGTTGTTCATTCCGTGTGGGAATAGGCAGTCCCCCTCAATGATGAGCCTTGCAGTCCTGATATTTGATAAAAATGAAAAATTCGAAATTGAAAAAGAATTTAAGGATTTTTCAATTGAAAATATTTTAGAATTGGAAAAAATTTTAAGAATCTGAATTTGAAAAAGATTTGAAGAAAGCAAAGATTAAAAAGTTATTATAGATACTAAAATTTTTTCCAACTGTAAAATTTTTTTAATTAAAATTTTTCCAACTTATCCAAAATATATTATCATGATTCCTCCACACATTACAAATTTTTGACACCCAGCAAAAACATTTTGCAAACTTACCAAAAAAAAATCAAAAGGACGTGGTACGCACGCAGTGGTACATAAATGTTTGAAATCGACCCAAGAACGCCGAATTTGATTAACCTTACCACATAGGGAACCTCAAAGGACCCACTCCATACCCTCCATTGGGGTTCTGTTCTCTGAACTTTTTCAATTCAGTGCAGTTCGAATAGAAATTTTCAACTTCATATTTTAAAAATATTTTCCAACCAATTTTTCATCACACCTTTTTCAATTTTGAATTAAAAATTTTTTCATGCCCAATAATTGGAAGAAAACTTTTTTTTAAAATAATGTATAAAAAATATGAAAACTGGAAAAATCAAAATTATAAAAATGTTGAGAAAAGTCAAGTTTAAAATTTTTTACCGTTGAAAAAATTTCAAACTTGGATACAATTTTGAAAAAAATTAGAATTGGAGAAAATGAAAAAATAGCTGAAAAAACCACAAAGTTGAACTTAGAATAAATTTGGACTTGATCGTCAAAATCCCAGTAATTCCATTTAGGGTAAAATTGCTCAGGAGTTAGTAAAATGATCAGAAAGAGTGAACGAGTGATTCATTAGACTGAAATGCTGAGAGTTTAGCACTTCCCGTTCGGTTCTATTCTTTTCCGTTATAGCTTGAAGGAAATACACCGCCTAAGTTACGAACATGTACGAACAAAAATATCAAAAAAATTTTGAAAGATCTTAGAGCAATTTGAGAGGAAGGAAACGAGTAGAAATTTTCGTTTCAATTCAACTCAATTTAGGTAATTCCTTGAAGAGTGGAACGAAACGAAGGCTTGATTTAGATTTTCAATGAAATGAAATTGTATAAAGATTGAAGAACCAAAAAAAAAAAAACCAGAAAGAATAGAATATTTGAAAAAACACAAAAAACCGAAAAAGACCAGTTTAGGAACATAACCCAAAACAAAATCATGAAGGGAACATGAACAGAACTAAAACAAATATTAACCTAAAAATCAAAAGAACGAAACAGAAACGAAAAACAAAAATAAACGAAATGGGTCTTTTCAAACCGAACCGATCGAAACCCAAATGATCTCGTTTTGACCACACACTGTGAATTTTTTATCAACGAAAAACTTTTCTTCGCCTTCCTCTTTCCATTTCTTTCATCCTTGCCTGCGATTAAAATAAAGACGACCTCACGTAACCTTTGTTCATACTCGTATCGCCAACGACCAACGCCAATTTACCAAAGAGAATAAATCCCCCAATCTAATCCTCTTATACTCGAAGCAACCATACGGTTATTTCTTATTTCCTTTAAGGAGAAAAAAATTACCCATTTCAACCCGGATACAGTTATTTATAATCAGACTCGATATATCCTAGCCCGGCGGTTAATATACCACCGATATCGCGTAATTACACCTCTCAATCATTACCGCGTTAATACTCGTAGACACTCTTTATTTTACTCATTTCGCGTAAATACCTATGTACTTGTACGCTACATAGCGAACTATAATCTAAATTTAATCATCATTTTTACACTGGTAAACTTGTCAGTAATATCGTCGACTGCAGCAATGCTACCGTACGACATCATCTCAAGGCGATCTAGTGAGCTAATTTTTTTCCTCGTCCGTCGCGCATATCTCGTTAATTAGCGCAGCCCTTTCGGTACATGGATAAGGAAAATAATTAGTCACCGCTGCGCCATCGCCATCATCGTACCGATGCCGGTACCTCGGGCAACTCTTAGAAATTGATTAAGTACTCGCCTAATTGTTGAAATATATACTTAGGTAATCGATTTAAACTAATGCTCTTCCCTCGAAAAAAATTTGAAACATTTTTCAAGATGTATCTAATACACAGAACGGTAAGTAAATTCGTACGATCGATAATTTGATTGATGAACCATAATGATATCGATCGAAATTTTGAAAAATCGTGCTGCCTACTTTATAATTACCCACTGAAATCAGATACCACGTTATGCCCTCCATAAGGAGGTTGGAAAAATTACGCTTCAAAAAGTTGAAGATTTTTTGATTTTTACCAAATTCGAAACGTTCACTCAACACCTCAAAATCGAGTCAAACAATTTTTTCCTGACCTAAAAATACATTTTGATCTGAGTAAGTAATTTTTCAAAAAAAAAAATTGTAGCAGTATCATCAAATGAAATATTTTATTAAAATTAGGTGCCTGTATGTAATGCAATTTGTTGGAAACTGTGCGACGATTTTTTTTTAATTTCATCTTCATTCTTGAGGACTAGAAAAAATTGTCTCAAATTCAAAATGTTTGAGCGAATAATTCGAATTCTAAAAAATCGAGGAATCTTAAAATTCACGATTTGTATACGTATGTACCTTCCTTGAAGAAGAAAAATACTAATTTTTAATTTCAAGATCAATAGTGAAAGAAGATAAAATACCTACCCAAACTGCAATTTTTCAGGGCAAGACTGAAATACCATGCAGGTGGGTACTACTCAAAAATGGTAAAACTGTGTTTTTTTTAATAGTGACATTTTTTTGAAAATCCCTAGCTCCGTTTCCATTTCAGTGGCTCCGAGGGGCTTCAAAATTTTTCTGACAAAGGATGTATCTCAATTCAAAGTAAAATTTTGAGCCGAAACAAAAATAAATCGAAAGTACTTCATAAAAGAACTCCAAACATAGTTCATTTTTCAAATTTCAGAAAATTTTTGAAATTTCAAAATTACCTCATCGACCTGCAAAAAATAAAAATTTTATCTAATCAACGAAAAAAGCTAAAATTTGGTGTATACCCTATTTTTGACCACCCAAATCGAATGAAAGTGGTTTCGGGACGTTTCGGAGCTTTAAGAAAATTTTGGAATTTTCCAACAGTGGAGAAAAGTTTATAAAAATGGTCCCCTAAGAAAAACATCATCACCTCTAATCGCGGATTACTTATTATAGTGGTGACCAAGGTCAAAAATAGGGCTGTAGGTGAGTTGATTCCCAAAGAAATATTTATGTAAAAAGATGGGCGAATTTATTATTTTTTGATTCCCGCTTTTCGGAGGGGGGGGGGGGGGTGGTATGTGCGAGTTATTTTCCAATTTTTTTGTTCAAATAGGTGCAGATGAAGTTCATATGACCATTTTTATGAGCTTTTCTCTAACACTGGAAAATTCCAAAATTTTCTAGTGGCTTCGAAATGTCTCGAAACCGCTTCCGATCGATTCGACAGGTCGAAAATAGGGTAAGTAATTAAGTATATACCAAATTTTAGCTTTTTTCGTTGGTTTTAGATGAAATTTTCATATTTTTCAGGGCGATGAGATAATTTTGCAATTTCAAAAATTCGCCAAAATTCGAAAAATGAACTTTAGCATCTGAAATTTTGGATTTGGGGTTCTTTTATGATCTACTTCAATTTATTTTCGATTCAGCTTAAAATTTTACTTTGAGTTGGAATACCTCCCTTGGGCATGCATCATAACAGAATTTTGAAAAAAAAACTTAGGTAACCATTTTTTACGAAAGTAGTAACCAAAAAGTAACTTCAGAATCGTTGATTTTTAGGTGTTTTTAATGAAATTTGACAGTGTCTAGTAAAAACCACTTTGTCAGTTTTAATGTGAGGACTCATTTTACTCGATAGGGATTGCAGATTACCATATTATGCATAAGAAGGGGGTTTTGGCCGGACCAACAAAGTGGCTTTTCCTAAACACTGCTACAAATTATAATATAGACAAAATAATATTTTGCTAAAAAAAAGAGAAAAAAATGTCACTTCCATTTTTATTCTTTAAAAAAAATATTTCTTCGTTACAACATGAAGAAATGAGGGGTGTGGAATCAAAACTCACAAGCAAAAAACTGTTTTAGTGTAGTTGCCCACCATCAGGAGTAATAAAAATATGTTATATTGTCAAGTAGGACCTAACAATAGGATTCCCTGAAAAAACGATTTTTTCGAACCACTGCTCGGCTTAAAATGGAGGGGGAAGAATGGCAAGTGTGAGTTTTGTCTCAAACCTGCATTTTTTTGTATTTTTTTTACAGCTACAAAGAATTTCATGGAACCAAATTTGTAGAGTAGGTATGAAAAAAAAATATATTTTTCGTCTCTTAACATTTTTCACCTAGTTCAGTCGTTTTCGAGTTATGAACCAGTTTCGAAAATTTCGAAGTGAATTAATTTTAGAATGCAATTTTAAAACTGGTTCATAACTCGAAGACAATTAAATTAGGGGAAAAATGTCAATAGACAAAAAAATGCTTCTTTTTTCATGATCTATAAGTTTGGTTCTGAGCTATTCGATCCATACTAAAACAGACCAAAAATGAAGTCGGGTCTTCTGATTTCGCTCAATTTTTTTTACGAGTTCCCCTTGGTGGCTACTAATTCGAAGGCACTGATTTCGAATATGTACTCAGTTTTTTCATTCGATCCCCCCCCCCCCAATCCCCCTGTTAGCCTCCTTGATTGGGTTAAAAATTTAAAAAAATAACGTGTGACCTGTCGTTTGTTAGGTTTTTGACGGCGCTGAGTTTGAAAATTTGCTAATTTTTTGGATTTGACCCTTTTGTGCTCCTCTAGCCCCCCCCCCCCATTTTGGGAAAACCATGTTGAGAAACGAAAATATCGTGTTGCATATCGATTCTAACTAATTTGAGGACGTAGAATTCGAATATCGACTTACTTTTTGATTCGACCCACTCCTCGTAATTTTATGAAATATTCCATTCCGTATTGATCACCGATGACTGGAAGAAGGGGTCAGTTGGAGCACGGAGAAGGGATCGGATCAAAAAGTAAGTCGATATTCGAATTCTACGCCCTCAAATTAGTTAGAATCGATATGCCACTCGATATTTTCGTTTCTCAGCATCGTTTTTCCCAAAATTGGGGGGGGAAGGGCTAGAGGAGCACAAAAGGGTCAAATCCAAAAAATTATCATATTTTCGAACTCTGCGCCTTCAAAAACCTAACAAACGACAGGTCACACGTTATTTTTCATTTTTTTGAATTTTGAACCCAACCAAGGAGGCTAATAGAGGGGTTCAGGGGGGTCGAATGAAAAAACCGAGTACATATTCGAAATCAGTGCCTTCGAGTTAGTAGTAATTGATGTGTTACTTCACTTTTTTTATTTTTTTGAATTTTGGTCAAAATGGTGGACCCCTTTACCCCCCAGGGGTCTAGAGATTCCATCTTGAAAATTTGTTGGCTGAAAAAAGGGAGAAAAGGGCTCCCCACTGTAATTTTTTCAGATTTTTAAATGGTATCTTTCATCTTTTGTTCTTATTATAAAAGTTGAGCTTTCGCCAACAAAGTTCAACTTTGAGCTTTTCTAAATGTGATTACCGTTTTTGAATCTCCTATGAATTATATTTCAGACCTCGCAAACATTTTTCCCTCAAGTACAGCCTATCTCGATATATGAGCCTTCAAAGTTGGTTAATTTGACTGAAAATCGCAATTGCATGACAATTTCGAGGCCCGCCTCCCCACCCCCTTGAGGATTAGAAAAGAAATAATCGTGTTTTTGTGAATAGACCACAAAGGGAAACTCGTAAAAAAAAATTGAGCGAAATCGGAAGACCCCACTTCACTTTTGGTCTGTTTTAGTATGAAATAGCCCTTCTACGAAATTTTTTTGTAGATGGAAAATGTGAATTTTGATTCTAACAGAGTGTCCAGTATATTTTAGAAATGATTTTCCCTGACTTTTCCAGGTTTTCCAGACCAATTTTTCAAATTTTTCCAGACCTTTTAAATATGATATTCGTAAACGAAGGGGGAGGGGGGAATGTTTCACGTGATGTGCTTACATCCCAAAATTTTGCATCGGTAAGAACGATATAAAATTCATGGGGTCTAACGATTTTTTTTTTTCAGAATCACTATTATACCCAGATATTTTTTACGAGATCTTTAGATGCTCCTCTTCGGGCCAAAAAAAGATTTAAAGCGCAATTCTGAAAATTTTTGAACCCACCCAACTTCCCCTCACCACAAAAATTTGAAAATTTGAATTCATTACAGAAAAAATTTCAAATAAAAAGAAAAAACTAAGTATTCCAACGCAAAATGAGTTTTGAAAAATGAAATACCTAAATTATGCCAGGGTGTCTACCGAATCAAGCGCATGCAAATTCAGATTTTCTCCGGCTGAAAGTTCAAAAATTTCAGCATATTTTACCCCCCCCCCCCCCCCACACACACACACACACACAAAAAAAATGAAAATCACGTGCTCCAGATTTATAAATTCCCACAATCCCTCGCAATTTTTTAGTTTGCACCAAGAAATTAAAAAAAAGTCAATGAGGAGGTGAAATATAAATCATTTTATGAAAACATAGAAACGAGTTGAGCCCGAACGAAGCGAGGGCGAAAATTTTTGCGAAAAAAGATCTTCAAAATATGAAAATTCGCCAATTTTCCTTCATACATGTTTTCAAAAACATCTTTCTCATCACAGCTCATTAAAAAGTAAGCTTCCAAAAAACTTAAAATAAACAAAGAAACACTTTCATAAATGATTTATCCTTTTTTTTTTTGGATTTTCTAAAAATTCCAGAGAAAATTCCAAAATTCCCTGACTTTTCCAGACCACCAAAATTCCCTGACTTTTTCGAGTTTTCCACAGAATGGACACCCTGTCTAAGCCATATTTAGTAACCAGTTACGATGCCTGCCTTTGTAAAAGATCCCTCACTCAAAGTAGACTACTCGCCAATTTTTGTCAATTTTCATCAAAACCCAATACCTTTTTTTCCCCTCTACTCAAAATTGCATCCTTCGTACGTAACAAAAACCCACGAAAAGAAACTTTTCGAACGTCTACCTTTGATACAAGAACCAAGCAGGATTTTTCCTCTACACAACACAATCATCACATCCAATTAACTCTCGTATACGTCTGAAGGATACACCTATCCACCGCGACGTCCGATGACATCCAGTGTCAATCAAGTTGACCATCTATTCGCAGCTATAATTTTCCATCGCTAATATTAGCTCGAAAAGATTACCAATTGTGTAGACATCATTCACGCAATATTTCCCTTTGAAAATAGGTTAAGCGTTTTGATTCGACGTGTAACAATAGCCGTATAGGTAAGAACATTAGGGGCTTATATGTACCTATACCTATACACCGTATAGATGTATTGTTCAAACGTACGTACGTATTTGTGGGCATACAAAATAACCACATCATTTGCTTAGTCACCGCACTCCTCACTCCTTTCATAATGTTTACTTATACATGTGTATAGAGGTATCTCCCAATACACATACGATACCTATACACATCGTAGACCAATTTATGGTTTCAATGTGTATACGATGTGACCAAAGACCATACAACGATCGCCAGGGCATACGTCGAATAAAGTAAATTCATCAATCCGCCTTTTCTGCCTCATTACCGATTTGTTCGTCGTCATCTATTGTATCTGTATCCATCTCACATCAGCCACAGCCTTCTCCAAACCTATTCAATTTTACGTTTAACCTTCGTACAGTTTTTGACTAATCGTTCGCACAAAATAAAGCCAGCCACCGAAATACACAGAAAATAAATCAAAACAAAACTGACCATCTTTAAGTTGAAAAAAATAAAACGAAAAATCCAAAGTAATTGTTAATCGAACACCTAATTTAGGTAAATACTTCCTAACTAAAAAAAGGTGGAGTTCACCTTGTTTATGAATGGAAATAAGAAAAACACACACATACACAAAACAAATAAACCAAGAGGGAAAACTCATTGGCAATAATATTGACAAGTGACGATCTCGGTAATTTTTTTTTCACGTAAAAATTGTACACATGACTCGTACCACACACACACTTGCATATTATGACGCAATCTTCGGTATTCCTTCTTGAACTGGTTTCGCTAATGCACTTGCGGAGCGCACTCCTTCGATGAGGCGGTATTTTGGAGGTCAATATTCACCTCTATATTTGAGAAACCCCTTTATGTGTTCCGATATGGTATGGTGTACGTGTGTTTGTGTATAGGTACCTATATCTAATAATACGGTGGAGATACGTCATAAACGTGTTTTGTTGCTTTTTTTTTCTTCTTCTTTCCTTCCTTCTTTGGCTCTTTCTCTCTGTCGCTCGCATTCTAGGTACAATATGAACTTGCGGTATTACGCGAATTTTTTTCCTCCTTTTTTTTTTTCAATATCGCGACGTATGTCGATGTATCTTCCATACGTTAATAGGCCGACGTGTAGTGGCGGTTTGGCCGACGATAACCTTGTCGCTTCGATTATAAAAACTAGAGCCGAGATTATTCGGATTAATATTCACGTTTGTGTCGAGAAATTAACCGTCTTAGCCGACTTGTCCGCGCTATCGTTTTTTAAATCGCGATTTCTCGTGTTTTTATAGTCATTTTCACAAAATGCAATCTCAATTTGTTTTATTCGTAAGTGTGACTTTTTTTTTGCGTTTTTATTGCTTTTATTTTTAATTTGATTTTCGTTCGCTTTTTTCGATTTATTTATTGCTTTATTCGATTTTTTACTTTTTTTCATATGATTCGTTATTTGGGTTGAAAATTTTTTTGTTTCGTTGATTTGTTCGTTCGATTTTCTGATCAAAAATTTTATTTTTTGATTTTTTTTTAGAATTTTTTGAAAAATTAATTTTTTTGGCTTTGATTGGATAAAAATTTCAAATTATTTTATTTCGATTTCGATTAAAACTTTGGATCAGTTTTACGAAGATTTGATTTTAAAAATTATTGTTTTATTACTTGATTGTAATTTTCGTGTTGTTTAAACGTCATTTCATTTATTATTTTCAAGTGATCCTCAATTTTTTTTAGTTATTGGTGTTGACCTTTTTTAGACCATTTCTTTGTTGAAAACATTTTTTATCCTTTTTCAAATTTTTTCAAATCTGCATAAATTTTCAAAATCATTTTTCGAATAGTTTTTTTCGAATATGTAGTTTGGCAAATTGAAGAATCGTTTAATCAGAACGAATGAATACAGATAAAGGAATTTGACTTCAAATTTCCTTAAAAGTTCCATTGTGCTTGATTCCTTTAACGATCATTATTCTCGAACTTTCATGAATCTTTTTCAAACATGAATCGAAATTTGCATTATTGGAGGGACCAAAAAGTAAAAAAATTAATAGGTAACATTTTTTCTAAATTTTTGAATTCCAATTGCAATTTTTCAGGCTCTGTGGGCAAAAAGTGCAATTTTGTAATTATTTAGGGCAAGCTATACTCAGAGCTCACCATTTGGTTCAACTCAAATATTCTTTTTAATTTGTAATCAACTAATACGAATTATAATTTTAAAAATTTTCAATTCGATGGATTTCCAGCTTTTTTCTCCTCAAATAAAAAAATGTTCGAAATTTTTACGAACATTTTATCAATTTTAAGTACTTTTTCATTTTCATCTATTATAAATTTTTTTCTTCCTCCTCCACCTCTAGAAATTTTGAAAAAAATTGAAAAGTTTTAATAAACTTATCTATTACGTTAAAATAATCGAAATTTATAATCTCATACTTCTTTTCCCCCTTGAGCACCCCCCCACACTCCAAAAAAAATAAATCAAAAATATATTAATTTCATGTAATACCCTTCTCTTCTTCAATCATTTTTTTTCCAAACCTGAACTGAATAGGAAGCAATGATATAAGCTTGCACCTCCCCCCTCTCCCTCCCACCAAAAAACACAGAAACCCCCTTCATTTTTCGTAGATTCGAGTCAAAAAATTGAAAACATTGACAATCTTAGTCAGAAAAATTGAAAAGAATTTCATCTTACTCGTAAAGGGCATGACCAGAAAAGAATTGTAAATTCCCCCTCCCCCCCCCCATATCTTGGAATGATGTAATGACTCTAAAGGTGGAAAGTGAATTTTAATTTTTTCCTCAGGATTGACTCAACTTTTTCTTCAAACTTGAGTATAAATGTAGGTATACGTAAGGGCTTTTCACAAAAAATATACAGCTCTCCCCTTCACTTTTTCCCCTTACAAAAATTTGACTCAATATTTCAAGGCCCTCCTTACTTATGAAGGACTCTAGACAAAATTTTCACAAAATAATTCTTATAGGTACCTTATTATTAATCCTATAATAATATAAATTTTTTTTCGAAATTTTACCTCTGGTGGGCCATGGTCAAAATTGGCCAAAACCTGAGTAACCTTTGGCCATATTGAAGAAAATTAGGAAAATAACACCTTTTGATCATTCGATACAACAATTTAGGTCAATTTTGACCATGGGCCACCCGAGGTGAAATTTTGAAAAAATTATGTTATTCTAGGATGAATAAGGGTTCTAAAAATTATTTTATGAAAATTTCTTCTAGAGTCCTTCATAGGTAAGAAGAGCTTCGAAATATTGAGTCAAATTTTTGGAGGGAAAAAAGTGGAGGAGCCTATAAATTTTTTTGTGAAAACGAAAAGCCCTTACCTATACCTACATTTATAGCTAAATTTGAAGAAAATCGCTTGAGTCAATCCTGCGAAAGAAATGGAAACTCACTTTCCTTACCTTTTGAGTCATTACTCAAGAACTACTCAACTTGGGGGTCTGAAACTCAGGTGAATAATGTATCTCTAGGGTACCTTTATTCCCTGTAAGTATCATTCCAAAATGACTCGGGGGCTGATTTACCATTCTTACCCGGACATGCCCTTACCAATTTATACTCTTCAATAAAATCAATTTTGGTTTGTTCCTCTTTTTTCAAAGAAAAATTGAAAATAAAAATAGAAAAAACTGACAACTGGGCCAAAATTTAAAATGTATAATTGTTCTATGAATTTTAGAACATCATCTTGCAGCATTCCTATTGATTTTTTCAATTCTCGAAACTTGTTTCAAGTTCTATGCTAAAAAAATTTGGTTTTTGCATAATTTTTACCTACTCAAAGCAAAAAATAATACTTAATAATAAACCATATTTTAATTGAATCTTCCTGCAAAACAGACTGGATTCATTTTTTGACAAATATTTGTGTTTTTTTTAAATTGGGCAACATTGTTATATCAAGAAAAATCTGTATTTTTGACTTCCTGAAAATTTTCAACAAAAAATTCTACCGGGGCCAATTCAATTTTCGAATTTACTAAAAATATCAAGCTAAAAAAACGATATTATTTTTAGATGACCTTTTACAATGAATAAATCCATTTCTAAAGTTAAAAATAGGACTTAAAAATTGATTTCGAGCTTTTCCTTCGCGAAATCAATTTCACAAATAAAACATATTTTCTCTCTTTCGCTAGATTACTAATCTTTTTCTGAATCATTCATTCGCACATGTATCATAATTTAACCTTAAAATACTTTTTTTACACTCTCATATCACTCAAAATTGCATCCGAGACAATCCACTAATAAACTTTCAACTTTTCAGGTTGCATTCGCCTTCATCGGCTGCGCTCTCTCGGCGGCCATCGAAAGTGCCCCGAAAAGTCTAGACGCTGCGCCCCTCAACGCCAGCCCGGAACGTAAAAATGATCTCTTAGTTGCGGCCGACGAAGCCCAACCGGAAGGAGCAGCTTTGGCCGAAGGCGACAGCAGCGATTTGGACAGCAGTGCTACCCACTACCGATCGTACCGCTCACCTTACTATGGCGGTTACTACGGCGGTTATGGCGGCGGTTATGGCGGCTATGGCGGTTACGGCTACAGCAGTTATCCAAGCTACGGTTACGGTCACCACCGCGGTTACTACGGCAGCTACCCTAGCTACGGTTACGGCAGTGGCTACGGAAGCGGATACTACGGCGGATACTATCCAAGACACGGTTACGGAGGATACGGAGGTTATGGAGGTTACGGTGGATACAGACACGGACACCACGGATACTACTAAAACGACAGCGTGATATTTTTTATTCGTTAAGGTTTCTCAAATTTTTTCTTGTCTCTCTTTTTTCGTTAAGATGTATTTTTTTTTTTTGGATCGTTTGTTTATAATTCTGCATTTTTTTTTACGTAATTGTCCCTCTCCCTCCCTAATCACAGATCCCTTCATTTCCCACAGTTTTTTTCTTTCTGGTTGCTTTATTAGGATTCTGCTTTTCTATACTTAATATTATTGTTCGTTCCTTTTACCTTATACTTCCCTTTTCCCAAAATATCCCAACACCCTTCAGTTTTTTCATCCTATTTGTAATTATATGTTTGGATTTATACAAAATGTAAAAAAAAAAAAACAAAAATAATAAACATCACTCATTTTTTCCAATTTTCAACCCTTTTGACTTTTTATTTCGATCTCACGATGTTCTCTGATACTTTTCCACTCGTATTTCAACGACATCGTAAATTATTAATCAGTACTTCTTTCCATTTCATTTTCTCTATGACTGGAAATTCACTGCATACGACGTCAATATAACTTTACGAATGGAATGCATCGCTGGAAGAAACTTTTCGTCAACGGTAATGAGAATAATACGAACTGATTGATTTCATAAACGAACGAATATGAAGTACCTATACCCGGCGTAAGCAAGGTAATCACAGCGAAAAAAAGTTTTCGAAAAAATTGTTTTCCATTTTTCATCACCGTAATACTAAACTTTCCTCGTATTCCGGATGTTAAATCAAAATTAAATGGAAATTGTGTTCGTCGAGTACTTTTTTAAGTCTTCCGGCGTTTTGGTGTGAAGTGTAGTCAAAATCCTAATGTACAAAATACCATAATTTGCGATCGTAAAAAATGGAAAAAAATTTATTCGAGAAGTGTTTCATTAACATGACTCATCTGAATCCACATGCCATACCACAGTACGTTTCGAAAATCTTTTTTCAAAGCCGCAGAAAGTCTTCGAAAAAATCGGTGATTATTGAAAATGTCACACGTATCGACAAATGATGAAAATTATTGAAAGGTGAAAATTACGTAGAATAATAATCAAATTTTTCAAAGCGAATTCTTAAGAAATTTCAATATTGAATAAAAATTTTGAAAAATAGCATAAAAATAAATATCGATTTTTTGGTAAAAAAAAAATCACGAGATATTGGAGAATATCTTACATTTTTGACATTGGCCTCTTTTTTAAAGAGCCACTATGTAATTTTTTTCAACAAAGATTGTTGTTCTCCATGATATTTCCATCAAAATTAGAAATAGATTCCCGTTTCCACCCCCCCCCCCCCCACAGGGAAATTTCGTGTTTTTTACCCTGAAGAAGTAACATTTTTTTAATAACAAATTTTTCAATTTTTTCCTCAAAAAAAAAATGTACTCATCGTATCATTTATTCATAAAACTGCACTTCTCTCTGTGATATGTATGTAATTCTAGAATAAGCTTCAACTGAAAAAAATTATTCGTTTCTTCTTCATAATACAACGAAACTCCAATAAAAAAAACGTCAGGGTGTCCCCTATATTTCAGAAATGATTTTCCCTGACTTTTCCAGGTTCTCCAGGCTGATTTTTCTAATTTTTCCAAACCTTTTTAAAAATATGATATTCGTAAACAAGGGGGGGGAGAGGTTATTTTTCTCGTGATCTACTTACATCCCGAAATTTTGCAAAAAAATAATATAAAATGCATGGGGCCTAACGATTTTTTTTTTAAATCACTAGATACTTTTTACGAAATCTTTAGATGCCCCTCTTCGAGCCAAACAAAAAGATTCAAATTCAATTCTGAAAATTTTTGAACCCACCCAACTCCCCCTCACCACAAAAATTTGAAAATTTGAATTCATTATACCTACAGAAAAAAATTTAAATAAAAAGGAAAAACAAAATATTCAAACGCAAAATTAAGTTTTGAAAAATGAAACAAATTATGCCAGGGTGTCTACCAAATCAAGCGAATGAAAATTCAAAAACTTCTTCACTCCCCCCTCCCCCTCCCCCTCCCAATGAAAAACACATGGCTCAAATTTATAAATTCCTGCCATCTCCTGCAATTTTTTAATTTGAACCAATACATGAAAAAATCAATGAGGAGGTAAAATATAAATCATTCTATGCAAATATATAAACGTGTTCAGTCCGAGCAAAGCGAGGGCGAAAATTTTTGCGAAAAAAGATCTTCAAACGATAAAAATTCACCACTTTTCCCTCATTCATGTTTTCCAAAACATGTCCAATAATTTCGAATTCATATTCCATTCCTTCCCCTTTTTTTCAACATCGGAGTCAAGGACATCATGGCATTTCTTTCTCTTCACAGCTTATTAAAACTAAGTTTCCAAAAAACTGAAAAACTCAAGATTTTGAATAAATTCTGTAGAAAAAAAAGAGCGTGAACTGTTCCGAGCGTAGCGAGGGAATTTTTTTTTTGAATAATTCATAATTTAATGAACAAAGACATGCATTTTGAATATTAATTTTACGGCCAACAAAAAATGATAAATTAAAAAAACAGATAAAAGATGTAATAATTAGGCCCGAGCGGAGGGAAGGCGAAATTTTTTGAAAAATTTTCAATAAAATAAGCAAAGAAACGTTTTTTTAAATGATTTATCTTTTTTTTGGATTTTTGAAAAATTCCAGAGAAAATTCCAAAATTCAGTGACTTTTCCCTGACTTTTCCAGACCCCAAAATTCCCGGACTTTTCCCGGTTTTCCAAGAGAATGGACACCCTGAATTTGGTAGGAGTAAACAGCTGAGTTTGACGTTCCAGAATAGTAATTTTTGTACAAAAAAGTAGATAATTTTTTAACAAAAAAGTAGGTAATTTTTCAACAAAAAAGTAGGCATTTTTTTAACAAAGAAGTAGGCATTTTTTAAACAAAGCAGGTAATTTTTGAACAAAAAAAGCAGCTTTTGAACAAAAAATGGAAGTTTAAGTAACCTTTGACAAAAAACTCTCTTAAATTGAATCAGTGAAAATTCACTGATGAAATTGCCAGAATTGATTCACTGCAGAAATCAATGAAAAACAACTGATTCAATTGATGAATATGTATTTTCAATTTTTAATCAGTAAATGTAAGTTTTTACTGATTCATTTCAGTAGCTATTGAGAAAATCATCACTGATTCGAATTGAAAGAAAAAAAAAACAAAAAGTAACCCAGCTTGGGAAAAGTGACCAAGTTACTAAAAAGTAACCTCCGTCCGTTGCCTATGAAAGTGGAAAAAACGTTGGAAACTTTCGAGCCACACTGTACACGTAGCACTCATGAACACGATCCAAAGTACATAATAATAATCACGAACAAGGGCACGAGTACCTGTATGGTCGCGTAACATCACCGCAGCAGTAATAAACAAGACGACATTTAAATTATTTACGTACATACGCGTATTTTCCCAACTCAACCAGGTATTTCATAAATACCATTTCCTTTTCACCTACCCTTCGACGCGGATACTTCTCACTCAAAATGTATAGAATTAGCAGCACGGTAATAGCAATTAAAATATGGCGACAAAGACGCCACGATAACCAGCGCTGCACGAAAACAAAAACGAAAGGGGTACGACGAACTGGTAAACACTTGGTCAAAGTCGTGAACCGGTTTATCGCGCGCCGTATTAATAATTTTCATGGTCGATATGTAGGTATTTTAAATACGAGTATACATAAAATACAAAATACATAGTATTATGCCATTAAACGGTATGATTGACCGTATTAAAAAAAAAAAAATACTCGACAAACTCGAGACGCTACACGACGGGATTGCATAAAAAAACAACAATAATAACAAGACGTATCAGGTATCAAAATATTATATAACGAGCCTTTTCCTACGTCTTCGACCGGTGCAATGAACCCCCCTCAGATTTCCCTTTCTTATTCGTCACCTTTACTTTTTACTTCGCTCATCTGTTACGTGTACTTCGACGTGATTATCAATCAATCAACACGTCATATTTCAACTTCATAACGTTGATAAGTTCAAGGTCATTGCATTACGAGAAAGTACGAATGCGTAGGTAAGATGAGTCCATGTGCGAGATGCGGTCAAAAGTCCTATTGATGGCATTCGCCTCCAGTCGGGCGCCAATTTCCTCGCTTTTTGCTTTTCCACCTATACTTAAGTTTTGATATTCATCGAGGTCAAATGTACGGTTGAGATCTTGTTCGACATATTCGATGGGGTCAATAACCTTTATGGTAAAACGACGAAAATGGATTTCGTATTGTAGGTTTTTATGTTATGTTTTACAAAAATACGATTTGCATAATGGAACCGAGTGTTTCGGGGATTTCCGAAAATAACTACGCAAGGTGCTGTCGCGATGACTGGGCCATCTTGTACTTATGCCATAAAAAACATGTTTTAATAGCAGATCCTGGTTGGAAATCGGAATCTTGATTTCGTAATCGAATATACACGTGTTTTGCATTTCAATTTTTATCCAAGTAAGTACTCGAGCCCTTTATTCAGTCCAAAAAGTGCGGAAAATAGGAAAGAGTAGTAGAAAAATACCAGTCGTTTAAACATCGCGAAAAATCATCGAAAAAGTTGCAAAAATATGTATATCAAGTACAAAAAATTTGCTATCCATAATTTTATACAACTACGTCAAAATCCCACAAAAATCATTGAATCGGTAAAACAACTGAAAAAATTGGTGATGACATCGAAAATATTTTTAAAAATACAAAAATTCGTTCAATAATTGAAAAAGTTGTGAACATACCAAAAAATTCTTATTCAAAATTTGTTTGTAGAAATCGTTAATCAGTTTATGAAAATTTCTGTCAGGGTGTCCATCATATTTCAGAGATGATTTTCCCTGACTTTTCCAGGCTTTTCAGACCATTTTTTTGAAGTTTTCCAGACCTTTTAAATATGATATTCGTGAACCAAGGGAGTGGGGGGGGCTAAGGATTTCTTTTTTCAAAATCACTAAGTACTTTTTACGAGATTTTTAGATGCTTCTCTTCGGTTCAAAAAAAGATTAAAATTCAATTCTGAAAATTTTTAAACCCATCCAACTCTCCCTCACAAAAAATTTTAATTTATTGTAGAAAAAATTCCAAATGAAAAGGAAAAGCTAACTAAGTTCTTATTTCAAAACAAAATTATAAAGTTTTGAAAAATGAAACAAATTATGCCACCAGGGTGTCTACCAAATCAAAGGCATGAAAAATCGGATTTGTCGGGGCTGAAAATTCAAAAAACTTCATATTCTATTGCTCCCCCCCCCCAACAAAAAATGAGAAGGTAAAATATAAATTATTTTGTGGAGACATAAACATGATGAGCCGGAGCGAAGCGAGGGCGAAAATTTTTGCGAAAAAAGATCTTCAAAATATGAAAATTTACCACTTTTTCCTCATTCTGGTTGGAAAATTTTTTTGAATAATTCATAATGTCATGGACAAAGACATGCATTTAAATATCAATTTTACTGTACACTACGGTCAACAAAAAATGAATAAAAAATCAGTTGAAAGATGTAATAATTTGGCCCGAGCGGAGCGAGGGCGAAATTTTTTGAAAAATTTATAATAAAATAAGCAAAAAAAACACTTGAAAAAATCGAAAACATCATACAATAATTCAGTGATTTGTAAAAAAACGCATTATAAAAATATAAAAAAATCATTAAAAATTTTTGGGAATTTTTTCGTAGAAATTGTCAAAAATCACGAAAATTTATTGAAATGGCAAAAAAAAGTTGACAACATTCATAAGCATCACAAAAAATCATTCAAAATATTGTATTGAGCAAAATCGTTCACAATTTTGAGAAAACACTCAAAATCTTGCAGAAATTAAAAATTGATGGGAAAATGTTCAAATTAATATCATACACAATATCTCAAGTCTTGCAGAAAATGTTTAAAATCTAAGATGGAGAAATTTGCCAAAAATTAGTAAAATTGTCCCAAGTTTATTGAACCCCTCAAAAAAATCACTGAAACTGAAATAGCTCCACGTAAAATTGTTGAAATGCCATAAATTTTGTTGACGAGACGAAAATCATGTGAAAAATGTTTCAAATTGCAATTAATCGTGGAAAATACTGATATTAGCTGAGAGAAATAAAAATGGAAAAATTTCATTGAAAACTCGAAAAAAAATTTCTACCACTTCAGACTTTGGCAACATCAAGTAAAAAAATGTTTTCCATCAAATCTCAAGTAATTCGACAATTTTTCCATTTATTTAATGATCTAAAGGAAATTTTCACCTTGATAATTTTTTTTTTGACAATTTCAATAAAATATTTCTCCCAAGTCTATTTCGGTAACATAGCATACGACCCACTAAGTAGCTGAATCACTGTGTTTTTTAGTAATTTTTTTACTATATATTAATGAATAAATAAATGGATACCTATTTCTTTTTTTGGCAACTGTTGATATTTATTATGTATTTTGGAAAATTGAACGTAGATATGTTTTAAAAATATTTTCAACAGTTTTGACAAGTAATAAATTAAACTCCCAACTCGAATATTTCATTAAATGAAATTCTTACGTTTTTTCAACAAAACTTCACCATCTGCGCGTTCATCTTTTTCAGAAATGATCTCCTTTGACTTTTTCATACCATTATTCAAAGTTTTCTAGGCTCTATTACACCGTATCTCAAAAAAATCTCAAAATAATAAAGCACAATTTTCCCACGAAATTCGTAGGACTTTTTTCCCAAGCTTCTCCAGCATTTCATGAAGGAACAAAGAAACCAATTTCATATCACAGAAAAATTACCAAAAACATCTAGTTCAGTTCCAAATATTATTTTGTTTCCAGGTTTTCCTTATTACATTCAGAGTGGGGGGGGGGGATATTTTGTTTCAGAGGAAAATTTGACAAAAATAATCAATTTGAAGTCCACTCTCTCAATTATAAATCAGTGAAAATTATCGAAAATCACTGAGAAACAGTTAAAATTGCAGCACAGGAGAAAATCAGTGAGAAAAATCAGTAAAAATTCACCAAAGTCAGTAAAATTTATGAAAATCGTTGAAAAATCAGCGAAAATTCGCTGAAAATCAGTTATTTTCACTGATTTTTCCTGTGCTGCAATTCTGACTATTTATCAGTGACTTTTCACAGATTCAGAATGAGAGAGCAGGAAGGCAGCCAGTGAGACCAGAAATTTTTTGTGAGAACAAAGAACGAATTTCACAAAATTTTCAAAAACATTCACTCATTTTGTAATGATGAATTTTCTACACATCATTTTTCTGTCCAATTTTCCATGTCGAAGATACGGACGTTTGTAGTAAGTGAAATAGCACAAAATTTATGAAAATTCAAGTCGACTGATTTTTTTTTATACCTACGTCACAAAACTTACGAAATATTCTCAGTTCAAGACACATGTACACTCACATGTGTCACCGTATGACGTAAAATTGAAACCGGAACGAATAATGATGAAATACTACAGAAATATGACGAAATACTGCAAAAAACTCATAAACTTTCAACAGCTTTTCTGCAAAAGTTCATTTTTGTACGTTAGGTTAGGTCCCTTTTGCTACCCGTAGTCACAATGTTTCAAAATCTTTGAAAAAATGAAAGAAAAAAAATCGTACAAAACTGAAAAGTAGGTACATTTAATTAACAATAATACGAACATTTATTTACAGAACATTACCACACGAAAGTTAATACACCTAAAATAAAAAAATAAATCTTACTACACAAAATCATCATCAATTTAATCATAATCAACCACAATACTTTATAAAAAAAATTACATGATTCAAAATTCGTACATCTATCTTTTATCAACTTCACAATGACTCTCCCATCAGCAATCAAGTTCAATGCCCCCCCCCCCTCCGGCTCTCAACATTTCAAATATTAATTCTCGACTCATCATGAACGAATATTTCATCAAAACTCCCTCGAACCCTTTACCTTTTCCCACGCCAATAAATACCCACCCAAGCATCCTGAGACACTCTTGTTTACATTACAGAGGCGCAAACTAGCGCATATGTTTGTACTGTGTACTGTGTACCATACCTCGACACTTCATTCAGTTAGTCGTCTTGGCACACGACAAAATTTCACTTCGCTATCGTCTTTCGTCGTCATACTTTGTAAAAGCAAACAACTCCGTTTTTAACCGGTAAACAATATTCGGGATTTTTCGATAATAACCTGGTGTCATAAACTCGATTGGTCACTCTGGTCGAAACGGGCACGGTGGCTGCGGCGGCTACTTCGTTATCCGAATATCTCTCTTTTTGTTTCTGTTTCTCCTGCTTTTCTTTTTGCAACTCCCTGTATCGCGATAAAGGTCTAAAGTAAGTCTCGGCAGTTTGCATCATTTCGTCTTTATCGTCGGATGAGGACGACGAAGGCGATAATTTCGTCCGCTTCTTGTAATTCGCATCCGAAGGCGAAGAGGCGAGACCAGGTGAATCAAAAAGCGTATTTTCTTCCGGTCCGGCGATCGCATCTGAGTCTTCGTTACGTTGGGCAAAAGTACTCGTAGACCTGGCCTCTACTTTGGATACCAGCATCAGCGGTAAAATTACATTACACGCTGCGAAAACAGCCAACAGCCGAGCTTTCATGTTTCTTTGGGCTACCAGACGAACACGAATCTGTACCTACACATGCATACAAAACACGACGATAAGAAAATTTAATTAAAAACTATAAACGTAATTAAATAAATTGTCAAAGTAAAAGATTCGCGTTAATTATGCTTTTTCTTCTTCCACCTTTTCCCCTTCGTCTACACAAAATACTTCTAGCTCTGGTCTTTTAATATACTGCACGAAAATATTCCCTAATCCAAAGGAGCGCGCGGAGTTGGCACACGAGAAAACCTTACGCTCGTTTTCAACGTTCCTCGTTCAGCTCCCCCCCCCCCCACATCATTTTCTCACTAGTCTGCGAGTAATTTGCACAGTACGTCTTCCCTAAATCCGCAACGAGTCTTGGAAAATTTCACGCGATGTTTTTTCTCGTCATTTCGTTCTCTGTTACTTTTACTTAGTTGCTCGTTTTTTGTTCGTCTTCTCCCAGATTTTTCACAACTTGATGATGAACGTGATTTTTTTATATCAACGCTTTCATAAAAAAGCAAACAAGCTTTCATAAAGAATTGACTAGGCTTACTTAGATCGTGAGAAATTCAGTTGAAATCTGATAACGACACCTGTCGTTTTCCACCTTCCAAAATCGTCTCCCTCCCTTCTCCCTTCATTCGAATTACACGTTGTGATATCTACGGGCTCAAAATTTTAAAAAAAATAAATAAAAATTGACATTTTCAAATTTTTTCCATTTTAGCCCTTCTATGAAGCCTTCTTCAACACAATATGGTTTCGAAAAAATTTTAATCTCCCAAAATTATGAATGAAAGGTATTTCATACTGACTTTAACTTCAAATCTAATTAAAAATTTTACTTCAAAATTGAGAAATTTTCAAATTTTTCCTCAGTACAGTTTTTCTTAGCAGAAAATGATGCATGAAATTCTACTTTCCTGCCACTCGATTAAAAAAAAGAGGACTTTAAATTTCGCTGTTAAAAAATTATTACATGTTAAAATAAACTAAAAAAAATTCGATGATTTTGGTAAAAATTTTAGCCATCTTGAAGCCTTTTTTAGTTCTGAAATTTTTATCCGATTTAAGTTACAACTTTTTTACAACCATTTCTCATCAAGCTATAGATCACATCGTGAAATTTAGACCAAAAAAATTAAAAATTTTCTTTTTCAACGATTTTAAAAAATTTTTCATTTGAATATTTTAAATTGATAATTTCAGAAATTGAAATAAAAACGATTTACAATTGAAAAAAATATCGTTCATCTTTCTTCCTTCTCTTACACAACGTCTCACAAATTTTCGTATCCTTGCGATCCATAGAAACACCAACACAACAACAATTTTACTACTATATCACGCGCATACCATTCTCATTCCCCCTTAAAACAACCATAACACTCGCAAGATTTTTCGCCAAGCCATTCAAAAAAAAGGAAAAAAGCAACAAATATAAAAATTCTTTTCAATGACGATCCCGTTTATTAAACGGTTCTCCCCTCTCATTCCCACCCCCACAGGGTCACATTCAATTTCGACATAAAATTTATACACAAAAAGCTCGCTTCAAATAAGGAATTTTTTATCCAATAAACAAAAAAACCAGGGTAAAAAAACACGCCAACGAGCTCTCTCGCGACCCAATTTAATTACAAAAGGTAGCCCAGCCAGTGGAAAAATTTCATTTCGCTAGAAAATTGAAAATTAGTTTAATTTGTCGATATAATAAAGTCAGCAAAGAGATTCCCTAGACTGAGCCAAAAAAAAAAGCAACGTTCTATGCAAAAACGTGTTTATACCCCGATTTTTTTATACTTTTTCGTTAAAATGAAAAACAAAAAGGGATGAGGTGTTGGAGTGAAGGAGAAAATGCGAAAAATTCGATAAATTAAAACGTTCGGGTGTAGTTATTTGATGGGTCGGATTTGGTACAAAAAAAAGTTTCCCGAATTGAAACGGAAAATAAACAATAAAGTATTTCACGATTGATTCTTCAACTAAATGACGTATAACGTTCGTACTTCGATTTTGAGAAATTTATACGAAATATGTATTACCTATGTAAGTATTCTTATCTACCCCCCCCCCCTCCCTCGACAAGCCTCGTTTATAATTTCAAAAAGAAAACGTGCTTCAGAAAATTAAATTTCTGTTGGATGATCTTTTTTTTTCAAAATGTCTAACAAAATTTCCAAATCGAAATGCAGGATTTTTTGAAAAATATTTCCACCTACCTTCAGAAATTTCACCCTACTAAAAAACTGAAATAGTCATTCATAATGTTTCGTAACATTCTCAAAATGAGTGTTACAAAAAATTTCATCATTAGAATGAAAAATAAACGAAAAATAAACAAGATAAAAAAAATCTGATTTCATTTTTTACCTACCTAGATTAGGAAGATATGTACAGGGTGACTTAAAATTTCCGGAAAACGAAAATTGCTTCGTAAAAAAAATAATAAGGCCCAACGAATAATGAAAACCTATTCACGACATAGCTGAAGCCCCATTCCCTTTTAAACATATGAACTCATCCCTCATTGATGACGAATCTTTGAAAAATTTTGAACTTTTTCGATTTCTGTATTTTTCAAAAAAAAATCTCAAACCTCAAAATTTTGAAAATTTTAAAAATTGAGATGTTTAAAAACTAACAGTTGCATATGATAGAGTTTTGTATAAGGATCAAAAATCATTGCATGCAAATTTTGCCTAATCAAAAATTTGAAGGGGAAAAATTTACAAAAAATCAAGTTTTCGTGAAATTGGCAACACTGTCTCTCCCACTCAACCCTTTTCAGATATTTTGAGTACAGCGTTGACGTTGTCCCTTACCGACCTACACGTAGGCAACCCTTCGTTCAGATCAACGCAAGTAGGCATCATAGCGAAATTTCGAAGAAAAAAAGTGACTTTTAGTGACATTTTTTGAGCAAAAAGTGACCAAAAAATTACCAAAGAGTAACCAAAAATTCGATTTTTTCGAGGGAATTTTTTTACAGTTTTTTTTTGAGGGGGGATTTTTTTTTGTAGTTTTCTGCAAACATTTCAAAGATGAATCAACTGAAACGACGCGGCGTGAATAATTTCATTCCAGGTATCGTAGCGAAATTCTATCAAAATTAAGTAACTTTAAGTAACTTTTTTCGAACAAGAAGTAACCAAAAAGTAATCAAAAAATGAGCAAAATGTAACCAAAATTTCAATTTTTTAGATGGGGGGGGGGACAATTTTTTTTGAAGTGTCCTGCAATCATTTTAAAGATGAACTGAAACGACGTGAATAATTTTATTAAATTCCTTCGTCAAAACTATAAACAAATAATAATTTCATTAGGTTGTAACACACAGTGTTGCCGAATTCTAATGTTGAAAAGTTTCCAAAAATGTTCCCGAATTCGTAAAAAGTTCTGGTTTTTTATTTCACCACCATTATATAGCTAAAAAAAAAAAGGCTGAGAATTCAAGAAAAAATGTGGGGAGGGGGTCAAAATTCAATAAAAAAATTAGGTAATCTAAAAATCTATTTTTTTAGTGGCACTAAGAAAAATTGAAAAATGACGAGATTTTTGGAACAAACAATTAATATATGACCTATATAGGTATTAGGTATCTACTCTCTAAATCAAACTCAGTCAATTTCGTAAAGCTGTGCCTTTTTGAATCAGTGAAATGAATTTATTTGAAAATCTGTGATATTTCAATTGTTTGATCGATTTATTTTAGTCAAAATTACTGATTTATTCTGTCAAATGGGGAATTGACTTAAAAATCAATTACTTTACTGATTTAAAAAACAGAATTTTTTCAAATTTATAAATAGTGCAAATTTTTTTGAAAAATCATTATCAACTTTTAATTTTTTTCTTCAAGAATTTTGAAAAATAGCAATTTTTACTTGAAAATTTGAATTTTTGCTTGAAAATGCGAAAAAAGTGACTTTGGGAGGAAAAAAGTGACTTTTAGTGACCTTTGAATGAAAAAAGTGACTTTTAGTGACCTTTGGATGAAAAAAGTGACTTTTAGTGACCTTTGGATGAAAAAAGTGACTTTTAGTGACCAAAGTCGAAAAAAGTGACAAACACCCTAAAAAAGTGACCTGCTATGATGCCTGCGGCAAGGCAATGTGGAGTGATTTCTCTCTAAATTACGAAAAAAACGTAACGATCCGGAATGTTTGGGTCATCTTTTAGTAGGGCTTTTTCAGTGCTAATTTAGGAATGAGAATCAATCCACAAAAAAGCCAAAAAAATCGAAGATCAAAAAAACTTGGCTACCATTTTTTTCCTTCTACAAGGGGATTGAAAAAATTTCAGTTTACCAAATTCAAAACTCTCTCACACATACGTTTCAAAATTGTGCCATTTATTGATCTTCCAACAATAAATTTATGATTTAAAAAAAATGGACACAATTTTATAAAATTTCCGTTAGCAGCACAAGTACATAAACCTTCAAAAAAAACAATTATTTAATATTTCATGCCCAAGAATTTTTGGCCAAATTTTTAGGTCAACAAATGAACAACTTGAATTTTATTTTAAAAAACACAAACCATTTTGAAGTTGGCAGGACTGTCATAAAATTTTAAAAAAAAATCAGAATTCATTTTTTTCGTTTCTATGTAAAAAAAAAAAATGAAAAAATGAGCGATTGATTGAAAAATGTTCGATATTACGATCCGAAGTTTTTAACCCCTCCTCCCCTTTCTACGGAAATCAGAAAGTACAAATATTTCAAGCCAACTTGGGAAAAACACCATCCAAACTGAAAAGTTTCTCTTTAGTAGCAGAAGAATTTTCATTTAACTTGTTGCTTCGGTGAAAAACTAGAAATACATCGGAGCTCGAATAAATATGGCTCATTCAAAAATTACATTATTTCCATCATTTTTGATGAAATATTACGAAATATACGATTTTCTTTCAGATTTTATTGTGCATAGATTTATGATAATAGACTAATTTTTTTACAATTCATGCCAAATTTTCAATATTGAATTGATGTTAATTTTCAGCGATGATCCACTTTCAGTTATAGGCAAACAAAGAACAGTTTACATCATAAAATAAAAACTTTGTGCCCATATTTCAAAATTCAAAACAATTTGGTTACAATTCTATAATTTTTTTATTTTTAATGATTTTCATTTTGGACGAAAAATTGTAAAAATAAACGCGAAAGATGAATCTGATAGACGTTTTTTAATGACAAAATAATAAATAATAACGACGCACAGTGGGCCAGGAGACCCCCTAAAACGTTCGTTTTGCTCAAAAACCCCGAAAGAACGTTCAAAAAATGTTTACCTCATGTTTTTGGGGTCGTAGATTTCAAATTTTGAAGAGAAAAAAATTTTCGAGTTTTTGGGTGGGGCAGGAGAGAGGGGTCTAAATTGAAATTTCATAATAATATCGTGTAATATGTCTAAATATACGTTTTCGAGGTCGTAGATTACGAATTTCGCCCTCAAAAAATTTTTGGAGTGTGAAGAGGGGCACGAGGGAGGGGTAAAAATTGAAATTTCACAATAATATAGTGTAACTTGTCAAAATATATGTTTTCGAGGTTGTAGATTACTAATTTCGGGCTCAAAAAATTTTTGGAGTGAGGGAGGGATCGAAATTGAAATTTCACAATGATAATGCACATATAATATGTCAAATTATATACATTCAACAGGTTGTAGATTACAAATTTTGTACTCAAAAAATTGTACGAGTGAGGATATAGCGAAATTTAAATTTAAACCCCACCTACTGCCTTCCTTCTACAATTTTTTGAGTACGAAATTCGTAATCTACGACTTCGAAAACGTATATTTTGATATATTACACGATAGTATTGTGAAATTTCATTTTTTTACCCCTCCCTCTTGCCCCTCCTCCAACTCCAAAATTTTTTGGAGAATGAAATTCGTAATCTACGACCTCGAAAACATATATTTTGACATATTGCACGATAGTATGGTGTAATTTCATTTTTTACCCCTCCCTCCTGCCCCCCTTCCTACTCAAAAAATTTTTTGAGTACGAAATTCGTAATCTACGACCTCGAAAACGTATATGGTGATACCTATATTATACGACACGATAGCATACCATACCGAATTTTTAATTTGAACCCCTCGCAAAAAAAACGTGGATTTTTTACTTATTTTTGTCAGAAAATTGCCCGTGTTGACAAATCGTGCAACTTTGTGCAAAAAATAACACCGGATTCGGTTTTAGAACACTAAAATCTATAATTTAAACCATATACGGACACTGACGCCGACTGAGAAAGTATAGTTTTATTCCAAAAACCATTTAAAATCTTGCGAAAATATGGACATCTTTCGAGTGTTATGATTGAATTATCATTTCTCAAATCGAAAAACCAAATACATGGCTGAATAGCCCTTACTTTTCTGATCATTTTGCACTAATTGACATCTCAAAAATATTAACATGAACCAGAAAAATATTGCTTTGTAAACACCCCATAAACAAGATAAAACTAGTTGACTGCACATCGTCGACTTTGGTGGGTGCTTGAAGGGAGAGGGGGACGAAAATCAAAATTGCGCTACTCGTTTCGTGCTACCCTGATATCTAACAACAAATTAGCAGTGTTGCCAACTTGATCCATGACAATTTTTTTTCGCAGAAAACGAACGTTTTTGGGGGTCTCCTGGCCCACTGTGCGACGCCTCAACTTCCAATATTTCTAACAATTTTTTTTTAATTCGTACTTATGCTCGGGTGAAAAAATTCAATAATCCCATCGCTAAAAAATCCTACTTCTCAGCACTATTCGTTGCAATGCAATCTAATTTCTTACAAATTTTCTCACATCTCAACTCGTCGAAAATCCCTATTTGATATGATATTTTAATCATAGACGACTCGACATTCTCATAATCTCTCTTCCCTCCGTCGCATTATTCGCCAACATCGAAAGAAAAATTACTATACTTATATCATCGATGATGATGCATTATTAAAAGCGTAATCGTGTCTAACGAAAAAAAAAACTTGTCCGATTCTTGACGTTCTCACCTCTCGGTCTCCACTACTCATATCTCCGAGTCTCAGACACGTACAACGGCCTTAAACTTGATCTTTATACATTTACTCATCAGCAAGGTTATACCCAGGGCATGTATATGGCAACTAATTACAGTACCTGAGTACATTACAAACATAATACCTTCGAATCAACATGCTAAAATCCCTCCTATGCTCTTCACATTAATCTGAACTTCACCCGTGTACAATGTAATTTCACCTCATATAAAATAAAATTTCTGAGGGCACTTACCTTAATCGTTAGCATAAATTGAAATCTTGCAGCAGGCAAAATAGAATCGCCAATGTTCGAGCAACGAAAATAATAATATTCGATCACGTGAAACTTCGGAAACAAAACAAAATCGCACTGCATTCGCGAACTTTCGCAACAAACACAAAAATAATGATCAACACGAGCAGCACGCGTAATTAGGCATCCGTTGCAGACAACACGATACAAACAGGGAACGGAAATCTACATCGAGCGGTGATATTTATCTTAAAATTTTTCATTCATTCGCACCTCGCGGTATTGTTTGCTTTTTGCGTTTTGTATATGAAAATCCGCACTCTCTCCTCCGCTTTTCAGCAAAATTTTCCATCTTATTTGGTAGTCAAATTTAGCTAGCACATAAGTGCCATAAAAAAATCACGTACCCTTCCCGCTACCCGGGGCGAACCGAGCTTGCACCTTGGTTTATAAATATTTATAAGGCTGTGCATATTTTCGCCGGAGGATTCCTCGGTCTCCCCTTTCGCCGCATCCGTAAGGCGAACACATACGACGCATCGGATATTTCACTCCCTCTCTATGTCAAGGTTTATGATATCATTGTCGCGTTATTTCTATCTTTAGCAGAGTCGAAAGTAATTCTTCGAATATTAACCGCGAGAATGACAATAGAAAAGGAGCATATGTTTTTTTCAGAACTGTTTCGCAACAGTGTGCATTCTAAATTTTTTTTGGAGCTACTCAAATTGGAAAATTGATGTTATTTTACAATTTTTTTCCAACCGGCTACCCTCCCCCCACAACTCTGGGGCAAAATTATGCAATCCGATTTCAACTTCTCGTTTGATGTGAAAATTTTCAATAATAGGTACTTAAAAATGACGAGGGTAAGGAATCAGGGATGAAACTTGGGCAAAAATCTTGGAGGAGGTGAAAATGAAAAAATTTTCCGACTCGGATTTTTTTCAAAAATGGAAATTTTCCCGACCAATCTTATTGAGAATGAAATACAAAAATTCGTGATTTTTTGAGCTAAGTACTCTTTTGATTTCTAAAAAGAACCATAATTATATTCCCTAATGACGACCTCTCTTTCAAAAATCAAAAAAAAATCGAAAATTCCATTCCAGTCCCCTGATAAAGGAGAAGGGCTGATTTTTGCCATTTCAAAATATTCAATTATTTGAAATGGAAAGAAACAGAGTTCAAATTATTATTTTGAGAATGAGCCCGAGCGAAATGAGGGCGAAAATTTTTGAAGAAAAATGCATCCAGAAGCTGAAATTTCCTCATTAAAATTCGTCCCTTTTTCGTGCTACTTTTTTGGCTTCCAAAAAAACAACATTCCTTTACGAGGTCCTCTCCTTCCAAAAAATCAAAAAATTTCTGAAAATTCTCTTCAAAATTGTCACCAAGTCCCCGAGTAGAAGAGGGCAATTTTTTTCACTTGAAAACATCCAATTGTCTGGACTGGAAGGGAAGAAAATTCATTTAAAAAAGAGTTGTGTGAAGTTCCTAAGCCGGAGCAAAGCGAGGGAGAAAATTTTTCAAGAAACAGTTGTTTTCATTTTTTCAGATAAATTCAAATTTTTAAAAAGTGTTTGAAAGGTTATTTTTAGAACTTTTTTCGGAATTGCCCAAATTTTTTGGAGCTGCCCACCAGATTTTTGAAGCTACCCAAACAAAGCCTAAAAACCCCTTAGAATACACACTGTTTCGCAAGACTGTGCAATCATATACAATTCGCAGGGGTATGTGGTGAAAGTGTAATCTTGAAGATCGATTCCTCGTTGAAGATTTTTTTTTAGGAGGGGGGGCTGATTTAGTTTCTTTTTTTAAAGAGATAAATTACACGAAATGAAAAGAAGGCCTTCAAAACTAGATTTTGTGTTCTAATTTCTTTTTGTATGGCCTTTAAAATTGGAATGATCCCCCTACCAATTCAAAATCAATCCTGTAAAATTAGAATGAACTCCTCGTATGAAATACTTTCCTCCACCCTCAAAAAATTAGTATATACTCCAGAAAATGGGCCTATTGGAAATGGAGGATGATTTTTGTAGAGATTGGAGCCACTTCTCGTAAGCTTAAGGGGATCACCACACCTCTGACAAGTTTTTATTAGATTCAAAAAAATAGAGAACTTTTCTTTTGCCAATAAATACACATAAGTAGATAAATACCTAAACCTATCTGAAAAGAAAAAGTACATTCTTATTTCTCTATAAAAATAATGCACGAGTTACAGTATTACAGAACGACATCGCCGTAGGCTGTACTTTTTTTCACTTTATACCACCGTGAAAATATTAACATAATTTTTTTTTCGTTTTTCTGCTCGACTCAATTTTTAAAGAGAAAAAGCACCCATGCGATGTCGCTACAGCCACCGCAGCGACTTTAATCCGACGAAAATTAAAAGAAAACATTTTTCGAGACAACTATAAATTCGATTCCTTAATCTTCGTAAGGATACGGTGAAGTCGACAAAGGTATGAGACGGCGGCGGGTCTGGAGACGGAATTTAAACGAGCTTTTTCCAGCTCACGTTGAATTTCTGTTGACGTCGGTATTTTCAAAGGCTTTCCACGAATTCATAAGTAAAAAGCAAGTTAAAACTACTCTCTCATTCTGAATCAGTGAAAAGTCACTGATAAACAGTCAGAATTGCAGCACAGGAAAAAATCGGCGAAATTCACTGATTTTCAGCGAATTTTCGCTGATTTTCTAAAGATTTTCACTGATTTTTCAGCAAATTTCATAAATTTCACTGACTTTTCAGTGAATTTTCAGCGACCTAAATCAAAATTCGCGACTTTTTCGCGACTGGTAGACACCCAGGCAATAAAAAATCAAAAACCAAAAAATGTTGAAACAATATCTGAAAATCTTGCATTTCAATAAAAAATCAAGTAAAGGTGATGCCCTCTGCCAATAATTTCTTAGACAAAATCAATAATGAATAGACCCCCCCCCCTCTTACTCCTCCGAAAACATATCCATGTTGAACACGATTTTCTCTCACATAAAATCGCAAGTAAATGACAAAGTTAACTACCAAAATTCGTAAAAAATCACTCACCATTAGTTAAATCATTTTCACAGCAAAAACTCCAAGCTGAATCATCTGAAACAAATAAATAAAATAAATCGTCAGTTTGATGAACAAATTATTTCACATAATAATGAACAGAAGTAAAATTATCAAAATAAAATAATGAAAAGTATTCTCTCATTCCGAATCAGTGAAAAGTCACTAAGTCATAATTGCAGCACAGAAAAAAATCAGCAAAATTCACTGATTTTCAGCAAATTTTTGCTAAATTTTCAAATATTTTCACTTATTTTTCAAAGGTTTTCACTGATTTTCCAGTGGTTCTTCTCATTGATTTGTTTTCATTGAAAATTTTTTCACTGATTTTCTCCTGTGCTGCAATTCTGACTGTTTCTCAGTGATTTTCAATAATTTTCACTGATTTATAAATGAGAGAGTACTCATCTCAGTTCCGAAGTTCGATTCGAGAGTTATTTTGGCCACATCTTCGATCATATTATTTAATCGCGAACATCGAATCACTACAAGGTTTTTATTGGCAGTGATAATAATTCAATGTGTAAAATTCTTGTTTGTCGTTCTCAAATGATACGCGTTCGACTTGGTGGACGAATCGTTCGTGAACGATATTCTATTCGTTCACCACCAATACGGTTGCAAATATCGTGCGGGTTTTGAATTTCCAATATTTCCATTTTCAGACAATCACGAAAGATTCGTGAACGTCATTCGAATCGAGTCGTTCGCGAACGATTGATCAGTTTCGTCAATATTGAGATTCTTGATAAATTTTGCCAAAAATGAATCGTTTTACAGCACTTTAAACATCCGGAATTATGTTCGTTCGCAAACGATTTACGCGAAAAATTATTTTACAACTATTTTTGCACGATTTTTGTTGCAATTCATTGATTGCGTTCATCAACGATTTGCACTGTGCTCGTAAAATCGAACGAAATACGGATCAATACTTTAAAAATGAAAAATTTCGTTAATTCGTCGAAGATTTAAAAATTCGTCATTGGTTCTTGAACGATTGATTTGAAGTTCCTAAACGACATTTCGTTCAAAAACTATTCGTAGTGTATTCTCTAAAAAATGATGAAAATTGTTCACGAATGATTCACGTTCGTAGTTCAAATCGTTCGCGAACGATTCTATTACTTTTGTTATTTTATAAAGTCAATTTTACAAAAAAAGAATCGTTTTCATATATTTCAAAAAATGGAAAGATTCGTTCAGTATAATTCGATCCGAATCATTCGTGAACGATTTACCAATTTTTTCACTTCAAGGTTACTTTTAATAATTTTTCTCAGAAACGAGTCGTTCGCGAACGATTCATTTTTGAAATTGGAATCGAATTATTCGCGAATGATTCATCGATTCTAATGTTCGGAACGACTTGACAGTTTTGTCACTTAAAGTTAAAGAGTCACTTTTTATAATTTTTTTTTAGAAACGAGTCGTTCGCGAATGATTTGTTCAGTGTAATTCGATTCGAATCATTCGCGAACGATTTACCAATTTCATCGCTTCAAAGTCACTTTTTATAATTTTTCTCAAAAATGAGTCGTTCACAAATGATTCGTTTAGTGAAATTCGATTCGAATCATTCGCGAACGATTTACCAATTTTATCACTTCAAAGTCACTTTTTATAATTTTTCTCAGAAATGAGTCGTTTGCGAACGATTCGTTTTTAAAATTAGAATCGAATTATTCGCGAATGATTCGCCGATTCTAATGTTCGCCAGCGATTCATGTTGAGCTCATTAATGAATGATGTTCGCGAACGATTCGTTTTCATGGTTCGAATCGAATCATTTGTGAACGATTCGCCAGTTTTGTCACTTCAAAGTCACTTTTTATAATTTTCTCAAAAACGAGTCGTTCGCGAATGATTCAAACAAAAGTATTCTTATTTGTTCGCGAACGATTCACGTTCACAAATATTGATTTTTCAATAATTTTCATCTTTCCAAGACATAAATTCTTATATCCATGTGCACCAATTTTCTTTCATTAGCAATAATTTATCATGTTACTTTCACGAAACGAATCATGTCGCTCATCAGGTGAAAATGCTTTCAAAATGAAAAGTATTCATTTGTTTGCGAACGATTCCAGTCTTTTTACCACATACGTATCCCCACGTAAATGTATTAATTTTATTCGCCGATGATTCGCGAGATTCACATAGAATCAATCAAATCGTTTGCAAATGATTCGTTCATAAATTGATTTTCAATTTTTTTTGAACGATTCTTTCAATCATTCTACAACATATTCCTGCCAAACACATCAAAAATCATCCGTCAACGATTCGTAATGTACTCGATGCATAAATTGAATCATTTGTTCATTTCTTAGCGAATTCAATTCTTTTTAAATAACTCTCCCTCGAATTTAATTCCTCAACATAAGTCCAACCAGAAATTCGACACTTTCGTTCGAAAATTTACGCGCAACGAACTCGTTCGTTTTCATTTTCGAACACACCACATTCGATTGCAATTTAGAAGTGGCATCAACCACAACCTCGCACATGTAATTTTACCCTTGATCTTCATTTCTTTTATTTACGACTAGCAACGTTAAACGCATACGACGAACATGTTGAAATAATTATGATTTATGGATTATTCATTAGGACGCCGCACCAGAAGCACGCACCCGTAACCCAAACCCAACGTGGTTGTTTTTTTTTTTTTCAGTTCAAGTTCACAAAACGTGTATACTTTTCCACAAATACTTGTAAATTTTCGCGGGCAGCTAAGTGCACATTCGTATACGTACTTATACGAAAAGGAAGAGGAGGAGCAGAAGAAGATATCCCATATATCCGAGCATATTACGTATCTTAATGAAACTGACGATGAGGCCGACTTACGCTACAACGTTTTTGGTAATTAAATCGCTACTAAGTTGAAACGTGTTAATTAATAGTTTGATGAGGATACTGTGCATATTTTAGCCGAGTTATAAAGCGGATTTAGCCGCCACTCGGAAGGCTGAAAGGAGTGCGCGACCCACAAGGGCAGAACGTTTTATTACGCAACCGTGAAACGAAAACAAAAAACACATCGTTGAACATTTCCGAAATGGAAATCGTATTTAAAAAAACAAAATTATTATATGACAACATTATCAACAAAAAAATTAACTCATCGATGAATTCCTTACAAACAAGACAATCTTATCGAGTCGAATTATTCCCAGGGGAAGGGGAGGTCTAAAATCCTAAATAAAAATTCAGAAATACGAATCTTTTCGACAACTCTTACACCGTCGAACATGAACTCCCAATTTAATCCTTCGAAATGGAGAAAAGAAAAAAAGAAACCAATGTACCGAAAAATCTACTAATTATCGCGTTTTACCTCGTAACCTCGAACACCGAAGCATTTACTATTAATTTGTCGGAACCCCTTTTCAAAAATACGCGAGAATGACACCTGTTGCACGCTGTTGCATCGTCTACTTCCCTCCAACACTTTTCATCTAGCGACAGGTGGCACCTCGATGCATTCTATCGTTCGAAATACGAACTCTAATTCAACCTTGGATGCTACCTATTGCTCGTCTGTGTATAATTCTTCATCACTATCACTAATGATGACCTTCTTTTCGATCTACCAGCGCTCTCTACGTCAATAATGAGAATTATCTAGCTGCCTGTCTGGTCGAGAGGTAGCTCAATTTTAACACAGATCTCATCATTGTATCGAATTCACAAACGAGCGAGCATTCCTCTTTCTCAATCCTTTAATGACAACTTGTTGCTGTTATTTCAGATCTCAGTGATTTTGTTTTCTCAAACTCATTCGACAGTGGCGATCCTATCATCGCTAGCAAATCTGGCCAAAGGAGCCGTTAGCGGATTGGCAAATGCGATCGGAATAAGGCCATCGAGTACCCTCAGTTCAGATCCAAAAGTAGCTTTCAAACAATTGCCGGATATATTAAAAAAGAATAACATGCAGGAATACGAAATTGATTTGGATAAAGCGTTACAACTGGAACAAGTGCAAAAAATCTACGACCAGGCGAAGGAAGAAATCAAGGCCAAGTTACCTGAACGAACCGAACCCTTGGTTTGAAACATTTTTTTTCATTCTGACAATAGACGAATTTGAATTTTTTTCTATTGTTTCAACACCAGTGCTCAGTTTTCTTTGTGTGGAGAGATTAAAAAAATTCCTCAAGTAATACTTCACTAATTCCGCAGCAATCACGTTCTAAGCACGCAGCTCGCAGAATATTTTTGAATCGTATCGTTAATTGAATTAATTTTTTGCCACTCGCACCTAACAATTAGTACTTCTTGAAATTATATTAACACCTTCGAATTTGTTTACATCCATACAAATTATACCATTGAAATCTCTCCCAAAACTGGCAAAAAGGAATTTTTTAATTTCTGGTAAACATGTATTGTTAAAATAATATTATCTGGACATAGAAAAACACAGTTCGAAGAAATAGGTACCATTTTCACAATACGAATTAATTTTTGGAAAAAATCCTCGAAACAAAGTTCCTAATGAATACGAAATGGTAAACATTGCACGATGCACGATTCCGGAAAAATATGTATAATTAGAGTCAAAAATTCATACGTAGAATAAGTAGTCTGTGATCCAAGAGGCAAAAAGTACGTTAGAAATCGATGTTACTGAAATTTTTTGCCAACCGAAAAAATTATATGAGGTAATGTGGATAACACCTGCGACATCCCAAAAAACCAGATTTCAATATGGCAGACTTGCACAATGGGGGGCTGGAGCCTCAAATGTATGTTTTTGGGAATGAGGTCGCAACCAAAAAATTCAAAAGGGGTCACATAAGGTACCTTCGACAGATACCAAATATGTAATTTTTTTCGCTGAGACTTTGCACAAATGGATTTTATTGCAATTTGAATGCAGTTTTTATGCATTTTTGACCATTTTTGAGGGTTATGCGCCCCTGTAGCAACAAATACGATCAGCAACCAAGAAATTATTGCAAATTACATTAGGGAAGGTCATTTTAAACCGAAATTCGAAAAAATGACTGAAAAATACCTGCACAACAAGAATTAGTAGTATGGAGTAGTTTTTGTGAGGTTCCCCCACTCCAAAATTTAATTTTGTAATTTTTCATCAAAAGTACCCGTGCAACCTGTCAAAATGCATTAAAATTTCGCGTAGAATCCGAAAATTACGCTTATTTTTCATTTTAACCCCTTGGGGAGGTGGTTCCCCACCCCAAAATCTAATTTGGTCATTATTTATCAAAAATACCCGTGCAACCTATCTAAGTAAATTAAAATTCCGCGTAAAATCCGAAAATGACGCCCATTTTACATTTCAACCCCTCGGGGGTGGTTCTTCATACCAAAAATCCAATTTTGTCACTTTTTTATCAAAAATACCCGTGTGACATGTCAAAATGAGTTGAAATTTCGCATAGAATTCGAAAATAACGTTCATTTTACATTTTAACTCATCGAGGGAAGAGAGGGTTATCGCCTCAAAATCTAATTTTGTATTTTTTCCTCAAAAGTACCCTTGTGTCATATCAAAGTACATTAAAATTTCGGGCTGAAGCCGAAAATCGTATCCATTTCAAAGCCCATTAAATTATGGCTTCGAATCCGAAGTCTTGTCCATTTCACATTTCAATCCCTGACGAGGGTTTGATGGTTTCTCTACATTTATATTTTAAAGAACGGGCTTCTTTTTCAAATTTGAAAACAATTGCACCTGGTAGTAATGAAGATGGTGGGGTGGACATCGATGAGGGTGAAAATTTATCAAAGTACATCGGTTACATTAATTAATTTTTTTTTTAAGTATAAAGAAAAACATCTTCTCTCCCAGGGGTTGAAATATAAAAACATATGTAACATTTGAAATTGACTCAAATTTGTAATGGATAATATACTTTTAAATTTGTGAACGAACAGGGGCTTTGAACATTAAAAACCCAATTTTTTCAAAGCTTCGCTCCGGCATGAACTAAATCAAATTCTATGATTCATTTGAAATGCCAGTACAAAAGTAGGCTCCCTTTTACCCTTTCCCTTAAAATCTTTCTGGTATTCCAAGTCTCCATACCCACTCTACATATACCCTCCACAAAAAAGCTTCTGACTCCACTAAAAATAGGAGAATCATGTTATCATAACTTACTTTTTGGTTGATGTAGGTAATTACCTACTGATAATGAAGTGTTTTTAGGTAATTAAAAATCGAAAAACAACAATTTTGGAGCATTCGCTCAATTCACATTCATTTTTCTCATGCACCTGAATTAAATTTTTTTGTCCACCTAAAATTTTTAGGGCTCATTTTGGGCCACCTATTCAATTCATTATTTTCTAGTTCGCTTCTGTAAACAGACCCTTCCTCCCTCCCCATCAACATATGAATGTAGCGGAACCAGATCCCAGAAGAACTAAAATTTGAAATATGTACATACTTTTTTAATGTTCAAAATTTGAAAAAGAACACCTCTCTCTTTGGAGGGGTTAAAATGTGAAATGGACGAGATTTCATTCGATACCATAATTTAACGAACTTTGATATGTCGCACTGTCATTTAAAAAAAAATATGACAAAATCATATTTTGGAGTGGGAAACTAACCTCCGGGGGGGGGATGAAATATCAACTATAAAATGGATATGATTTTCGGATTCGGCCCGAAATTTTAATGTACTTTGATATGACACAAGGGTACTTTTGAGGAAAAAATACAAAATTAGATTTTGAGGCGATAACCCTCTCTTCCCTCGATGAGTTAAAATGTAAAATGAACGTTATTTTCGAATTCTATGCGAAATTTCAACTCATTTTGACATGTCACACGGGTATTTTTGATAAAAAAGTGACAAAATTGGATTTTTGGTATGAAGAACCCCCCCCCCCCCCCCCCCCGAGGGGTTGAAATGTAAAATGGGCGTCATTTTCGGATTTTACGCGGAATTTTAATTTACTTAGATAGGTTGCACAGGTATTTTTGATAAATAATGACCAAATTAGATTTTGGGGCGGGGAACCACCTCCCCAAGGGGTTAAAATGAAAAATAAGCGTAATTTTCGGATTCTACGCGAAATTTTAATGCATTTTGACAGGTTGCACGGGTACTTTTGATGAAAAATTACAAAATTAAATTTTGGAGTGGGGGAACCTCACAAAAACTACTCCATACTACTAATTCTTGTTGTGCAGGTATTTTTCAGTCATTTTTTCGAATTTCGGTTTAAAATGACCTTCCCTAATGTAATTTGCAATAATTTCTTGGTTGCTGATCGTATTTGTTGCTACAGGGGCGCATAACCCTCAAAAATGGTCAAAAATGCATAAAAACTGCATTCAAATTGCAATAAAATCCATTTGTGCAAAGTCTCAGCGAAAAAAATTACATATTTGGTATCTGTCGAAGGTACCTTATGTGACCCCTTTTGAATTTTTTGGTTGCGACCTCATTCCCAAAAACACACATTTGAGGCTCCAGCCCCCCATTGTGCAAGTCTGCCATATTGAAATCTGGTTTTTTGGGATGTCGCAGGTGTTATCCACATTACCTCATATAATTTTTTCGGTTGGCAAAAAATTTCAGTAGGTGAACACTTTTACGTGTATGGATCATAGACTAAAGGTTGACAAGTTGAAAGAGAATAATACGTGATAAGACGATAATAAATTTTAGAAAAATTTCAACATCTGGTAAAAAAAAAGTTTAGTCGGTCTGGGATATTCGCCAAGAAAGGTGGAACCAAGCGGTCAAGCAGAGGTGAAGAGTAGTTCTAGTTGAAAATATAAATTTGGTCCATTTTTATAATTAGAATTGCCAATGTGTTTGAAAAGACCTGTTAGCAGTACCAACTGCGTTTTTTAAATTAAAGTCTCGGAAATTTAAAAATTGAAGGAGCAATGGCCTCAAAAAAGCTCAACTTTGAAAGTTATCATTGACACCAAATGCAAAATTCTCTAGAGGTCATCACAACGTTTTTAATGCAAAATTACCATTTTTCTTCAAAATGTATATCAGTACGTTTTTGAGACGTACCCAAAGTAGGGGATCCCAAAATTAGCTTTTAGAGTTACAAATATGAGTTTAATTGGATTTTTTTACCAAGAAAAGTAATTATACATAAAAAAAACATTACTTTTAGCTTTACTGCGAACCGTAACTTTTTAGCTTTTTAGGAGTTCTCAAAATCTCAAAATTCAAAAATGAAGAGTTGTAAATTAAATTTTCAAGCATCGACGCAAAATTTTTTGCGCTCAAAATTTGACCTGCTAAACGTCTTTCAAATACGAATAAACCATAAAAAGCTTTTTAGCGCGACTCAACGGCGTAAACATAAAATAGCGGTTGCAAATTTTTTTTTAACGAACTCCCCTCCCCTTTTTGGCTGTTGAAGGTCCAATACCATAAAATGATTCCGCCTTACCTTAGCCTGACACTAACAAATATTTAACCCCAAAAAATTGAAAAAATTCACGTAGTGATTACTAAAATTTTTCAATTAACAACTTTTGGATTTGGCGTCCCAAAAAGGGGCTTTTTGGGTAAAATAACGCAAGAATCTAGTTTAGGGTATTAAGCCCAGCAACTTTTGAGTGGTATCATGTGGGATTGTGAGGGCACCAAAAACAAGCCTTTTCACCAAATTTTTCCAACTTTTAATTTTCAAAAAATGAGAAGATACAAACTTGGACCTATAGTTGAAAAAAATCCTGAGAAGGAGAAAATATAAACTTGGAAAAAAATTTGGAAGTCAAGTTGAGGAAAATTTCGAAAAAACTTCAATCTTGGGAAACATTTTTAAAAAACGTGGAAAAAATTTCAGATTAATTGGAGAAAATTTTCCACGCTGAAACCATTTTGAGAAAATTTAACCTTGGGAAAAATTTCGAACAAGAACACATGAAGTTGAAAAATTTTTGAAAAAATCAAACTTGAAGAAATTTGAATGGGAAGTTGAAAACATTTTTGAGAAAACTTGAAATTTTTGAAACAGAAAAAAAATTTTAACGTGTAAGTATGCCTGTATAATAAAAGAATATTGAAAAAATAAAAAAAATGCGACGTTTTGAAAAAATCACAGCGTTTCTAATTGATGTTTTGGACAAAGAATTGGAAAAAATTCTTTAAAAATTTTAGCTAGGAAAAAATCATAAGAAAAAAATACAAATTTGGACTAGACCTGTAATGAAAATTGAATCAGAAGTTCACTAAAAGAGAAAAAAATGCTCCACCAGAACTTGCAACATTTAAGTTGTCTTGTTTTGTAAAAAATCTCATGCATTTTCTATGGCAGGGTCATTAATCAGAATGCCATTGTTACAGATTCGGAACTTTCAGGCAAATTTTCAGACAAAAAAATTGAATAAAGATTGATCTTAGATCTCACAAACAAACAAATTAAAAGAGAAATGTTCAAAATTCATGCCTTTACATCGAAATTGATAAAAATCTGGCTATTTTCTTGTTTTCCTTACTTATAGATACTTAAACTTTTTTGTTCACTTCAAAAAATTATCTTAGAATCAATTTTCTTTTTTGACAATTTCAGAAAATTACTTAAAATTCTGCTTTTCTAATTTTCAAAGTAGGCTTTTTCAATAAAAATATAAAGGTACCTACTTATATGTATTCTCAATAGGTACTTGAACAATTTCAACAAATCGATTTCAGCACTTGAGAGGTCTCAATCTATGTTTTATGATACGTTAATTTCCAATTCAACTTCAGTGCCCCCCCCCCCGCTTCCCAAGATCAATTGATCTCTCCCTGAAAATGTAGACTTGACATGTTTTTTAACCTGCTGATTCCAAATTTGAGTAAGGTTTCACAAAATTACATAGGTATTAATTCAGTCTTTTAAAAAATTTGCATAAATTTTTGCGCAGAGTTGATCTGTTTTTAAATATGACCTTGGTTGATTGTTCATGTATTCGGAACGAATATCACGAAAAGTAAAATTCCAGGAACAAAAATGAATCATAATACGTATGCAACATAACACAGAAGTCTTGTCCACTTGAAACACTTCTCAATATCTCAGAACTGAAAATAGATACCAAGCCGGTTCAAACGGCAATGTGTTCTTGGCGAACAGGGTTTTGAATATCGATAATCAAACTTTCAGTCCTACCAATAGGGTATCCACAAATTGAAAAACCGGTTAGGGTCAAAAATGGGGGTCCGTTTTTTTTTATTGAAATAGAGTCTACACACAGACGCGATTAAAATGTGGTATGTTTTTTTGAAACCGGTTCAGCAGTTTCGAACCAGTTGTCACAGTAATATCCGAAAGAATGGAAATGTGGAAAGAAGTTATGGTTCAAAGAACTCGAGTATATTTTTTTCTTTCTCAATGCATAACTCTTCTCCATTGCTAGATGAAAAAAAAATTACAGGACGTAAAATGTTCAGTTTTTAATTCTCTACAACCGTTATTTCACATTTGATATATTCACCTTTTGATAACAGGTTATCGAATTGGAAAAAACACACCGAAGAAACTTAAAAAAATTGGGCTCATCTTGCACCGATTTCAAAAAAGTAAAGATATTTTAAAAAAGTCATCTACATAAAAATTTTGAAACTCAATCACAACGGTACCAAATGTTCTAAAAAAAATGAAAAATTTCACACCGAACCGAAATCCAGGAATGAAACCCCGTAAAATAAAACTTCTGCTTTTGGCTTTCGACTGAAAATTTCAAAAATACCTAAAACTTTTGAAATTAGCTTTTGATTTTTGATTCATACAGCTAGCTTTTGGCTAGCTTTCAGCTTTCTCTCGTTTCAGCTTATTGTATGTGAACAAACTTTCGGCTTAAGACTTATGACTTTCACCTTAGAACTTCTGATTTACAGCATCTTGACAGCATAATGATAAAAATAATCTTCATGTCTGTACTATTTTCTCAAAATTTTAATTTTTTCAGGTTTGAAAATTTTTTCTCAAAATTTCAATGTATCTAACTCCAAAAAAATTTTCCCACTCTTGAAATTTCTTCCTCAAATTTTTTTTTAGCTCCAAGATTTTTTTTCAATTTTGATTTACCAACATTTTTTTCATTTACTGACATAATTGTATAAAATTCCATTATTTGATTTTAAAAATTTTAAAAACGGCATTCTCTCGAATTTTTTTACCTTGATTTTCTTTAAAATTTTTCCAACCCGAATTTTTTCAAACATTTTTCATTCTAAATATTTTAAAACAGGAAAAAGAAATTGAAAAAGATTGAAATTTTGAAAAAAATTTCAAAAGTTGAAAAAATTAGAATTTTAAAAAAATTCAAGAGCTGAAAAAATTTAAATTGTGAAAAAAAATGTCTAAAGTTAAAAAATATATTTTTTGAAAAAAATACCAGAATTGAAAAATTTTTAGACCCGAGAAATAAAAATGGAAGGAGAAAAATTTCAGAGTTTAGGGTTGAAAAATATCCTGGCCCCCACCCCGGGCTCCTCCTACCGGCGGTGTGAGCACCTACGGAGAAAAAAATGATTCGCCAGCTCTGATCATCTACAATTTCGGTTGGTACCAATCACAGCCTTGCCCTTTTTCAACTTTTTTTTTTGCTTAATCAACCCTCATGGGCGATTTTGATCTACTTTTTAGAGTTCAGTTCGAATAATTATGATTACAGGTTTTCTCCACCAGGCCACGTTAGGAATTTTTATCATTTTAATTTTTTATTGAAAAAATTCATTTTATACTTTTCGATGACTTTCAAAGCAAATAAAGAGTCCTACGAAAAAAATGAATAGAATTTAAATTGTAAAGCGTAAAATTTTATTTCTGTTGAATGTAATTAATTTTTTCCTAGGTAGCGAAGTTTTTGAGATATTTCAGCTGAAGTTCAAAATTCAACTTCCATCTCTAATTATTGAGGATATCTCAAAAACTAAGCCTCTCAGAAAAAACTAATAGGTCTCTACAGAAATAAAAGTTTACACTGCAATTTATTTTCTATTCATTTTTTTGTAAGACCCTTCCTTTACCCAGGAAATCCACTTCAAGTGTCAAACGTCGTCAAAAAATGTGAAACAAATATTCAATAGAAAATTTCAGTTGTGAAGAATTGTTTCAATACTTTTTCCGTGATAAGCGCAAAAAATTGTATCAAAATCACCCGATAAATTTCAGAAAGATTTTTCTATGTTGATCTGTGTGATTTTTCATATATCAGTTCAAGTAAACAAAAAAATTTTAATGAAAAATCTCTAAGAAAAAATGCTTGTTTTGATATAAATTTTTTTTTTAAAATGTCAACATCCATACCACAGCTCCTAAGTCGATTCAGGCGAGGGCGAATACTTTTTTGAAATTGTTCGAAATTGAAAAATACACCTCTAATTGTCAGCTATGTTTCCTAGGATTTTTTGCACAGAACGTAGTTTTTCTGATACGTTCAATTCGATGCGCACCTGTGTATAAAAAATTCAAACGGAAGTAACGGATGGATTCCTTTTCTAGCATGTAGTTTTCAACAAAAGTGCGAACAATGCAAAATTTATCCAAATGGTATCTCGTGTGAAACACGATCAATTAACGCATTCGAAAAATTCGTGATAAAAATACCCATACCAAACGGAAATACAATGTATATTAAGCCGGTACATCTCCCCACCACACCTGGATTTAAAAAGCTAGGTTTATAATCTGCACGGTTGGTCTAATTTCAATAACATGTTAGACTTGTTGATAACGTTGGTAAAATCAGTTCGATTACGTGTAGGTATTAAAATCTCGAATTTTTAAAAACTTCATAAATACGTAAAATTGTGTTTCGTGTGTTAAAGTGAATTTCTCATCTTGAATATAAAATCATATAATTCGAGTTTAGTAATTTTGAACATATCCATGCAACACAATCCTTTATTTTTTGTGAATAATTCGAAAAAATCCATGATTCTGATAAATTCTCATTTACGTAGTAGTTTGGAAACCCTTGATGCCATCGCACTCTCTCGATTCAGGTATTCGGTTGTACTTCGACGGAATGATGGGAAAACGCGTAAGTTAAAATTCCTATCTTGGAAAAATTATACACGCGAATTTAGTTTACTTTGAGTTAATACCACAAAAATAATTTTCCGGCTAATCTTCAAAACATCACTATCGTCAACTTCAATGTAAATTATCGTCACCATCGCCGATCCACTCGAAAACTGCACTTCACACGACACCCAGCACCATATTCCATCCGAATCACTCGTAAATTCAAATTACTTCGATGATTCACTTCAAACAATGAGTTTTTGTTTATCTAACAAATGAAAAAGACGACAAAGTCGAGTTGTCGAGTCCTCGAAAGCTTTCGAAACGCAAATTCCATCAATCCAAAACGTAAAATGAAATTCTCATTCTCATTTGAATTTACGTCTTCGAAGTATACGTGATATTCTCAGTGTACATGACCATCGGCGGAAAATTCTAATCACATCATGTCGTACCATCGACTTTTCTTCGATATTGTACTTTTCGCAACCGTCATCTCGCTGGTCAAAGGCTCCTCGACACCATTTCATTCCACTTCGCAACAGGAGACCGGCCATCAACATGGAGAAGTCGGTCGAAAATCCAAAACATCCATCGACATTTACAGACTGAACGATGAAGTAACGCCGAAATCTTACACGCTCAGAGTGATACCAAATTTGCAAGAGTTCACTCACAAAGGCAAAGTGGAAATCAGCGTTCGCGTTAAATTCACCACCAATAAGATCACTTTGCATAGTAGAAAACTCGAAATCAAGACTGTAGCAGTGCTGAGAACGGATAGGTCGCAGACGCCGGTCACAAATTCATTCGAGTTAGACGTAACCAATGAATTACTCATCATTACCACCTCCGCTTCCCAGCCTTTGATTTTCAATACAGATTACACCCTGATTGTCGAATTCGAAGGTAAGATAGTCGAGGAGATGGAGGGATTTTACCGCAGTACGTACGTCATCGATAATAAAGAATAGTAAGTTGGACTTATTTCGCTAATTTTAGCTTTGTACGTTATTTTACATCTATAAATAAAATAGATATCAATTGAGAATATGAGAAAGAAAGGAATCAAAAGGAATAATTAATTCAATTAATTCGAGGCAACAATTTCAAAATTCTGAATTTTGTACTGGAAAGAAGCTCAAAAATTACTCATTTCCGAGTATACTTCGTTTCTCACCTTTCCCTAATACATTTGCTCATTTTTTTTTCAAAATTCTAAAAAATCTAACACATCGTCAAGCTGTTTCATCGTATGTATAAATGGCATTATCACCCCCCCCCCCCATAAAATCGGTGGGTACCTTTTCAATTTTTTCACCCATGTTCAGAAAGAATTCCAGTTTCATTCGGCCAAGACTTCATTTCAGTTCTGGAAAAAAATTCTCGCAAAATGAAATGAAGAACTCACCCCCCCCCCTCCCATAAAGATTCAAAATTATAAATTTATTTAACGATAAAAAACAAAAAAAAGAGTGTTAAGGTCATTTTTCTGCCTACAACGAATGGTCTAAAATGATGGTATACTGTCTCAAATCCAAAAATTGATGATTAGCTCTCGAAAAATGCGTGAAAAAGTGTCAGGTCGTCAGGTCATCAAAATTAAAAACGTTGAAAAACTTTAAAACCAATACAAAAAATTGAAAAAAATTTCACAGCAAATTCAAAATTGTTATGATCTTACCTCCTACGTACGTTTTTTGGAATTTCAAACTTTCTTGAAGTCAGTCAGAGGGAGAATTTTTCAATTTTCGAAAATTTTGAAATTGCTTTTCTAGTCATGGAGAAATTTTAAAATCAGCGCTACATTTTAAACTAAAAACAGTGATTTAAAAAAAAAAAAAAAAAGGCTGTTTTAAATTTAATGGATAAATATTATATTATTTTTCACGCTGATCACGAGAAAAATGGTGAAAAAATTCCAGGACGTCAGGGTTTTTCATTGGAAGATTTTTCGTTGAAAATTTATTTTACACTTTTTGATGTAATTTTTGACCCTTAAAGTCGATTTTCTGGGGAAAGAAAGGGGTCTACGAAAAAAATGAATGGAACATGAATTGTAGAGTCAAATTTCCTATTTGTAGGGTCCGATTAGTTTTTTCTTAGGAAGCTTAGTTTTAAGTTTGAACTTTGAGCTAAAATATCTCGAAAGCTAAGCCTCCTAAGAAAAAACTAATTGGACTCTACAGATAGGAAATTTGACGCTCTACAACTTATGTTCGTTCATTTTTTTTGTAGAACCCTTCCTTTTCTCAGAAAATCAACTTGAAGTATCAAAAGTTACCAAAAAAAAGTAGAAACCCCGTTAAACGAAAAATTCAAATTGTGAAAAATCCTTCGGTGATGGAATTTTTTCACTATTTTTCTTGTGATCAGCGCGAAAAATACTTTGAAAATCACCCATCAAACTTCAAACAGCATTTTCCATGTCGACTTGTGTAATTGCTCTCGTATCGAAAAATTCCTACTTTGAATTGACCAATTCCACCCAAGCTTCTGAGATTTTTTCGGTTTGTGGTACAAAAAATGAGGAGTCTTAGAGGGAGAGGGGATTCGTGAGGGAAAATATTTTATAATTTCGTAGTCTACATATACCATACTCGTTATTAAGGGCTCACTTCATTAGGTTGAAAAATTTGGTAAAAAAAATCCAAAGATTTTTCATAATTTCTCCATTTTGCAATATTTTAGTTGGTAGAAAGAATAATTCGCGACTTTTGATGATTTTTGGACAAATTTCGCGACTTTTGCAACCTGGTAGAAAGCTAGAAATCTCGATTAATCATGCATTGAGCATGAGAACAAAATGGTTACGGTTTCTTTTGTCAAGTCGAACAAAAGAAATGAGCTATTCAAAGTTACTCATTTCTAAAATCCGCGACAATTTTTTATTTTTTGCAAAATCTGTCAACTTTGAAGCGTTTTTATCAAATATCAAGCAGTTCGAGTTAAAGTTCAAACAATTCTGAATAAAAAAATTGCTTAGTCGATTTTTTTGAAAAATTCCAGTTCGGCCAACTATGATTAGAAAAAATCGTAATTTGTCATCATTTTTAAAAGCATACCCACCCACCCACGTAGAGTTTTAGAAAAAACTGCGCCTTGGTGAGCAAAATTATTTGGTGCATGATACTCTCTCATTTTGAATCAGTGAAGTCACTGATAAATAATCAGCATTGCAGCACAGGAAAAATCATCAAAATTCTTTGATTTTCAGCGGATTTTCGCGGATTTTTCAAAGAATTCCAGAGATTTTAATGACTTTTCAGTGAATTTTCACTGATTTTCCAGCAATTTTTTTCTCTGATGTGTTACTGTGCTACAATTCCAACTGTTTTCCAGTGATATTCAATAATTTTCACTGATTTATAAATGAGAAAGTATATTTTAATATGTAAGTACCTATACTAAAATATTAGGCATGAATTTACTGCGCTACCACTCGCATATAGTAATTTAAAAAAATAGCGTTATTTTAATGAAATTTGGGCCAAAAAGTCCAAAAGAAGTCAAGTGAATAGCCTTCAAAGCCCAAAATGAGCCCCCTCCCCCCTCCATTCCAAGAAGGAGTGCAAGAGTCAAATTTTCAACATTTTCGACTTGTGTGTCGAATGTTTTTGAGGAATCTGATTTCGATTTTTGGGGTTATTCAACTCTTAAACTCAACATGAGCTCTATATGAGAATGCAGAACTCTTATTTTAACATGTATGACATAAATGTCGTAAAATTCGGGTTTCGAGGTTGCACTGCCACGAAAATAGAAGTCAACGTCTTCAAAAACTTATATTTCGAAAATTCGACTCTAGTATCCCCTTCGCATCCTCCCTCCTTCAGAGCTCATTTTGAGGTTTTGAAGCTTACAGGGTATCTAACAGATTTTTTTTTGAAAAATCACTATTTTTCAATAGTTTTTAACTAAATTTCAGAAACCTCTCAACTTTACCTCCACCCCGCCCAAAAAAAAGAGATCAAATTTGTTATAAAAAAATTTCGAATAAAAAGAAAATTAGTACTTTAAATCAACAAATTTTTTGTAATTTTTTCAAAAATATTTCGTGTCTTCAGGCTTTTTTATTTTTTTATTACTTTTCCTTGAAATTTTGACTGAATTCACTACTTTTTCACTAGATTCACTACCCATTTTTAAAATCATTACTCTTCACTAGTTTAACTACTTGCTAGATATAGTCCTAGAGCCGAACCTACTGAAAATGAGCCGAAATAATTGAAAGCTGGGACCTCTCCCAAAAGTTAGTGTATGAACCCCTATTTTGAAAACAATTGGTCTGCCGATCCCCAGCTGCTGCTTTTAAGCACAGTGAAAGCTCAAAAGTTCACATTTTTCATGAACTTTTGGCCGAAAACATTTATGGTCGAAATTGGTGTCCAAATACAGGATTTTTTGCGCTGAATCCGAATAATGAGTTTGTTGATGCTCCCCTACGCCCCACCCTCTAAATATGAAAATTGTGTGAAATTTTGAAGTTGAAAAATCATCCCTATTCTTGAGTAATGGTTGGGACCATTTATAAACCCCTTTCAACTCGGTTATGCGATTATTATGAGAATTTTATTAAAAATCTGCAAATTTTTCGAATTTTCTCCCCCTTTTATCCAGTCTGCCGACCCCTTGGCAGCACTTAGGGGTCGGCAGACCTACATATTCGGATTCAGCGCAAAAAATCCTGTATTTTGACATCAATTTCGACCATAAATGTTTTCGGCCAAAAGTTCATGAAAAATGTGAACTTTTGAGCTTTCACTGTGCTTATAAGCAACAGCTGCGGATCAGCAGACCAGTTGTTTTCGAAATAGGGGTTCATACACTAACTTTTGGGAGAGGTCCCAGCTTTCAATTATTTCGGCTCATTTTCAGTAGGTTCGGCCTCTAGGACTAATACCTTGGGTTGAATAACCCCGGAAATTGAAATCAGCGTCATCAAAAACCCTATATCCACATTTTTCAAAATTTGGTTGAATTTTGGCGTGCACTCTCCCTAATTGGACCTCAGTGCGTCGCACAGTGGGCCAGGAGACCCCCAAAAACGTTCGTTTTCTGCGAAAAAAATTGTCATGGATCAAGTTGGCAACACTGCTTATCTGTTGTTAGATATCAGGGTAGCACGAAACGAGTAGCGCAATTTTGATTTTCGTCCCCCCGTCCCTTCCAGCACCCGTCAAAGTTGACGATGTGCAGTCAACTAGTTTTATCTTGTTTATGGGGTGTTTACAAAGCAATATTTTTCTGGTTCATGTTAATATTTTTGAGATGTCAATTAGTGCAAAATGATCAGAAAAGTAAGGGCTATTCAGCCATGTATTTGGTTTTTTGATTTGAGAAATGATAACTCAATCATAACTCTCGAAAGATGTCCATATTTTTGAAAGATTTTAAATGGTTTTTGGAATAAAACTATACTTTCTCAGTCGGCGTCAGTTGTCCGCTTATGGTTTAAATTATAGATTTTAGAGTCCTGAAACCGAATCCGGTGTTATTTTTTGCACGAACTTGCACGATTTGTCTACACGGGCAATTTTCTGACAGAAATAAGTAAAAAAATCCATGTTTTTTTTGAGAGGGGTTCAAATTAAAAATTCGGTATGGTATGCTATCGTGTCGTATAATATATCACCATATACGTTTTCGCGGTCGTAGATTACGAATTTCGTACTCAAAAAATTTTTTGAGTAGGAGGGGGCAGGAGGGAGGGGTAAAAAATAAAATTACACCATACTATCGTGTAATATGTCAAAATATATGTTTTCGAGGTCGTAGATTACGAATTTCATTCTCCAAAAAATTTTGGAGTTGGAGGAGGGGCAAGAGGGAGGGGTGAAAAATGAAATTTCACAATACTATCGTGTAATATGTCAAAATATATGTTTTCGAAGTCGTAGATTACGAATTTCGTACTCAAAAAATTGTAGAAGGAAGGCAGTAGGTGGGGTTTAAATTTAAATTTCGCTATATCGTTAGGTACTCGTACAATTTTTTGAGTACAAAATTTGTAATCTACAACCTGTTGAATGTATATATGTAATTTGACATATTATATGTGCATTATCATTGTGAAATTTCAATTCCGATCCCTCCCTCACTTCAAAAATTTTTTGAGTACGAAATTCGTAATCTACGACCTCGAAAACATATATTTTGACAAGTTACACAATATTATTGTGAAATTTCAATTTTTACCCCTCCTCGTGCCCCTCTTCTCACTCCAAAATTTTTTTGAGTGCGAAATTCGTAATCTACGACCTCGAAAACGTATATTTAGACATATTACACGATATTATTATGAAATTTCAATTTAAATCCCTCTCTCCTGCCCCACCCATCACTCGAAAATTTTTTTCACTTCAAAATTTGAAATCTACGACCCCTAAAACATGAGGTAAACATATTTTTTTGAACGTTCTTTCGGGGTTTTTGAGCAAAACGAACGTTTTTGGGGGTCTCCTGGCCCACTGTGCGTCGTTTTAGCGAAGATAACGATTTTACTCTTCAATATAGGTACTAGAAATTTTTCTCATACGATCGTGGTTTTCCAAAAAATCTCCCTTATTCCTTCACCAGCAAATGAATTTTTTTTTCAAACAGTTTGAAAAACTCTCAAAAACTGATTTTCTTTAAAATTTCTTTCGTAATACGACAAAAAAATTGATCAATTTGATTTTTTTCCAGCCGGATGGCTTTAACCCATTTTGAACCGACTACCGCTCGCCAGGCATTCCCTTGCTTCGACGAACCTCGTTACAGAACACCCTTTACCATTTACTTGGCTAGGCACAGGAGTCACTTCGCTTTAACCAATATGCCCTCAGACAGTCTGCTACCAGAAGAGTAAGTATGACTAACGTAAGTCGGCACTCGACAGATATTTATTTAAATTAAGCGGTTTTCGATTAGATAAAGCTACCGCTTAATGAAATACGAGCACTCTCGAATTTTTGTTTACTTTTCTCCAATACTAATACGCATTTGTACTACTGTGCAATACGCAGCAGGACACTCGCCGCAGACCATGTATGGGAAAAATTTAAAACATCGCCCGCAATATCTACCTACTTGGTATCATATATGGTATCAGAATTAGTCTATACCACCAACGAAGGCAAGATCAGGGTGTACGCGAGACAAAATGCCATAACTTCCGAACAAGGATTTTACGCATTGCACCAGAGCGCCAAAATCTTACAACAGCTTGAAGGATACACTGGTATCGCGTACAAGTTACCGAAACTGGATATCGTTGCCGTGCCAGATTTCCCGATCGGTGGTATGGAAAATTGGGGGTTGGTCACTTTCAAGTAGGTGTTGTGTTTATAGAATTTTTAAATGATGAGAACAAAAATTCTTTCAACGTTTCACCAACATAATATTTTCATTTTGATACTTGCAGAGAACGATTCGTGCTTGCGGATAAAGAGACCGCGGCCAGCAGTGCTGAACATAAGCATATAATTACTACGCTCATAAGTCACGAACTCTCTCATCAATGGTTTGGAAATCTGGTCACACCGGCTTGGTATAACTACTTGTGGCTCAAGGAAGGATTCGCTACTTATTTCGAGACATTTATTGCGGCCGCAGTGAGTATGAGTAGGGGGCAGGGAGGAGGTTTTGAACAAAATTCAGTCTCAAAAAATGGGGAAGTGCATTTTTTCTCTTATGAGACTCAAAATTTCGGGGTAGGCTTAATGGATTCGGGGTGATGTACTGATCAAGGATTAATCATTACTTCATCCCGAAATCAATTTGTATGGCTGTGAAAACAATCGTTCCAAACCTCCTCCCCTTCCCCTACTTACATTAATGAATATGAGGTAAAAGGAGGATAATCGAAGTTTTTTCGAAACTCGAACCCGTGAGAGGAAGTTGAAAATTTTAAATCCAAATTTCACAGTCAAAAGTATCTCTGCAGGTAAAGAAAAACGATGACTATTTTTGAAACGAATAAAAAGACCTTCGACTACAATTTCTCACTATTAATTCGATTTTACAACCACAGTATCCGGGAAAAAAATCAATGAACAGAATTAAAACTTTTGAGTGATTACAGAACCGTATCAATGTCTCAAAATCAAAAAAGGTTTTCAATCAATCAATCAAAATATTTATTTATTTTAAGACGCCCGACTTATCATCTTTAACGTCTACATTCAGAAATCATGTGCCGATATCAACGTACTAAAATTAACTTGAATACTGCCTCTTCCCATCCCTTCAATCAAATTTATTTTCTACAATCCTCGACTTACTATTTTATCAACAGGAGGGAGAGAGAGGAACTGCAAAAATTCGAACTTGAATAATTGCACAAACTGGGGTTTTCTACGAATATTTTTTCAATTTTTGAAAATTTTGCACTAGAGTTCCAAAAAAAATCACAACTACTCGTATTTTAGCCAAATTTCAAATATGATATACAATATGACAATATTTCAGAACTGAAAACAGATATCAAGATGATTCAAACGGCACTGTGTTCTTGGCAACGATGACATTGAAGATTGATAATCAAACTTCTAGTTCTTCCTATAGGGTGTCCACAAATTGAGAAACCAGGTTGGGTCAAAAAATGAGGGCCGGTTTTTTCATTGAAATAAAGTAAACACACTGGCGCGATTAAAACGTAATATGTTTTTTTGAAACCGGTTCACCAGTTTCGAACCAGTTGTCAATAATATTCAAAAAAGTGGAGATACGAAAAAAAGTTTGAAACAAAAGTTGTAGAGAATTAAAAAACAATCGTTTTTTTGTTCCATACCTTTTTTTTCATCTAGCAATGGAAAGAAGTTTTAGTACAAAAGGTTTGAGTATAATTTTCTCTCTTTCAAGTCATAACTCTTCTCAATTGCAAGATGAAAAAAAAATATATGGAACAAAAATTATTATTTTTTAATTCTCTACAACTTTTGTTTCAAACTTTTTTTCGTATCTCCATTTTTTTGGATATTATTGACAACTGGTTCGAAACTGCTGAACCGGTTTCAAAAAAACATACCGATCACATTTTAATCACGTCAGTGTGTTGACTTCATTTCAATAAAAAAAACGGACCCCCCCATTTTTCGACCCAAACCGGTTTCTCAATTTGTGGACATCCCATTGGAAGGACTAGAAGTTTGATTATCGATCTTCAATGTCCTCGTCGCTAGGAATACATTGCGGTTTGAACCGTCTTGGTATCTCTTCTCAGTTCTGAGATATTGAGACGTGTTTACCGTTGACAAGAAATTTGTGTCATACTATTACATGGTACCTGAAAGACTTGAATGCCAAAAAAAAAATACGTATAACTAAGAGTACGAAGTCTACGAACATATTTCCAAATAAAAATTTTAATTTTCCAAAAAAATTTTATTGAATGAAAAAATTCAATTTTTGGACTTGATTTTTGACTCGGAACTTTTTCATCACTTTCAGCATTAGAAATCAGAATAGCAGTAAGTGGATCAATGAACGATTTCAAAATTCATAGCGTCCTCAATTTCGAACTTAGACAACATATCCACATGCGATATTCATCGAAATATGAACGCGTATTTATTACCCAATTTTTAAATTGAATCCGTCGCGTCGTAAATTTGCAAATTCAAAATTTTGTAGCTCCATCAATTTGAACGCAAGCAAAATTTTCACATTAATTTACCAAACATCTACCTATCGTATTTTTCGAACGGGAATACATCAAAGAAATTGATGCCCGATATTTTCGAACTTATGAGTATGCTCCTTCAATTCTGAGAGTCATCAAACCTTCATACATTTATTCAATGCGGATTGCTGATCGATTAGGCGAAATATTTGACTTTCAACGGAACAATTTGGTTTACTTACCAAGAATCAACTGATTTCATTTTTTCAACCAAAACATTCTTACATAAAAAAAAAGAATATTTTAACACGATAACTCAAAAATTTGTAATCTGAATTTTTCGTTAGCAAATTGATCTTTTTTTACCGTCTACAGTCTTTCAGCCCCCCCCCCCACAAGAAAATTTAAAAAATAATGTAGCCATTAACATTTTCCAAACCCCTTAAATAACCTTACATTTTCGTGAAGCCTTTTCAAGAGATTTTTGGGCAAAGCGAGGACTAAAGATCGAAAAATTGTGATTTTCAGTTTTTTCAGATCAATCAAACCGGAGACCAGCGAGGATGAAATTTCTATCAATTTTCTTCTCATTAAAACCCAATTTTGGACTATTTTCGCAATTTTTGTAATTTTTCGTACGAATAAATCTCTTGATTTTTTTATTACCTTCTTAACAAACATTTTTCTCGAGATTTTAAAAACATTTAAATTTCAAACACAATGAATTGGGGTCGAGGGGACAAGGGGGACAAAATATTTTTATCAAATTGTTAGGAAGTCTCCACACAACTTTCAAGAATCATTCTCTTCTCAAGGCAAAGACGAAGCAAAGTTGGTATTGTTAAAAAGACAAAATACCAAAGAGTTCCAGCTCAAAATACTGATTTTCTCAAATTTTTCCAGCGCATACCACAAATTTTCTATTAAAAAGTGGATCCGAATTTTTCCAACTAAAACTAAAATTTGGTGTACAACGGGAACCAGGCAGCCTCCCAATCCTCCCTTTTCGGTTCAGCCTTGTCCTACAGATCAACTGTCCCAAATTTTTGAATAACAATCCACATACAATTAGAATAATCGATTACTTCGAATAAATGTCTCAACAGATTGAACCTGATTGGAACCTAGAACAGTTATTTGTGATTGAATTCTTACAACATGCATTATGGAAAGAAGTAACCACACAAAGAGCCATGACGACGTCGATTCGAAAACGCGATCAACTTGATGAGATGTACGATTTCATCAGTTACGAAAAAGGTACATGGTATATACAGAATTTTTTAAAGGATACGACATAAGATCTTGAAAATTTAAATCGTTGCGATTTGTTTCACACAGCCGGTTCCATAATCAGAATGTTCGAGCACATAGTATCACCGAACACTTTCAGAAACGCTTTGCATAACTTCCTTTCTAATGGGTAAGTAGACTCCTGAATGCTGAGATATTTTCAATCAAAAATTCTACACACAAGAAAATACCTTTTCGTACTCAATCCCTAAATTAAATCGTAATCCGCAGAGAAAAGGAAAACGAAGGCTTAGTAAATCAAAAAGATTTGTTCGACGCATTCCAAACCGAATCACATCGCTCTTCTAACCCAATCCCATCTCATACTACGATTTCCGAAATAATGAAAACCTGGACCGAAAACATCGGCTTCCCTTTGATCACTGTGACTCGATCTTACGATACTGGAAAAGTTAAAATCACTCAGGTTAGATACCACATCTGACAGTACCAAAAAAAATTTTATTGAACTAAAAATAGCTAATTGAATACTTTCAACCATTCTTCTACTTATTTAGATGTCTTATCAAGCGTATTCAGCTCCAACACGATTACCAGATCAAAAATGGATCGTGCCTTTGACTTATACCACGTCATCTCAATTGAAATTTTCCGATACAACGCCAACTTATTGGTCATTTGCTGAACAACCGACAGAGCTAGAAGAGACTATCAAGAACACAGACTGGGTTCTGTTCAATTTACAACAAACCGGTTCGTACCTTTGTGTATGACTTTATTAGCTTCCAATTCCTAATTAATGTTGACAAAGATAGGATTTCGATGATCTAAATCTAAATTTATTCTAGGTTCGAATTTTTTCAACTCTAAATTTTTTCAATTTCATTACTTAATTCTAAATTTTTTTTCAAAGCTGTATCCAATTTTGAAATTTTTTCATCAGTAATTTTTTTCAACTTTCTAAAAAAATTCAGGTTTAAAAAAATTTAAGGAAAAAGTTTTAAGTTTAAAATTTTTTTTAAATATGAAGTTGAAAAAACTGTACTTAGCATTAAAAAATATTTCAACTTTGATTTTTCATCAAATTTTTTTAACTTTATATGTTTTCAAAAATTTTCATTTTTTTGTACTATAATTTTTTTTTAATTAGAAAACTGAAAAAAAAGAAATTCCAAAAAATAATAAAAATATGAAATTGAAAAAACCAAAAATGAAAATTTGTTTGGAAAATTAGGAGACTTTAAATCGAAACAAATTTTACTGATGGAAAAATTTTAAAATTGGATATAGGTATGTAGCTTTGAAAAAAATTTAGAATTACAGAAATTGAAAAAATTGGAGCTTTAACTTAGAATAAATTTGTACTTGGATCGTCGAAATCCCATCCGCGTAACAAATAATTAGGAGCTAATCTGACTTCAAGAATCGATTCGCAAGATATTTCACATTGTAAAATTATTCGCAGGATATTACCGAGTCAACTACGATACCAAAAACTGGGACCTTTTAATCAAGCAACTACAGGAAGACCACGAAAAAATATCAGTCTTGAATAGAGCTCACTTGATCAGCGACGCGTATGCCTTGGCATTCGATAATCATCTGAGTTACCGAGTGCCGATAGAATTGACCAAATACTTATCCAAAGAAACCGATTGGATTCCTTGGTACGCGGCCATCAAGGCGTTCAACGTATTGAGATTGGAATTACCGAGTGCCACTGGCGAAACATTCTTCAAAGTACGAAAAAAAAATCTCAAATGCCAATATCACATAAAGCTCGGTATACAAATCACTTTTCTCTCTTAGAAATACTTGTACGACTTGGTCAAACAATCATACGAAAAACTCGGATTCGAAATCAAGTCCTCTGACAGCCATCTTACGAAAATGGTAAAACCTCAGTTTTTGAAGTTGGTCTGCAATTTGGATATTGAAGACTGCGTTCAAAAATCATTAACCGAATACAAGAACAACGAAGCCGATCTCACCAAGTAGGCATCTCCCATCTTAGAAATCTGCTATAATCAATATCTATCTGAGAAAATTAAAATTACCCATCGATTTGTTTTTTCGCAGAATCCAACCGGATGTGAAACGAGTAGTATATTGTCACGCTCTTCGTAAATCGACCGACCAACAAACCGTATTCAATAAGTTATGGGCGACGTATACGAAATGCGATATATCGTACGAAAAACAACGAATTCTCACAGCTCTGACGTGTGCCACGGATGAAGAAGTTATCAAAAAGTAAGTCGCGTTGACAGATGATCCAATTTAAAAAAAATTCACAAATTCGAATAATCAGTTGATCTAAACTGGAATTATTTAATTTATCAGAGTATTATCAATAATGATCGATCCGAAAAGTAAAGAAATACGAAAACAGGACAGATCGTATTTCCTAGATTGGGTTACCTTGCGACCGACGACAATCACAGCATCCCTTAAATTTATCGGCGAAAAAGTGGCTACGATTTCGTAAGTTGAACTTTCGATTTATTTTCCTATCGCAAAGATTCGTTATAGTAGATATTTCAACTTGATCGTCAAATAATTTTTATCAATTCAGTGAACTGGACGAAGATGGCATTAATCAGCTGAAAAACTTATTGAACTCGATGGAAAACAATATACGAACCCAAGACCAAATACAACAGGTAAATTGATTGAAAAATAATTCCATCTAAGTATATATCCATATATAATTGCAAATTTTACGAAAAATTGTACAAAAAACCTATTTTCAGCTAAAAGACTTAGAAACTAAATTTGGTTCGCTGGATCAGAGTAAATATGGCGAATTCACCTCGAAGATCAAGAGTTTACAGCTTACTTCCGCAGACACAATCAAATACGATATTCAAAAGCTGGACCGAGTAGCCAACGAATTTTCACAGAAGAGTGACACCAAAACGGATATTAAACGGGATACAGATGCGGAGACGAAACAAACGACAGCCAAGCCTACCGAGCCACCAAATTCTAGGGCTGCGAACTCTATTCCCGAATTGGGATGGCGTTTGCTTATCGCCGCCACTGTGCTGTGTTACTCTTTATCAAGGGTCAAAGTTTTGTGATAATTCGAATTAGGGTTGTATCGCCCTTATTACTTAGTACGTCTATGTAATTACAAGTTAATTTTATATAACGACTTTCCGAGCTCAAAAATTCTGTTAGACTGATAATAAATTTTCGAAATAAATAATATAATGCATTATAAGATGAATGGCACGAATTACAATTCCTCAACTCATTTATTCCTTCAATTCATGCGATCAACACTGCATTCGCCTACTTATTCAGCAATTAAGCTATACCAGTTGCCTAATACTCATTTCTCAAGGCGCCAAGGGAAAATAAAATTATCATCTAAGGGTCATACAGGGTGACTGAAAATTACTTCCCCCAAAAAATTTAAAATTTCGGTAAAAAATTATTACTGATAGGGTAAATTTTTTTTGGTCATATTCTACTAATATAGATCATCTTCTAATCTCTGTATAATTTATAATATAACCCGAAAAAATTTAATAGTAGGCAAATTTTTCCCTTAAACCAGAGAATTAATTCAATAAGCTGAATTAAATCACCTGACTCCAATTTGTGAAGCGCTGAAATGCAATCCTTATTATTTCAAAATTGAACGCACTGTTTTCAGATTAACAGGGTTCAATTCAAGATTTTGAGGAACTCGTCACCTATCCACAGAAATTCCTAGATTTTATTCCACGCAATTTTTAAATTTCGTTCGACTAGGTTTAGCTATAACATTGTAAGCGAAAATCGAATTATTCTTCACAAAAAATTCAAAAATGATTGAGAATTTTTGAAGAGGCCTGTGCTCGAATAGTAATGGACCAAGGATGCTGCCAGAGTTGAAATTTTTTGGATAAGTTAATTAAGGAATTTTTGCCAAGCATTTTTTTGGGGGGGGAACTACTTTTCGGTCACCCTGTACAACTTCAATCATAATGTCAAAATTTGATGAGCATTATTAATTACACTAACGAAAAATAAATAAATGAAACTAAATTTCCCTTCAGAAAATCGCATCGTTACTAAGTTGAAACGTGTTTGTGGGCTTCATTTGCGTTTCACACAAAAAATGAAGATAACCACTTCGTAGCAAATTTAATGCAGATTAATATTGTTCATGACTGATTTTTTGAAAAATGACGTTTTCGCCGAGTTATATTACATGAAACAGTCACTTCGAAAACCCCACAATTCCATGAAACCTCATTTCTCAGAAAACGAAAAAAACTGTCTGCGCATTTCATATTTAGGCAAAAATGTCAAACTTCTCAGCCAATTTGTAGAGTATGTCATGTTAAACACGCATTGACAATTTCCAAAACTTCAAAGCCATAAACACTTAAACAGTTATTTTATTCTATGGCAAAGTTGGTGGAGTTGTGGGGTTTTCGAAATGACTTTTTTTTCAAAAAAAAAAACGTACATAACCAAGTAAATTGATGCATTCTGAAACCCAAAATGAAAATTATTGTTTTAAATCATTGAAATTTTAGAAAACGGGAAAAGGTAAGTTAAAAAAAATACCCCTCTGAAATAAGCCCTAACTACACTTTTGGGATTTTGGGTGAAAATATTATTTCGAAAACCCCATAACAACAGGAGTTGTGGGGTTTTCGAGTCATGAATAGGCGACTTCCGAGCTATCTATTTTTATGGTTCCATCGTCATTAGATAGAGCGTACTTCCAAAAATATTATTTGTTCCTAATAAAGCATACATTTCAGTGATCTTTTTTGCGTTATCGAAATTGACCCATATCCCTCACAATTTCGAATTTCGCAGATTATAGGAGGATTCATAGATCTTGCTTACAGAAACATTTAGGTGTTTTCGACGATTTGCAAAAAAGGATCATATCGACTCCTACTTGGCAAAAAAATCAAAAGATTTGAATTTTTGAAAATTAATTTGAATCCATCAACTCTCTACACAAAAATGTAAAATTTGAATTTATTACAGATTAAAATTCAAATAAAAAAGAAAATCTAAGTAAGTATTTCAACGCAAAATTATAAAGTTTTGAAAAATGAAACAAATTAGGTATGCCATAGTGTCTACAGTCTACCAAATCAAGGATTTATTGGTTCTGAAAATTCAAAAATTTCTTCATATTTTTACCCCCTCTCCATTTTTAGCAGGTGAAAAAAGTCAGTCCCCACTCCCCCTCCCCTCCATCTTTTCCATTTCGAGAAAGCAAAAAAAAGTTGTCCAACACACGGCCCCTTTTGTGCCTCCCCCCCAATTTTCGATTCTGACGACGCCACTGTGGACTATACGGAAATCCATTCGTTTAGTGTAGTATTGTAATAAAAATACGTTTTCTGTTAATTATTCGAGTTCGTGTAATTATTCGTGAAAATGTCAGTTTATTCAGTACAAATATGTTCGTTAAGCGTAATTAAGGGTGTTCCATGAATCGTTTGCCAAACATATTTTTTTGGATATAACCGGGTACCATTAAAAAAAAACTTGAGATGAACATGTTGCCTATCTTAAGAATTTAAGGGGCAAATGCTGCTTCTAAAAAAATCACGTCAAAAAATTTTTTGACCATGGGAATGGATAGTATTTTGAAAACTGAACAAATTTTCACTATATGACTTTTTGCCTAACTCAAAAATTGAAGGGCTACAAAAAATTTCTTTCAAAAACAATTTTTAAAAAATCAACTAATCAAGGGAATGGATAGTACGTTGAAAACTGAAGAAATTTTGTTCTGTGCACTTTATGCCTAACGTCGAAAATGAAGGGGCTACGGCTCGCGCAAAATACGTGGGCTTCAAAAATTTTTCCAATTTTTCCAATTTTTTTAAATTTTTTTTATGGGTTCAGACTACTAGGTCTATCAGCCCATTTTCCCAATTTTAAATGATCCTTGGCCCCTTCATTTTTGATGTTAGGCAAAAAGTGTACAGAACAAAATTTTTTCTGTTTTCAACGTACCATCCATTCCCTAAATTAGTTTATCAAAAAAAAAAATTGTTGAAAAAATTTTTTTGTAGCCCCTTCAATTTTTAAGTTGGGCAACAAGTCATGTAGTGAAAATTTGTTCAGTTTTTAAAGTACTATCCATTCCCACGGTTAAAACAATTTTTTGACGTAATTTTTTTAGAAGTAGCATTTGCCCCTTGAATCCTCAAGTTAGGCAACATGTTCATCTCAAGTTTTTTTTTTAGTGGTACCCGGTTATATCCAAAAAAAATATGCTTGGCAGACGATTCATGGAACACCCTGTATGTATGTTGTATTTTCGTGCACATGTGTCTTCAATATCAATACATGCGTTTCAAATTAATACCCATATATGCCCCAAAACTTCTTTCCTTCAAGACACTCTATCTCCTCCGCTAATGGTCGTACAAAAAAGTTTTTCAAACAAAAAATGTTGGAAATTGAGTGCAGAACATAAAAGTACTGAGCTATTTTTACCCTAAAATCAACCCCTGGAGAGATAACGTGAAAAAACAGTTTTTAGGCGGAGTTAACCCCATTAAAAAAATTAGCCTGTCTGCGGGGTTGGTAACTCTTGGGGGTTATTCTGGGGACCACTCTCGACAATTTTCCGCAATAAAAGCTTTGCTGGGCAAAAATGTTTCTTTTTTCTAATAAATTCGGACGAAAAAATTAACGGATGTGTCCAAGGATGTGGTTTTAACCAAAACGTGCGGACAATTCAAAGTTTGTCTAAATTGCATCCCGCGTAAAACACAATTGATTAAGTACTTAACGCATTAGAAAAAATCGCGTTAAAGATACACGTATCAGACGAAAACACAATGTATATTAAGCCAGTACATCCCCCACCATACCGGGATTTGCAAACCTACTAGAGTCTGTAATCTGCACGGTAAGTCTAATTTAAATCACATGTTAGACTTGTTAGGTAATAAAGTTGGAAAATTCAGTTCGATTATGTTCATTAAAATATTGAATTTGTAACGATTTCATAGATATGTAAAATTGCGTTTCGTGTAAAGTGAATTTCTCATCTTTCATATAAAATCACATAAGAAAAGTCTCGAAGACCAAGGCATATTTCGAGTTTGGTAATAATTCGACGGAATAATGGAATAACGCGTAAGTTGAAATTCCAATCATGGAAAAATTATATACGCGAGTCTAGTTTACTTTGAGTGAATACCACAATGTCGTACCATCGACTCTTCCATTTCGTACTTTTCGCAACCGCCATCTCGCTAGTCAAAGGCTCCTCAGCGCCATTTCATTCCATTTCGCAACACGAGACCGGTCATGAACAAGAACAACTCGGTCAAAAATCCGAAACCTCCATCGAAATTTACAGATTGAACGATGAAATAACGCCGAAATCTTACACGTTGAGAGTGATACCAGATTTGCAAAAGTTCACTTACAAAGGCAAAGTGGAAATCAGCGTTCGTGCCAAATTCACCACCAATCAGATCATTTTGCATAGTAGAAAACTCGAAGTCAAGAGTGTAAAAGTACTGAGAACTGATAGGTCGGAGACGCCCGTCACAAATGGATACGAGTTTGACGTAACCAATGAATTACTCATCGTTACCACCTCCGCTTCCCAGCCTTTGATTTCTGGTACAGATTATACTGTGGTAATCGAATTCGAAGGAAAGATAGTCGAGGATATGAAGGGATTTTACCGCAGTTCGTACGTCATCGATGGTAAAGAACAGTAAGTTGGCCTTATCTATTTTGCTAATTTTAGCTTTGCTGAGGTTATTTTACCTACATCTCGAAATATGATATATTTCAATTGAGAATATGAGAATGAAAGGAATGAAAAAAAAATAATCGATTTGATTAATTCGAGGCAACAATTTTAGAGTTTTGAATATTGTATCGGAAAGAAGCTTGAAAATCCCTCATTTCCGAGTATACTTCGTTTCTTCCACCTTACCTAAATACACTTGCTCATTTTTTTTTCAAAATTTACAGTTTGGAAAACGCTCAAAAAATGATTTTCTGTCAAATTTCTTGCGTGATGCGATGAAAAAATTGATTAATTTTATTAATTTTCAGCTGGATAGCGACAACCCACTTCGAGCCAAATAACGCTCGCCAGGCATTCCCTTGCTTCGACGAACCTCGTTTCAGAGCCCCGTTTACCATTTATTTGGCTCGGCACAAAAGTCAAATCGCCTTAACCAATATGCCCTCAGACGGTCTGCTACCAGAAGAGTAAGTGTTTTTTTCAATAACACCATCGATATTCCAGGAGTATATACTCTCAGCTCCAATTCTGACGTCCCATTCATTCAAGAGGGGGAGGAGTTTGTGCTCGGTTTGTGCTCTCATGCGCTGGCATTTTGTTTCATTTGTGCTCTTCCCCTTCCCCTGAGAATGAGTAGGGGAGACAAGGCAGCTTTTGTAGATTTTTTGAATTTTCTCGAATAAATCAGAAAATTTAAACTCCATTAGGTATTGTAAAATTTGGACAATTTTATATTAGAAAAAATGTTTGTTTCAATTTTTGAATAGAAGACCATTTAAAAACAGAGATGACGCGATTCGAATCGCCGAAAAGAACCGCTAGTGAATCGCGGAATCGGATTCGAATCGCGATTCGAATCCGATTCCAATTTTATTAAGAATCGCATTTCAGGGAATCCGATTCCCACATTCCGAAGAATCGCAAATTATAAAAAATATGCGATTCACTATTTTTGCGATTCCTTCCACATAATTATGTAGAAATTTCTTAGTTCCAACAACTTCCGATAGATTCAGCCACTTCAAATCAAATTGCTAATTAAAATCACGAAATTAAGTAGGTAGATATACAATGATGCACAATATACAAAAATCATTGAAAAATAAACAGGTAATAAATTATCACGACATAAAAACAGCTAAATGTGTGATAATTTCCACCTTGTCCGAATCCTAACTAGGGGGGGGGGGGGATTTTTCGCGGTTTCGTTTACCTAGGTCGATACTTCACTGAAACGACAACGGCAATGCTACCTATTTATTCTACAGATTATTACCTACTTGATGATTTTAGAATGACGTCGATATCTGCTTAAGCCAAAGATATTTCACTTTTAACGTTTTTCAGGTATGAAAAAAATTTTATCAAAAAATTAATTTTTCATCATAAATATACGAATAGTCAAGAAACTTGAAAAACTTTTTATATGTTTAAGAGACCTTAGTATGGGTAATAATTGGCATATTTTTCAACAAAAAAAATCCGCGTCCTTTTGAACCCAAAAGGCAGACTGTCTGAATCGTCCCTGGTGTATGAAGGTTGCCCGGTCTCCCCTATAGGTTGGGCGGGGTGTCAGAAACGGTGGCTCGCCCTCCCTCCTGTGGGCGAGGCATCAGAAATGGAGCCCCGCCTATTAGAGATTGAAGGGTGAGAGTGAGGTCAATCGATTGTGCTAGGTACAGACGCACGTACAGAGAGGTTTGTGCAATTTTTTAATTTTGAAAAATATCACATTTTAATAGCTTCTTTTTTTAAATTTTTTTAATGATGAGCAATACCTGGGTGAAGCGTAAGAAATTATGCTCCGCCCATTCAAGGGAGGGATATGAAAGTTATTTTTAACTGATTGCGCTCGGTTTGTGTACTCTCGTGTGATGGCATTATTTTCGTTTGTGCTCACCCCATCCCCTGAAAATGAATATAGGTGAGGGCGGGGCATCAAAAATGGTGTCTCCGCCTTTCAAGATTGAGGGATGGGGGTGGGGTCAATCAATAATCGATTGTGCTCGGATTCTACTCCCTCCCTTCTAGCCATTCAAGATTGAGGGTGGGAGAAGGGTCAATTAGAAGGAGCCGAAATGTGATATTTTTCAACTTTGTGACTAGAGATGCCTTCGCGATGACACTCTCGTCGAGAATTAGGTATGTCTTGTCTCAAAAATTTCTCGAAAAGTCTCGTCTCGTTTTTGTCTTGTTGGGCGTTTGTTGGGTCTACAATTTCACAAATCGAGACAGGCAACGCATCGCTTACGTCAGAATAACAAAAACTCGTATTAGGGTATGACTGTACTATCATGCTATGATGATAGTGTTAGAATGGATGAAAAATATATCGCTACCGTGTAAGTAAAAAAATTATGTATCAAGATATACCAAAATTTTCTGATTATTATTTTACGATACCTACTTTGTACATTGGTTCGTGGTACCAAGAAAAAAAAAACAAAAAATGGTACATACAACAAATTCTACTAAAAATTCTACCTATTTCATAAAACTGACTAAATTTTCTAAAAATAAATAGCCAAATATCGATGGCAAGGCAAAGTAATGACAATGCAACAATTTTTATTTTAAAAAAAATAATTTCATTGCTAACCAACAGTTTTTTATTTTTTCTGACTTCTGATTGGCTCTGAGATAATTTTTTTACCTATACTCTGTCCAACTTAAGAATACCCATCAATCAAAATCCAGTAGACAATTCAGTATACCGAGGGGAAAGAAAAAAACGTCGATTCACATAGCACAGCATAACACGGCAGATGAATTGTGTAGAGACGACCTCACACGGCAAAACCCTTCCTTGTCACCCCGAAATGAAACGCCGGGTACTTCGATGTATCGAAAGGAGAAGGTGCTGTATTGACGTGCAAATCTCGACATTAAAAGCCTGTCATCGACGGTCATAATCGTCGATGTCCAGGTACGGCGATTCGGCCACCAAAAGTATCGTTATCCATGTGCCGAGGAAAGTGCAAGCTTTCCTCAAAACGGAGATACCGTTGGTTTGCCCATTCAGCGATATTGGATCCTCAGTGTCCGGCGAATCAGTCGAATTATCAACCATTTTGCCGGAAACCGGGGATCCCGCTAATTTCCCAGCAGTCGGTGGCCAAAGTGGTCGTTACAATTGTAACACTCAACTGAACAAAATTGATTCTTTTTCTTTTTTTAATAAATTATTATTATATTTATCGTATCATTATCAAAAAACCATTGATTTATTTGAAATATTACTGTTTTAAAAATAAATCTTCAAGACATTACTCACATTAAAATTGTGAATCTCTCTTTGATTGACGGGTATTCTTAAGTTGGACAGAGTATACTAAATTACCTACCTAGTTGAAATTTTTACATTTTTCAATGGAATTTGGCAACCAGCAATTTTTATTTCAATGTTGGCAAAATTTTACACCCCTTAACTGAGATCGCCCCCATGAAAAATAAAATTCGAAAAGTTTGTATAAAAAGTTGCTCTTTTGTGGTCTGGCCATACCATACCCTATTTTGTTGAGCGATTTCGAGACATTTCGAGACACAACATTTCTTGAATGAGACGGCTCGTGTCTTGTTGAACGTCTCGATTACGTTTCCACATTTTGAAATGAGACGAAAAATGCCGATTTCTTGCCTCAGTCATCTCAAATGGCATCACTATCTGTGACTAGCACAAACAAAGAGTGCTGTTATAATTTTTATCAAGATTTATTTTTCAGGTTTTTCAAAAAGCATTTCTGACGCCCTACCCATAAAAGGGAGAAATAATGTCAGCACAAAGGGCACAAACCGAGCACAATCGATTGACCTCACTCTCATCCCTCAACATTCTGAATGGGCGGGGCACCATTTCTGACGCCCCGCCCAGACCTTTATTATTGATTTTCAGGAGAAGGGGGTGAACACACATATAAAATGATGCCAGCACAATCGATCAATAACGCACTATCACCCCCTCCACTGAATGGGCGGGCGTCCGAAATGGAGCTAGTACGGGCCTCGAATTTTTGTTCGCTCTCTCCAATACTAATACGTATTTATATGTAATGTACTGTGGTGCAACACACAGCAAGACACTCGTCGCAGACCACGTATGGGAAAAATTCAAAACATCGCCCGCAATGCCTACTTACTTGGTATCATTTATAATATCAGAATTCATCTATACCACTAAAAACGAAAGTAAGATCAAGGTGTACGCCAGACCAAATGCGATATCCGCCGAACAAGGATACTACGCATTTCAGCAGAGCGTCAAAATCTTACAGCAGCTCGAAGGATACACTGGTATCGCGTACAAGTTACCGAAACTGGATATCGTTGCCGTGCCATATTTACCGTTCGGTGGTATGGAAAATTGGGGTATGGTCACTTTCAAGTAGGTGTCGTGTTTATAGAATTTTCAAGGAACGAGTACAAAAATTATTTCATCATTATACCAATATATTTTCAATTCGATACTTGCAGAGAACGGATCGTACTTACGGACAAGGAGACCGCGAACAGCAGCGCTAAACATAGGCATATAATTACTGGGCTCATAAGTCACGAACTCGCTCATCAATGGTTTGGAAACCTGGTCACACCGATTTGGTATGACTACCTGTGGCTCAAGGAAGGATTCGCTACTTATTTCAAGACATTTACTGCAGCTGCGGTGAGTATGAGCACATAATGAATATAAGAGAAAATGATGCTAATCTGGCTTTTTCGAAAATCGAGCCCGTGAGGGAAGGTTAAAAATTGTAAATTCAAATTTCTTCTAATTCTAATCAATAATCATTCTCTGAGTTGTGAAAAAATTTTGAAAAACATGAACTTTGAAACTTTTTTTAAAAAACCAACGTCATTTTCGAGTTGGGACAATTTTGTAGAAGTAAAATATTAATTTTTTAAAAAAATGACGAAATTCAAGCTGGAAAAATTTTAAATACCAACATTTTAAAACTTTTTCCAACAGTAAAATTATTTTAAATTCGAATTATCTCGAAATTTTTCCAACTTGAATGTTTAAAAATTATTTTCAAATTCATATTAGAAAAAACATTTATCCAATTTGAAAAAATTTTCAATACTTAATTTAATTTTTTTTCAGCTTTTAATTTTTTTTAAATTCAACTTCATGTTTTCATAATTTCTTCTGACTAAATCATCAAAAAAAAGTTTAAAAAATATTAAATTGAAAAAAAAGTTGGAAAAATCAAGACTGGAAAAATTGTGAAAAAACTTAATTTTGAAGAAATTTTCCTGTTGGAAAAATAATTTTAAAATAGGAAATAGGTAGTTCTAAAAACATTTTAACTTAGAAATGGGACTTGTTATTTAGAGAATTTAAAATAAAAGAAATTGAAACAATTTGGAGTTGGAAATTAGAAGAAATTCGGACTTAATTGTTGAAATCCCGTTTGCGGTAAAAATAATTAGGAGCTAGTAAACGTTTTTTTAAGTTTAAAGGTCGAAAGAATGGAGTTAGAAAAAAATTTCCCAAGTCCAGAAATCGAAAGAACGAAACAAGATTCACTAGGAACGATCGACTCTTCTCAGTAATGGAGAAAAACTCCCTCCATTTGGATGCCGAATTTCAAAATTGAAGCTACATACAAAATTAATTTACCAAATACTCTCTCGTATAATTATTTTGACGAAAATAGGCACGTCAAAGAAATAAATTAAACCCCCCCAATTTTTTAATTCATGAATACGCCCCTTAAATTTTCAGAGTGATCAAACCTTCATACATTTATTCAATGTGGGCTGCTGATAAATTTGGCGAAAAATCAATATTGACTTTTAGCAAGGGTAAGCGAAAATCTGAAAACTGAATTTCTCGTTTGCAAATTCATGTTTTTTACCCTCCACGGTCGGCCCTAACCCGGCTAGAAAATTGGAAAAATAATGTATCCATTAAAATTTTCAGACTCCTTAGGGAAACAGTAGGTACATTTCGTGAAACCTTTTCAAACGATTTTTAAGAATTTCAAATCCTATATAACAGGGCGAACCGAGAACTAAATATTGCAAAATTGTGATCTTATTCAGATCAATCTATCGAACCTGAGGCCAACGAAAATGAAATTCCTATCAATTTTCTTCCTTTTGAATTGAAAAAATCATGTGAGAATGGCCCCAATTGTAATTCTTTTACAACACAATTTTGAACAAATTCAACAATTATCCTTATTTTTCGTACCAATAAATCTCTTGGTTTTTCATTACCTCTCTAACAAACTTTTTTTCTCGAAATTTTAAAAACTTTTAAATTTCAAACACAATGAATCGTGGTCGAGGGGAAAAGGAGGATAAAATATTTTTATCAAATTGTTAGGAAGTCTTCACACAACTTTCAAGAATCACCCTCTTCTCAAGGCAAAGACAAAGCAAAGTTGGTATTGTTAAAGAGACATAATACAAACAATTTCCAGCTCAAAATATAGATTTTCTCAAATTTTCCAATAAAAATTGGATCATAATTTTCACAATTAAAAATAAAATTTGGTGTACAACGGGAGCCAGGCGGCCTCCCAACTTAATTACAAACCACATGCATATGCAATTAGAATAGTCGATTATTACGAATAAATTTTTCAACAGATTGAACCTGATTGGAACCTAGAACAGTTATTTGTGATTGAATTCTTACAATATGCATTATGGAATGAAGTAGCCAGACAAAGAGCCATTACGACGTCGATCCGAAAAAGCGATCAACTTTCTGGGGTATACGATTTCATCAGTTACGAAAAAGGTACATGGTATATATATGTACAAACATTTTTGAAGGATACGACATGAGATCTTGAAAATTTAAATCGTTGCGGTTTGTTTCACGCAGCCGGTTCCATAATCAGAATGTTCGAGCACATGATATCACCGAACACTTTCAGAAACGCTTTGCATAACTTCCTTTCTAATGGGTAAGTTGACTCCTGAATGCTGAGATATTTTCAATCAAAAATTCTACACACAAGAAAATACATTTTCGTACTCAATCCCTAAATTGAATCGTAATCCGCAGAGAAAAGGACAACGAAGGCTTAGTAAATCAAAAAGATCTGTTCGACGCATTCCAAACCGAAACACAACGCTCTTCTAACCTAATACCATCTCATACTACGATTTCCGAAATAATGAAAACCTGGACAGAAAACAGCGGCTTCCCTTTGATCACTGTGACTCGATCTTACGACACCGGAAAAGCTAAAATCACACAGGTTGATACCATATCTGACAGAATCAAAAAACATATTTTTTATTCAACTGAAAATAGCTAATCGAATACTTTCAACCATTCTGCTACTTACTTAGATATCTTATTATCAAGCGTTTTTGCTTGAGTCACAATTACCAGATCAAAAATGGATCGTGCCTTTGACTTATACCACGTCATCTCAATTGAAATTTTCGGATACAACGCCAACTTATTGGTCATTCGCTGAACAACCGACAGAGCTAGAAGAGACTTTCCCGAACACAGACTGGGTTCTGTTCAATTTACAACAAACCGGTTCGTACCTTTTTGTACGACTTTATTAGCTCCTAATTCCTAATTAATGTTGACAGAGATGGGATTTCGATGATTTAAGTTTAAATTTATCCTAGGTTTGAATTTTTTCAACTCTAAATTTTTTCAATTTCATTACCCAATTCTAATTTTTTTTCAAATCTGTATCCCATTTTAAAAATTTTTTCGCAAGTAATTTTTTAATTAAAATTTTTCCAAAACATTTTCAAGTTGGAAGAAATTCTAAAAATATGAAGTTGAAAAAACTTTGGCATTAAAAATTATTCCAACCTTGATTTTTCTTCAAAGGGCATGGCCGGATAAGGGGTGAATTTGGCCCCCGCTCCGATTTTCAATTTAACCCCGTTAGATGGTGCCCCTTGATGTAAAAACTCTCTAGAAAAATTTTTGAACCCCAACCCCCCTCCCTTTCGGAGTTATGGCCATTTTATCGCATTATTTTCAAGAATTTTTAATTTCCATAAAAATGAACGAAATTTTTTGTTCTCTGGCACAAAGTTACATCTCGTAGAGTAGAGGTGTATTTATGGTGATTTTTTCAACAATTTTGGTGCACTTTTTCATGTTTTTTGGCTATTCAACGTTTTCAATCTCGTAAAAAACACCATATAAGCGAAGAGCGACCACCCTGGAAAAATTATTAAAAGATGTGTTTTTCATGTAGAATTTCGCTGTGTATTTGGTTTTGGCCATTTCTTTGAACTAAGGGCCGAAAATTGCGAAAAACTTCGCAAAAATGTTGTAATTTTAGCAGATTTTTCAAATTTTGAGCGTTTTATTCAGAAAAAAATGGATAAATGAAAATACTAACACCATATTCGTGTTCAGCGGGTCAAAATACCCCGATGAACACTCTTTTTGCAATAGTTTTGCTTGAAGTTACAAAATTTAATTTTTTCACTGATTTTTCATGGCGAAAAAACTGAAAAAGATAAATTTCGAGACGTTAAGCAAAACAATCGGGAAAAGGGTGTTAATCGGGATATTTTGACCTGCTGAACACGAATATAAGATTGATTTTTTCATTAGGTCATTTTTCCTCTGAAAATTTGTAAAATTCAAGTTTGAATCAGGTCTTTCGAGAAATAAAGTTGAAATGCATAATAAATACATCCTGGTTCTACGATTCAAAATTAGTCAGAAATCCACATTTTTCCGATTTCAAATCTATAGAGTCACATTACGCAGGCATACCAAATAGTAAGGCATCACACTTTCCAGTTCAAGTGGAGTGGTGGTGAAAATTTTTTTACGCATCCTTTACGTCTTTGACATTGAATCGTGCTATAGGATTACAATATTGCGCGACCAGAACACAGGAACGTTTCGAAAATTTTTCCACAGGCAACATAGCAGATCGTGATCGAAAAAATTCCATAAGAACAAGAGCGAGGCATTGAAAATGACTTAATTTTTTTCAAATTCCTAATTTTCATTTCGGTATCTTGCGTAACGTTGTACAAAATTGATTAATTTCGTGTTACTGATAATCATGAGGGGAGGAGGAGGGGGGAGAGGAGGAGAAAATTAATATCAAAAACACAATAACCTTCTCTTTTCGAAAATAAAACATTCAAGACCATTAAATGTAAAAATACACGTATGAAAGTAAAATTAAAATACTATGAGGTCTGGCGGGGGAAGGGGGGATAAATGAGATACCACCAAATGAAAAAATTAATCCCATATTCATGTTCAGCGGGTCAAAATACCCCGATTAACACCTTTTTCCCGATTGTTTTGCTTAACGTCTAGAAATTTACTTCTTTCAGTTTTTTCGCCATGAAAAATCAGCGAAAAAAGTATATTTCGTAACTTCAAGCAAAACTATTGCAAAAAGGGTGTTCATCGGGGTATTTTGACCCGCTGAACACGAATATGGTATTAGTATTTTCATTTAGCCATTTTTTTCTGAATAAAACGCTCAAAATTTGAAAAATCTGCTAAAATTACAACATTTTTGCGAAGTTTTTCGCAATTTTCGGCCCTTAGTTCAAAGAAATGGCCAAAACCAAATACACAGCGAAATTCTACATAAAAAACACATTTTTTTAGTAATTTTTCCCGGATGGTCGCTCTTCGCTTATATGGTGTTTTTTACGAGATTGAAAACTTTGAATAGCCAAAAAAACATGAAAAAGTGCACCAAAATTGTTGAAAAAATCACCATAAATACACCTCTACTCTACGAGATGTAACGTTGTGCCAAAGAACAAAAAATTTCGTTTATTTTTATGGAAATTAAAAATTCTTGAAAATAATGCAATAAAATGGCCATAACTCCAAAGGGGGGGGGGGGGTCAAAAATTTTTCTACAGAGTTTTTACATCAAGGGGTAACATCTAACGGGGTTAAAGTGAAAATTGGAGCGGGGGCCAAATTCACCCCTTATCCAGCCATACTTACCCTTTTTTGAACTTTATATTTTTCAAAATTTCTTAAATTTTTTCTACTAAAGTAAGAATTTTTTAACATAGGAAATTGAAAAAAAAAATCAACTTGTTTTTCAAAATTTGTTCCAACTTAAAAAGTAATCAGTAGAAATTCTAAGACGTAATAAAAATATAAAATTAAAAAAACCAAACTTGAAATTTTTTGGGAAAAAATAGGAGAATTTAAGTAATTGAAAAAATTCGAGCTTAGGATTTAAATTTGGACTTAGATCGTTGAAATCTCATTTGCGTAAAAATTAATTATGAGTTAGTCTGACTTCAAAAATCGATTCGCAGACATTTCAAATTGTAAAATTATTCGCAGGGTATTACCGAGTAAACTATGATATTAAAAACTGGAACCTTTTGATCAAGCAACTGCAGGAAGACCACGAAAAAATACAAGTCTCAAATAGAGCTCAATTGATCAGCGACGCGTATGCTTTGGCATTCAATGAATATTTAGAGTACTGGGTGCCAATAGAATTGACCAAATATTTATCCAGAGAAACCGATTGGATTCCTTGGTACGCAGCCATCAAGGCGTTTGAAATATTGAGATATAAATCAACGAATCTCACTGGCTATAAGTTCTTCGAAGTAAACAAAATTTCAAATACTCAATTCAATATCACGAAAAGCTCGGTATATAAATCACTCTTTTACTCTTAGAAATATTTGTACGACTTGGTCAAACAATCATACGAAAAATTTGGATTTGAAATCAAGTCCTCTGACAGCCATCTGGCGAAAATAGTAAAACCTCAGTTTTTGATGATGGCTTGTAATTTGGAAATTGAAGACTGCGTTCAGAAATCATTGAACGAGTATAAAAACAACGAAGCCGATCTCACCAAGTAGGCATCTTCCACCTTGAGAATCTGCGATAATCAATATCTATCTGAGAAAGTTAAAATTACCCATCGATTTGTTTTTTCGCAGAATCCAACCGGATATGAAACCAGTAGTATATTGTCACGCTCTTCGTAAATCGACCGATCAGCAAACTGTATTCAACAAGCTATGGACGATTTATACCAAATACGACATACCGTACGAAAAACAGCAAGTTCTCACAGCTCTGACGTGTGCCACGGATGAAGAAGTTATCAAACGGTACGCCGGCCGCGTTAAATGATGATCCAATTTAAATTTTTTTCGACGAATCCGAATAATCCTTTTGGTTAAATTCGAATTACCTATTTAATTTATCAGAGTATTATCAAAAATAATCGATCCGAAAAATAAAGAAATAAGAAAACAAGATAGACAGTATTTCCTAGACTGGGTGATATCGCGACCAACGACAATCACAGCATCCCTGAAATTTATCGGCGAAAAGGTGGCTACGATTTCGTAAGTTAAACTTTCGATTTTTATTTTCCTATCGCAAATATACGTTATAGTAGATATTTCAACTTGATCGTCACATAATTCTTATCAATTCAGCGAATTGAACGAAGATAACATTAATCTGCTAAAAGACTTATTGGACTCGATGGAATACAGTATACAAATCCAAGACCACATACAACAGGTAAATTGATTGAAAAATAATTCCATCTAAATATGTATATCCAAATATAATTGCAAATTTTACGAAAAATTGTACAAAAAAACGATTTCTAGTTAAAAGACTTGGAAACCAAATTTAGTTCGTTGGATCAAAGTAAATATGGCGAATTCACCTCAACGATCAAGAATTTACAGCTTACGTCCGCACTCACAATCAAATACGATATTAGAAAAATGTCCCGAGTACACGGAGAATCTTGGACGAGTTGGAGTAATACCAAAACGGATACGAAACAAACGATAGCCAAGCTTACCGAACCACCAAATTCTGAAGCTGCAAACTTCGTTCCTGAATTGAGATTTCGTTTACTTATTACCGCCACAGTTCTGTGTTACTCTGTATCAAGGGTCAACATTTTGTAATAATTCGAAAAAGGATCTTCTTTTTCCCTTATTATTTAGTACGTCTAGGTACGTGTTAATCGAAAGTAAGTTAATTCAATATAATGACTTTTCCAGCTAAAAAATTCTTGTTAGACTGATCATAAATTTTCGAAATAAATGAGATTATTGATGACTCGAATCACAATTCCTCAACTCTTTTGTTCCTTCAATTCATCCGATCAACACTGCACTCGTCTATTTGTTCGACAATCAAGCGATAGTAGTTGCCTAACACCCATTTATCAAGGCGCCAAGGAAAAATAAAATTATCATAGTTAAAGGTTATATGTACAACAACTTCGACCATAATTATGTCAAAAATTGGTGAAAATTAATCATTTCACCAATAGAAAATAAATAACTGAAACTGAATTCCCCTTCAGAAGGAAGAAGTTTCAAAATATGGATGTGTTTTTGGCATATAAATACTTTTTGAAAGTATGAGAAATTATTTAGTATGCTACAATCAATTTTTATGAAGTCCGTATCTTTGATAACACTTCTACAGAAAATAAAAACAACACTTAAAATTTGATACTTCAATTTAAGAAATCATTCGAGAAATTTTAAAATGTGATAAAAGCATCACGATGAGAAATTTCAAAAACAGGCCAATTCTACATCCCAACATACGATATTTCAATAAAAATATTATACACTTTTAAAACTCATCGTACATTTCACATTTCAAGTCATTAATTAGCATTGAGGTGAAACGGATGAAATTTTTGAATTTTTTAAAGTCTGACAATTCAATAAAAAATGTTAATAAAAGTGAACTCAGGTCTGTAGCGAAGAAGAATGCGAATCTGGGTGGACCTGACCTTTTCAAAAAGTAAAAAGCTTGGCTTGACCAGTTTTTTCAAAAATTTCTCAATTCTTTCCCAAAAAATAAGTTTACTTACTTACATATCACAATTTATGGGCAATAGAAAATCAAAAACCAAAAAATGTTGAAACAATATCTGAAAATCTTGCATTTCAATAAAAAATCAAGTAAAGGTTATGTCCTCTGCCAATAATTTCTGAGACAAAATCAATCATGAATGGACTCCCCCCCCCCCCTCCTACTCATCCAAAAACATATCCATATTCAACAAAATTTTCTCTCACATAAAATCGCAAATAAATAACAAAGTTAACTACCAAAACTCGTAAAAAATCACTCACCATTAATTAAATTCTTTTCACAGCGAAAATTCCTAGCTGAATCATCTGAAACAAATGAATGAAATAAACCGTCAGTTTAATGAACAATTATTTCACATAATAATGAACAGAAGTAAAATTATCAAAATAAAATAATGAAAAATACTCTCTTATTCCGAATCAGTGAAAAGTCACTGATAAACAGTCAGAATTGCAGCACCGAAAAAAATCAGCAAATTTTCGCTGATTTTTCAAAAATTTTCACTGATTTTCCAGTGATTCTTCTCACTGATTTGTTTTCCTTGAAAAGTTTTTCACTGATTTTCTCCTGCGCTGCAATTCTGACTGTTTCTCACCGATTTTCGATAAATTTCACTGAATGAGAGAGTATGTTTCGTTGTTTCGTTTCTGAGCTCAGGAGCCGGAACACAATTCGTCTCATAGTTAATTGCACATTCAACTATTTTCACCTTTTTTTTAAACACCTCACTCTCAAAAAATCCAAAATGTATGACTTATGCAAAACTTATGATAAGATATTTCTGCTCCTCCCTCCAACGCTAAAAAAATCACCCGTGTAAAAAATTGAAATAATCTCCATGTTTCACAGAATCTCGTTGAATTTTTTTTTTGAAAATTCATCAGCATCTATCTATAATAAAAAAATAAAAATTTAATCAATAAATGAACGAAATTTAAAAAATTCAAAGCTTAATCAGGGTGTCTATCGGTTTTTCAAAATGTAATTTTGAAACTTTTCTCTAAGGAATCTAGTATATACCTCTCAATTTTACCCCCCCCCCCCGAAGAATTTCAAAAAAGAGACATATTTCCAAATGATTTCTCCTTTTGAATTTTTAAAACATGCCACTGAAAATTCCAAAACTCTCAGATTTTTTTAGATTTCCTCGAGAATAGACACGATACTTCCTTTTGAAAATCCCAATCGTGATCGCTATTGTCCGTCCAATCAAATTGTGTCAGTTTCGTTACCCAAAAGCCAAAAACAAAATTGCTGTAGTTGAATGAGAAAAAATCAAAATTCTGTTTGCTTTTTACTAACGAAACTGACACAATTTGGCTCAAGCTATGTTGGACGGACAATACTAAGTCTCCCACAAGAACATATTTTTTCTGCTTCAAAATATTAAATTGTCTGAAATAGAAGGGACGAAGGTTTATAATTTAAGGATGGGTTTTGAAAATTTATGAGCAGAGGCGGTTCGAACACAATTTTTTTGGAGGGGAGAGGATGAGGTTCAAAATTGCTGGCCAAAAAATTCAAAATTTTCGACTAAAAATTTTAAAATATCAATCCTGCTCATGCCTGCAAATTTTTCTCACGGTAATTTCATTGTAGATAGTTGAAAAAACCTATGAAAGTGTTTATTGGTTCAAGTTCCGAGCGAAGCGAGGATGAAAAATCCCAACTTGAATAAAAACTCGGCCGACTTTTAATTTAAAATTATTAAAGGATAAATACGATCGGGCCGATCGCAGCGAGGCCAAAGCTTTCAAAAAATTTGATTTCCAAACATCGAAAATGAGTTTTAAGGAGAAAAAATTGAATAAAATTAGTTGAAACAATTTTGAGGAAAAATACGAAAAAAATCACTTCTGGAGGAATTGGTTTATTTTAAAATTATGGAAGGAAAAATTAAATATGGCCGAGCACAGCGAGGCCGAAGTTTTTGAAAAATTATGATTTGAGGAATAAGTAAACCCATTAAAAATTACCAAAATACCACAATTTCCGTTCCGTTCGTAATAAATTCATATTCTTTTTTATTTTTATCAAAAAATAAAATTGAGTTATTTTTCATTAGGTACTTATGCTACAAAATTTCCAAAAAAATTTTTGAATTTGCCAAAATTTTCAAAATTTTGCCGAATATGTTGACTGGAAACCGGCTGGGGGATTACTCCCCCCCCCCCCATCGCGCGGCCCCTGTAACTCAGAAGCAATTCTTGCAACAGATTCGACGATTTTAATGATACTTGAGAATTTCTTCAACTATTCCATAATTTCCTTGAATTTCGATTTAAAAAGTGATTTTTAGCAGCTTGACGGAAGTAATTTTACTCTCTCATTCTGAATCAGAGAGAAGTCACTTATAAATAGTCAGAATTGCAGCAAGGAAAAATCTGCAAAATTCGCTAATTTTCAGCAAATTTTCGCTGATTTTTCAAAGATTTTTACTGATTTTTCAACAAATTTCATAAAGTTTACTGACTTTTCAGTGAATACCTATTCACTGATTTTCCACTAATTTTTCTCACTGATTTATTTTCAGTAAAAAAATGTTCACTGATTTTCTCCTGTGCTGCAATTCTGACTGTTTCTCAGTGATTTTCGATAATTTTCACTGATTTATAATTGAGAGAGTACAGATACGAATCCTGAAATTCATCAATTTTTTACCTCCCTCCTTCCGCCATCGCTCGAATCTTTTACTCCTTCATACCCGAACTATGCAACGATTACGATACGATCAACCCCAGTTGAAACTTTTTCATTGATAAACATTGAAACACCCACGAAAATCAAATAACCTACGACCTAAGACAAATCAACGTCAGTCCCCTTTTTTCCAATTTCTGAAAAAGCCTTCGAAATTCGTAGCTTTTCACCCAACAATCATCAACCTTACGTTTCACAAAGCTATACAACCACTTTGATGGCCACAAGTACATATTCAGCTCAAAAACAGCCAAACTCTCAGACTGATTTTACGAACCACCCTATGCGACGTTACTCAAAATATAGCAGCTAATTCTCGACATAGTCACGCGTACAAATATTCGTCATCGACGCAGCCCGACGTCGCTTACGACACGGCATCATCCTTATACGAAAACATCGTCCAGGCTATTATCGGACTTTGACAGCCGATCATTATCACGCACCATGTGGTATTTACCTCAAATAACATTTACAGTTGTGAAATTAGAGGGTAGCAAACACCTCGAGCTATCATTAACACTGTCATCTTACTCACGCATAGGCCCTCTAAGGAATACATAAACAATCAATACGTAACAGCACGACCTCCAAAAAAGTCCTTATAAATATTCGAGTCGAACGGTGACATTTTACCCATACGCAGTCGATCGTGTTCCTGCTAAAGGACTATCATTTATAATAAAGTGCCGTGAATTCGAAACCAAAAGTTACCAAATTTTATCGTATTATAAGTAATTTTTTTCTACCTTCTAGTAATAATTCAGAAACATAATGAAGATTTTGGTAAGTAGCTTCCTTCTCACCGCGAGTTATTTTTTGCCTATTTTAAAAATTTTGATAGAACCAGTTTCGTTGAATGTTTTTTTTTTTGCTATTTTGAAAGAAGACCGATCAAAGCTGAATTATTTTTCTGTCTCTGTCTTTCCTCCACTTTTGCTAGTATATTTTTTCATCGATCATAATTACATATTAATATTACCAAGTATTATGTAACTGGATAAACGATTTTCCGCAGCTTTTCACCGTATGCTTATTATCCGCCATTTTGGTAACCTTGGCCATGCCCCATCACAAATTCCATCACCGAGGAGGCCTATACGGAGGTCTCAGCGGCACCATAGGCTATGGTTTCGGATACGAACCGCAGTATCACCACGAATACATATATCCACCGCCGGTACAACATCATCATACCGTTATAACATCCTATCCTGATTATTTTTATTAATTTGAATTAATCGATGGCCCGACCAATTCGATGTACATTCAATTATCAATGTAATATCGCGTAGGTATAAGAATGTTTTAATTATTTTATAAAGTAAGTATGCCCATTATAACTTTATTAATTGTGCATATCAATAAAAAATTCCGCTAAAAAATTCAGATTTCTATTCGCCATCAGAAAAATTTCAATTTCTGCCATCCTAACCCTAAAAATAGATTTCAGTGAAAAAATGATGAGAGTTGGTATGGTGAACAACAAGACCAAAACAAAATTTTAAAGAAAGGGAGCCACACAAAATTTGCTGTAGGGATACAGGGAGTGAACTTTTGAGGCCCCAGCCACCTTATTTGGTAAAGTTGAGTAAAATAGACGTTCTTGAAGTCGATTTCATATCTGAGCACGAATATGTCATTACTTTTGAAATCCGATCACTAGGAGTGCCCCAAATTTCAACTCAAAAATGCCCCTATTGGCGAGGAAGGCTCATTTCATGTAAACTCGACCAGGTTTTGACCTTGGGTCTTCCGATTGAGGCTCAAAATTTTTTCACGGGTTCTCCTCGATGGTCTAATGAAGGAATCGCCGTCATTTCGATCCTAATCCTTCAGGGGGCGGGGGATGGCCCTTGTTATTTTCGTGTAATTGGAATTATTTGCGAAATGGCTGAACTTTGAGAGCTCATATCTCGAGATCGGTTAGGTCCAAGATGAATCTGTTTATGCGGTTTTGTAGAGAATTGAAAAGAGATTCAAAATTAATAATCACATTTTGAAAAGTTCAAAGTTGAACTTCCGTGATGAAAGCTCAACTTTCATGATAAGTACAAAAGATGAAGGGCTCCATTTAAAAATCTGAAAAAATTATTATGAAAAGAACTTTTTATGTATTTTTCAACTAATTACTTTTCAAAATGGGATCTCAACACCCCTAGGGGGCACAGGGGTCCTAAAGTTTGGTCACAATTCAAAAAAATGGAAAAAGTGAACTTATACATCGATTTTTACAAATTCGAGGCGCTGAGTTTGAATATGTGCTCAGTTTTTTCATCCAACCCCTCAGAATCTGAACCCCCTATCAGTCCCCTGATGAGATCAAAATTCAAAAAAATGAAAAATAACGTGTGACGTGTCGTTTGTAGGGTTTTTGAGGCTGCTGAATTCGAATATTTGATTATTTTTGGAATTTGACCCTTTACTGCCCCCCTAGCCCTCCAATTTTGAGAAATGCATGCAAAAAAATGGAAATAGCATGTGTCATATCGATTTCTACTAATTTGAGTGTGCTGAGCTTGATTACCAACTTACTTTCTTGATCCGTCTCCCCCCGTGCCCCATACTGACTTCCAAATTATTAAAAAAATATGTAAAAAATTGATGTTTTTTTTAAAATTGGGGCTAGGGGGACATTAACTGAAGGATTAGGATCGAAAAGACCATCGAGGGGAATCCGTAAAACAATTTTGAGCAAATCGGAAGACGCAAAGTCAAAACTTGGTCGTGTTAACATGGAATGAGCCGGAAATAAAAACTGACAAGGGAGCTACCCGAAGTCGGACACGCGGAATGAAAATTTTTTTTCACAGGCTTATAGAGAATTACCAAAAACTTCCATAGCCAAAATTTCAGCCCCTAAAGTTGATATGGGGGGGGGGAGCTATGAGAGTTTGAATTTCAAGAAATCGCCTAATACACCGAAAAATTACAAAAATCTAAATAACTCGCGTTCTTATGGCGTTTGGGAGATGGATTTTATACCATGAACTGCCCTCGGTATTGGCCATCTAAAGATGGGATAGTCGCCTAGGTTCGCGTGTAACATCAGGGGGTGGGGGGATTTTCACTCATACATTGGTCGTTATTACAATTTTTCTACATCACGCATAAAAGGTATGAGTGAAAATCCCCCCCCCCCCTCCTGATGTTAAACTCGAATCTAGGTGACTATCCCACCTTCACATGGCCTTCCTGGTCTAAAATCCATCTCCTAAACGTCAAAAGAACGCGAGTTACATATTTAGATTTTTGTAATTTTTCGGTGTATTAGGCGATTTTTCGAAATTCAAACCTCCATAGCTCCCCCCTATATCAACTTTAGGGGCTGAAATTTTGGTTGTGGAAGTATTTGGTGATGCTCTACAAGCCTGTGAAAATTTTTTTTCATTCCGCGTGTCCGACTTCGGGTAGCTCCCTTGTGAGACAAATTAAATGACCCCCCCCCCCTCATTTCACAAAAAATCTACATTCATCTTTCAAGCTACAAGATTTCTTTTTATCAAATTCAAATTACTCACTCAAACTCTTCGAAATGAAGGCAAAATTTTCTCGATCACTTAGAAAATTTTTTGATGATTTAAAAAAATTTTCAGATGGAAATACTGCCAGAAAACTTCTCAAAAAATAATTTTAATATATTTCAATGGCAAAAAATTATTTGATTTACTTTTTAAACCACAATGAACAACGCGAATTTTTTGAAAATTACGGGAATCAAACTCCAGCAGGCAGTACTTCGGCGAACATTTTTTTCTAATTTCATCAAAAATTATATTAGACGACCAAAAAAACTTTTGATTTGCAATTTTTGATACGTTTAGGTGAACAATTTGAATTTGGTAAAAATCAAAAACCTTTAAATTCGAGACTTGCAATTTTTCAACCAGTTGGTAAAGGGCAAAAAGTGTATCCAATTTCAAAGTCAATTGTGCGCAGAGTGTAGAAACTCGAATCGCATATTTTGAAGAGTGACCAATGTTTCCAGCAGGTGGTACTATCTAAAAGTTTATATAAAACTGGTTTTTTTTTTCAAATGACAAAACTTTTTGAGGTTCCTTTCCTAACTCCTAGTTTCGGTCTTTTCTGAGCAAGAAGGGGAGAAAACTCGAAAATTTTTGGGAAAGTCTCAAACCCAAAGTACATTATCTCATCAATTTTCGTCAAAATTCAGAATCTGTTTTTTTTTTCATCTACCCTAATTCATACTCTTTGCATTCAAAGAACCGAATAGCAATTTCTGATCAATTTCCCAATTTTAACCTCATAGTAGGCATAGTATTGCTGGCCAAAATCACGCTATGCTGGTTCAAAATTTTATAAATTTCCCAGTTTTATTCATTTTAAAATATTTCTTTAAATGTGAGTTTTAAAAAAAACCTATCGAAATATCGCCTAACTTGGATCAAAACCTGTAAAAATTTACCTCAAAATTTATTCAAGTGCCACAAAATTGTAAAATTTTTGCAGAATAATTTATGAATTTTTATCAGGATTTATAAAAATGCTGCCATTTAAACTGAGATTTTCACAAACTTGGTATTTCAATGAGAAATTTATTACCTAGAACTGAAAAATCTAAAGTAAAAGTAGAATTTTCAAAATTTCCGAAATTTTGATTGGAAATCGATTCCGATTGAAATTTTAAGCGTACCATATGGAATCAGATAATCAAATGGAAGGATCCTATAGAGGCAACATTTCCATATTTTGGTTTTTGACAAGGCCGGCATTAAAAAAGGGTTTTAAACAAATTTCTCCAGGGGGACAAACGACTCTTCCAGGGGGGAATTCCCCCCTGTAGCCAAGTCCTGCACAATGGTCAAGAACGGATTTCCAATACGATTTTCGGATCACAAAGGTCGAACCCGATTCATAGATCCATATCCGAGCTTCACACATCTTCATGGGGAGGAGTAGGAGATGCCACAATATTCCCAATTTTTATGATTTTTAGACATTTTTACCGTTTTTTGGAATGTTTCTGACCACTGTATAAGGTATAGAAGCGAAAAACCTAAATTTTTGGAAATTTTTCATCAATATTGGTCAATATAGGGGTATTTTTGAGTTTAAATTTGGGGCACTCCTAGTGATCGGATTTCGAAAGTAATGACATATTCGTGCTCAAATAGATCAAAATAATATGAAATCGATCCCAATTAACAAATTTTTCCAAGATGTTGTTTTGGTCTTGTTGTTCATTATACAAACTCTCATACTTCTCTCATTGAAAGCCTTTTTTTTTTTTGAAAAATTTACAGTTTGCAGTTACACTATGGATTAATTTTTCATAGATTCAAATTTGAATCGTAAATGTCAGCAACTTGAAATATATTCGACTCGCCTACGTCTACGAGCGAGTATACATATATTAGGTACGTTAATAATTATCCAGCGAATTTGATAGCGAGAAGGTACAATACAGGTTTTTTTCTCCTCCAGGCATAGAACAGTTTAATCTACGTCATATAATAACATAGACTTAACGATAACGTTCTCGGTTCTTCGAATTTCTGATATTGTGACGTCAATATTACATCTTAAAAAATCCCAAATGTAGAGTAGATAACGCCAATACATATGCAATTTTTACATTAACATCTTGCCAAAAGAAACCGGTTCAATTTTTTTATTTAGTTTTTTGCATATGCATCGTAAACATAAACACAACAGCTCAAGAAACGTCGATAAATATTACAGGTACCAGTAGTTTAGAATTTTATACCACGGACATCATTTTGTAAAATTTTAGTTCGACGAAAGACGGGAAAATATTATGTAGAAAGTTTCTCCTCATTTATGATTGAAATGAATAGCTAATTACGAAATAAAGTCGACGTTATGGGCAAGGAGTTTTTTCGACGGAAATACAATTTTATTCAATTTTTCAACACAAAATATAAAATTTCTTTTTAAAAAAAGTCATTGGGTTTGTAAATTTTTCGACTAAAATTGCGATTTTGCCATTCAACTCGCAAAATTGGTTGAATAATAATTTTAAAAAACATGAAAAACGAGAAAAATACTCAAATAGTAATCAAAATCATAAAAGTAAATATAGATGATGTGTTTTTGAAACTGAGAGATTCCTCCGAATAAGGATCCTCAAGTTGAAAATGGCATAATTCATTTTAAAAGAACGGATGAAAAAAGGTCAAAATTAATAGTTTGTTCCTTTTTAAATACTCTTGAACCTAAAGTGAGTTTCCGAATGTAAAACTTTTTATATTTTACTAAAATGAATAAATTTAAAAATTAAAATTGGATGCCCTTATTCCATGGAATTTTTTCAACTTTTGAATTCAGCTCGAATTTCTCTGTTTTGACAATAAACATGATAAATAATATTCATTAAACTCAAAACACGAAATTTTTAAAATGTTGAAAAAATTCATTATTTCTTATCGATTGATCTGAAATTTTCAGGGGAGGTAGGAGAAGGTTTAGGGATCCTACTATAAAAATTTCAGCTAAATCTGTCAACAAATAACGAAATTTGCACTTTTTCATCTCGTGTTTAGTGGTATTAAATCCGAGTCGAATAGGCCTAGATTTAAAATACTTAGTTTGTCTATACATAATAAACGACTTGTACAACGTTATGCATCATTTTTTGCAAAAAAGTTATCATGAACATAAGGTTCTTTTTTCAGGGAATCCCATAATTACTTATGCTATAAAATGAGTAATGTTTTTATAAAACGTCCAAAAAAATGGTTCGATAATTTTCCACAAAAATAATATACCAAAAATTGATAAAATGTCGAACAAATCGGATAAAGTCGGATATAAGTAATTTTTTTTTTAAATCTAGTCGAAATGTTGAAAATGCTCATAATACGAATAACTGGATACGTCTGCCAGAGAATTGAGTAAAAATTTCTGAAAACATCTCGTAAATGTGATACGAATACTATTTCCAAGTAAAATGAAGAAAATTCATTAAATTCTTATAAAAATTGCATAAAAGTATTACCGGTCCCTGATATTGCGAGAAAAAACATAGAATTTATTCATCATGAAAATATAAGCACTGAAAATGACTCGATTGTAAAAAAATTCAATGTGTTTCGACAGTTTTTTCAAAAGTTAGAAAAACAGACGACTTCTCGCGAAAATTAGGTGAAAATAATGCAATAATCAACGAAACATTATTAAAATTAAGCAAAAAAATCATAAAAATCGCTCAAAATTACCTTCAAAATTTCTGATAATATGAACCTCAAAAGGTCAACTAAACATTCAGAAAAATCGATAAAAATGCCATAGAAATTCATATCGTACGGAAAAATTTACGGAAAAAATTACTAAAAATACATATTACAATTTTTTCCAAAGTCCTAGAAATTGCAAAATTGCTGAATCCGCAAAGAAATTGTGAAAAGGTGATAACATAACAAAAAATTGACGAAACATAATAATAAAAATGAACGAAAAAACGACGAAAATTGCTTAGAATTATTGCGAAAATATGAATAAAATGGTTCAAAATTCGAATAAGCCAATAGGTAAAAATGATGTAAAAACTTGAAAATTCATAGCGTACCTATCGAAAAAAAATTGTTTGAAATTTAAAAAAAAATTGATATAGTCATGAAAACAATTTCAAAAGCGAGAAAAATGTCGAATTTTCATGATCGTTAAAAAAAATTAAAAATTATCGAAAATTGTCGTAAAAATTGCTGAAATTAATAATCATAAAAGAAATTAAAGGAACACGACGTAAAAGCTGATAAAACGTTGAAGAGAATTGTTCAAAAATACTTAATAAATTAAAAAATTATTCCCAATGTAAGAAAAATGGCTAAATTTAAATAAAAATTTCAAAAACAGTAATGCAGAGATTGTAAAAATGAGTAAAAACTCACAAAAATTACTCAAATTATCATAAAAATGCTAAAAATACATATAAAAAAAATTCCAAATTCTCAAAATAATTGCAATGATAAAGCATGGATGAAATCGACCAAAATGTAACAATTATTTTTCAATCTTCGTGAATTTTTTTTTAGAGCAAACGTAACTACGAAATACATATCTCATGAAAACTGCAGACAGAGTGTCTAACAAAATCTCAAACCCCAAAAGAAGGACTTTGGACTTTAGAAGGACCTTGGAAGGACTTTCAGCATGACCTTTTCAAAATTAATATTGTACAACCCCCCCCCCCACCCCCACCACCAAAAAAATTCAAACTCATTTTAGGAGGACAAATTTTTTCTGTTTAAAAATACCTCATTGTTTAAGATGGAAGAGAAGAGTTTTTACCATGATTTCGAAAAAAAAAGTAAATTCACTGAGCCTAAGCGAGGCGAAGGCGAAATTTTTTGAAAAAAAGGACATCCAGAATCTAAAAATTTCTTCATTAGGTAAAATTTGTGCTTTTTTCCGTGTTTTGTTTAGACTTTCAAAAAAAACAATATCTATGGACCCGTTCCTGATTTCCTTCCAAAAAATCAAAACATTTTTGAAAATTGCAATCGAGATCGTTACCTCCTTTGATAAGTGAGCACAATTTTTTCACTTGAAAATATTAATTGCCTAGGCTGGGAAAGGAAGAAGTTTGATACCATTATTTTGAAAATAAAATTGTGTAAATTTACTGAGCCCGAGCGAAGCGAGGGCTAATTTTTTTGGAGAAAAGAGCATTCAAAAGCTGAACTTTTTTCAGGCACCCATATCATCTTTCATCATCTCACACAAAGTTGCCACTAGCGACATTTCAAATATTAGTGATTTATTTTAGCTTTTGGCGGGTGAGTCTCAAAATTTGAAATGGGAAGGACTTTTTACTCAATATAAGGACTTCGGAAAGACCGGAAGAACCCTTCAGCCAATATAAGGACCGGAAGGACTTGCTAGACACCCTGGCATCAAAACAAATTGCAAAATTGTTTTCAAAAATCACAAAAATTACACAAAATTAAAGAAAAATTAATTTTAAAAAATGAAGGAATTATATACCTGACATTTTGAACGATTCAATAATCTCTCAATTTCGTACTAATTACCGAATTTAAAACAATATTACTTTCTTTCAATTTTCAATATTTGAATCTTTAGACGACTTCACGATTTTTATATGCATTAAAAAAAACTACCCCAAAAATTTCAACAATGAAAAATTCAATCGATGAGGAAATTTCTGAAATCATGATTTTGATTTTTCTGAACACATTTTATGGAAAATTCTCAAATTTCAATACTTCCAATCCAAAGGTTTTGAAATTGACATTTTCCAAGGGAAGGGATCAAATACGACGAGCGACGTAGGTAGGTAGGTACTTCTAGTAATTCGTATTAATGTATGTATTTCATTATCTTGGTGAATATGATGATGATATTTTTTATAAAATTCAATCACTATTCGTTTTTTTTTAAATTTTTACCTTGAACGATCGAATCGCTCTTGCTTTTTGCTAATTCTAGAATAAATTTTCCTTCTGATCTTGAAAATAATTTCTTGGTCGCGAAATATTCATTAAATTATCATATTTTCCATCCTTCTACGCGATGTTTACAAAGTAGATACAACATATTTATTTACGTGTTTCAAACAAATACTCGTGTTTTTTTTCATTGTTTACGGAAATTCAAGTAGAAGGTAGGTAAGGCAACTCACAATCTATTAATTATACGTAGTTCTTCGAAGATTCAATTTCTTCAAACGTACGTTTACCTACTCTCGTCAACTTGTATATCTGTATAGGCTGGCCATAAAACACACTTGCTACATATACAATGTACATATATATGAAATAATGGCTAGTTTCTACAGCTTGGCAAAAAAAAAATCATCCTATACGCTTGGTATTTGACATTCGTGAGTCGAAAAAAATAAATCACGATAAGTATAAGTGTAACCTTCGAAAAAACCATCCAGCTTGTAGAAACATCTCAACATGGAGTAACTTTGGAATCTCGCAAAAAATTCAAAACAGTCGAAAAATTTTCACAAAAACAGCCGCACGTTGTTGATGTTATCGTTTTTTTTCGAGTTATTTTTTTCGGAAGAAGAAATGTCGCATAAAACACAACATCGAACGATGGAACCGGAAAAACAACTCTTCTTCTTTCCTCTTCTACCCAATCATTGGCTATATTCCGGATTATTTGCATCTTCAAACACCCGTATAAGCGATTCGTATACGTACGCGATATGTATTACGTACGTGTAATTTTAAATGTCAAAAAATCGTTTTTTTTTTGCAATACTTATGCTAATCCAAGAACAGTTGTAAAAGTTGAAAAAAAAACACGTCTGAAAAGTAGAACCTCAATTTATTTTGTATCTCGATACGAAGGGAGCTGCGAAGATGCTGCTGCGGTCGCAGCTCTTTGAAAAATTATACTTCTGCTGCGCCCAAACCGCTTTCAATCGAGGTGTGTATTACAACTTCTCTCCGGCGTCATTAGCATTTGGAAATACCTAGCTCTTTGTACGTTTCTTTTCCCAGAATCGATTTATGGCACGGTTTGAAAAATCATTATAGCAAACGAGATGTATAATTGCAAGATTGAGATGAAGATCAGACCAGCGATGATTTTCAATATTCGAATTCAGTCGTTCGTTTTCAAAACAAATTTGCCAAATTGAAAAATTTTCAAGGTAATTTTCATTTTGTACAGGTTTAGGAAAATGTTGCTCTCAAAATAGCAAAAAAAGAAGGGATTTATAGAACTTCGTACTTATTTTGCTTCAAACGGAACAATTCAATTGCAAACAGATTTTTCAGATCAAAAGCTTTTTATATATAATTATTAAAAAGAAAAATGTTCATTATTTTAAAATCTTTATAGCAGGAAGTCCACTATATCTCAGGAATCATTTTCCCAGACTTTTCCAGGTTTTCCAGACTAATTTTCGAATTTTTCCAGAGGAGGAGGGGGGGGGGGGTAATTTTTCACGTGACGTACTTACATTCCGAATTTTGCATAAGAATGATACAAAATACATCGATTTTTTTTCAAAATTACTAGGAACTTTTTACGAAATTTTTAGATGCACCTCTTTGGGTCTAAAAAAAGATTCAAATTCAATTCTGAAAATTTTTGAACCCATCCAACTCCCCCTCACCACAAAAATTTGAAAATTACATTTGAATTCATTACCTACAGAAAAAAATTCAAATAAAAAGGAAAAACTAAGTATTCCAACAGAAAATTAAGTTTTGAAAATGAAATAAATTTTTCATAACTTACGTGTATAATGTACACCATTATACCTTTGTTGCCAGTTGCAAAAAGTACGTCTTTATGAGCGACCAAAATTGTAGGGCTATAAAGTAATTCAAACTCCCTAGTGTCATAATGTAAACTTTATGCAACGGTTTTTCGTAAAAGTTGATCATTTGGCTACACTGTTTTTTTGTAAACATAACATAACAGATAAGAGAATAGAATTTGTTTCTGCTTGCGAATTTTGGAATTTTGTAAATTTATCACGTAATTTGTTAATGAATTAAAAAAATCCGTGAACATATTAGTGAAAAATGATCAAAAAGAACATAGTGATGGTGAATTTCATAAAATTACGTTAATTAGTTGACCGGTAAATTGAATACAATTGCTAAATGGCAGAAAAAAGTTCAATCACCAGTCTGTAAAGTATTCTATGAATCGTAATAAATGATGAATATGTTTAATTGTTTTCTTCAAAATCGGAATCACGAATCGCTCGTTTATTTTTTAATGAAACCATTGAAACCTTGAAACTGTTTCATTTTGCTACCTGTTTATTTTGGTCGCCGAAAAGACGCACTGTTTGCATCTAAACAACAAAGGTACAATGATGTACTATATACACGTTCGTTATAAAAAGCACGTTACATAACTAGATTAAAGAAGTGAGTGATTATAAACTCGTGCAATTACAGCTCTCGCCTTCGGCTCGCGCTGTAACTTTACACTCGTTTATAATCACCCACTTTTTTAACCTAGTAATGTAATGTACTAATGCCAGGGTGTTTACTAAATCAAGCGAATAAAAATTCTGATTTTTCCTAGCTAAAAATTCAAAAATTTCTTCACCCCTTCCCCCCTCCCTCCAAAAGAGAAACACATGCCTCAAATTTATAAATTTTCACAATCTCCGAAAGCGAGGGCGAAAATTTTTGCAAAAACAAATCATCAAAAGATAAAAATTCACCACTTTTTCCTCATTCATGTTTTCCAAAACATGATCAATAAATTCGAATTCCATTCCATTCCCTTCCCTTTTTTTCAACATTATCTCATCACAGCTCATCGAAAAGTTTCCAAAAAACTTAAGATTTTAATTTTTGAACAAATTCTGTAGAAAGAAAGAGTGATGGACAAAGACATGCATTTTGAATATCAAATTTATTGTACATTATGATCACCAAAAAATTATGAATAAAAAAATCAGATACAAGATGCAATAATTTGGTCCGGGAGGAGCGAGGGCGAAATTTTTTGAAAAATTTAGAATAAAAAAAGCAAAGAAACACTTTTCTAAATGATTTATCCTTTTTTTGGATTTTCGAAGAATTCCGGAGAAAATTCCAAAATTCCCTGACTTTTCCAGACCACCAAAATTCCCCGACTTTTCCCGGATTTCCAGAGAATGGACACCCTGTATAGTTAACAAGGTGCGACGCCATCAGCTAAAAATGCGCTGTTTAATGTTGTTTTTGAATACTCATGTCATTTCGCTCGCCTCATTTCCTTTTTTTTTTATTTTGGTGTTTCGTGGTTTACAATTGGCTGCACTGGTACGAAAAATTTTCTTCATAATTTGTTTCCGATTATTGGAAAAACAAAAAAAAATTCGTGAAATTTTTCAGCGATAAGATAAAATCAACTCGAATTCCATAAATTTGAATATCACAATTGATTCGCGATTAGCTACACTGATTAGGGGAAATTTTAAGGAAATTTTCAAAATTCTCTTCAGAAATTAAAAAAAAAAAAGGTAAAATTACCCGGCGTAAAAATAATTAATTCAGCGCCAGCGAAAATTTCACAATATTGGAATTTCGCGATCTGCGACTTTTGGACTCCCTGGTAGCAAAATAAGTTTTAATCTGAGATGGATGGCGATGGTTCAGAGAGATCTAGAAACTCAAACTGGAGTCTGCGTCATAGGCGCAACCAGAAATTGTGTAAGAGGCCTCAGATTTTGAGAAAAAATCTGTTATTTCAGTGGGACTGGAGTAGTTGGGGGTATTTTCAGTGGGCAAATAATATACCTACAGATTTGAGCGAAGAAAAATTGAAAAATGGGACATTGACTGAGAAATTGATAATTTTTGACCGAAAAATCAGTGAATAATCATTAATTTTCAATGAAAATTATGCAATTGTTGCTAAACGAAATTCAACCGCGGGAAATTTCTCGCGAGGAATTGTTCGCGGGAAATTGACGTGATACCCTCAAATTTCACCTTTTTAGTGTTGTTCCATGAATCTCACGCCAGTTTGTCTAGCTTAAAAAAACTAAAAAAAACGTATTTTTTCAAAAAAAGAGTGCTATTTGGGAATCCCCAGCTCTACTCCCCTTCCATCTAGGGGGACTCAAATTTTTTTGGGTACTCTCCGATAATGACCCAACAACCCCGCCGAATTTTCTCGAAATCCGAGGTGTGTTTTTTTTCACACTCCACCCTAATATATGCAAGAAAAAAAAACGAACAAAAAATCAAAAACGAGCCCGACAATTTCTTTTTTTAAAAAATCAAATCGAAAATTTCTTATTGAAATAGATAGGTACACAGAAAAGAACAGATGGATGGAAGCAGGCATTTGAGGAGAAGACAAAAATACGAAAAGTTTCTGACTTATATAAAATTTTCTTCATTTTTTCTGACTTGACTTCAAAATTTTACAGATTTTCTAAAACCGAGGTCATCACTTTTGCAAATTTGTTAAATTCTAACGTAACTTTTCCACCTAAAAAAAAAAATTGCCCAAAGCCCTTCAATTCAATCAAGCATCAACCATGTGTCTACCGATTTTTCAAAGTAAAATTTCGCGACTTTTTTGAAGGTAGATATCAAGTATCAACCTCTCAATTTGCCCCTCCCCCTCCCCCAATTCCCCTCAAAAATAAAAAAAACAACGAGATCAAATTTATTACAAGAAAAATTCATTCACGGAAGAAAATACGTCTTTAATTTTTAAAAAAAGTCAATTTTTCACAAAAATTTTCTAAAAGTGAGTCATTTTATGTTAAAGAAACTGCCCGAGCGAAGCGAGGGTGAAAATTTTAACGAAAAATCATGTTAGAACGGATAAAATTGTTAATTTTTAACACAATGGAAAGCTGGCATGACATGGGCTGATATAGATTTCACGGATTTTGACCCTAAAATTGAGAAATAAATTCATGGGAAGTGTGAAATATTAGCAGATTACCAATACATTGATGTAATTATTTGGCCCAAGCGAAGCGAGGGCGAATTTTTTTTGAAGAATTTATTTTAAAAAATGGCAAAAAAGAGACAAATTTCCAAATAATTTCTCCTTCTGAATTTTTTAAAAACATCCCAGTGAAAATTCCAAAATTCTCTGATTTTTTAAAATTTTCCCGAGAACGGACACGATAAGGTTACTCCCTTTGAAAATCCCAATCATGATCGCTACTAAGTCTCCCACAAGAACATTATTTTTTCCGCTTCAAAATATTCAATTGTCTGAAATACATAGATGGGAAGAAGGTTTATAATTTAAAAATGGGGTTTAAAAATTCATGAGCCCGAGTGAAGCGAGGGCGAAAATTTTTCGAAAAAATGTTCAAAAAGGTGAAATTTCTTTACTTTTTCGTTTTGTACAAAACGAAAAAAAAATTAAGTAATTTCGGAAAAATTCGCGACTTTTTATGAATTTTGGGTCAATTTCGCGACTTTTGAGATCGGTAGACACCCTGATCATGCCCTTCAAATGCACCGAGTTAATCATAAAAATCTGAAAACTCGACAAGTAAGCTTTACATTGGAGGTCAGAAAATGAAATTCGAACATTTCTCAAATTACTTTCCACTTGCGAATTTTTCAAAAGATATCTAGCTAAAGTACCATTGTACAATGTAGTGCTATTAATTCCAAATTTAATACACGAATCGATAAAATACTAACAGAATAGGTAAATATTCATTCAAATTCAGCAGTTAGAACAGGCTTCAAAAAAGGTCTTTTATCAAGGTAAAAAAGCGAAACAAAAAAAAAATATTCAAGCAATATTTTTCTTATCAAAAACCCACGAAAATACAGAGGTAAGATAATATAGAAAACCGATTTAATTTCTACTTCATTACTATTTTCTTTCATCCAAATTATCGCTTACAACACATCGCACACTTTTATCGATGAAAATCATTTCCGAAACTCGAGTTTTTCACAATACTTTGCAAGAGCTAAAAATCGAATACTGAGATAAATGTTCGAGGTTACTACATTACCATTTCGATAATAAAAAAAAATACTAGATTTTGTTTTTCATTAAATCTGTCACCCACTTCGCCTCCTTGCCAACGTTTTTTTCCTCTTCTGCTATCGAAGACGTCATCGCTTGTTGTTGACGATACCGATGATACTGGATCAGTTGCATAAGATTTGTATAAATAGTGTCATTGGTTAGTATTTCGAATACATACATCGATTGACAGTCTTACTGAGTAGTTATCTCGATTCTTTTCATTTTTCTGTTCAATTAACGTGTGAATTACTTCATCACCAAATCATCATGTCGAAATTCATCTCGGTAAGTGTTCGTAGTATTTTCATATAACAAATATTTATACCTGTAGACATTACTTTTTCGCAAGTTCACCTTTTTTTTTCAATTTTCATATTAGCTTTATATTATTTTTAAATTAAAAATTTGCGTTTTCGTTTCAAATATCTCCTGCTTATTGATCAAATGCTTGAATTCGTGATTATTACGTGACTGAAATTTGATGATTTTTTAAAATTTAATTTCATCTATTGTCGCTGATTTAAAAAAAAAGTATTCGATTCTATCGAATCAATTACAAGAAACGTGTTTTTTTTCGAGACATATTATATTTGAAGTGATGCATCAAAAAATTTCATAAAATCAAATCAAATCTTATTCGATGAGAAAATTTCAACCCGGTACGAAGTTTGAAAAAAAATATTTCATTGATAAAAAAAATTCATACAAAATGGGATTTTTATTTGATGAATTCCAAAATTCTAAGAAATTCCTCCTAGCTGCTATAAAACAAATAGGTAATAGTTATCTCATCCCCTTTATAACTTTCAACAAAACACGTTATTTTTTTTACAGATTTTATTCTGTGCCTTGTTCTTGGCCACCATCGCTTTACAAGTATTCGGTAACCCCGAACCACAACACCACGGCGGCGGCGGCGGTTATGGTCATAATCAAGGTCATAATCAGGGTCATAATCAGGGTCATAATCAAGGACATAATCAAGGTCATCATCAAGGTGGTCATGGAGGTGGTCATCATCAAGGATGAGGTCATAATCAAGGTGGTCATCACGGGCGTTAGAGTAACCAAACTACCATCTTTCAACTCTACATCTCTTGCCCTTTATCGTTTCATTCCAGAGAAATATTGGATGAATATTTTATCGTCAGCATGCTGCACATATTGCATTTTTTAAACTGTACCATAAATTTTATGTTATTTCGTAAGGCTCATTTTATTTATTTTTTATCAATAAATTGTTGATCAACATACTTAATGCATGATTTTATTTTTCTAATATATACTCGTATGTTGGTATAATTTACAAGTGTAAAAAGAAAATCTTCGAAACAGAGAAATTTAGTTTATTGGTAAAAAAAAAGTTGAATAAGTAAATGCATTTCAATTGAAATCAATAACTACCTATGCGAATTTTGGACAAGAAAATGAACGGATATTTAAATGAGAACATCAACGTGACCAACATTTTTTTTCGTGAAATAAATAAATTTTCAACCAAAAAAAATCAATGGTCAACGAAATGATTCACAAATTATCAATTTAACACTCAATTCACTGAAAATTATCATAAAAAATATAAAATTTATAAAACGTTGAAAAAATGGGCAAATTCAACAAATCGTGATTTGCAACTACGAGTAAAAAAAATAAACGAGAACGTGAACTCGACTGATGTAAGTATAACAAAGGTAGATCATAATTTCTCATGAATAACATTTTCACAACCATCAATTTGAGCGATTTCTTTAGTTAAAAACACATTTCTGGTCGAAAATAACTCCTCACTCCTCGATATGCTAAAATAATATATAACCAGGCCAAAAAAATATTAATGTGAAGAACTTTTCAATCTAGTAACATATTTTTAAAATGGAATACGAGTAATTCCCTTCCCTTGGCATCATAAAATATTTCCGAATAATTTCCATTTCGACGTCGAATTATACGTAATACAATGATCAGTGCATGTTTCGTTGTCTACAGCGAAATCCCAAGGAGTAACACTGCAATCACTTTGGAAATTTAAGCACAACATAATTTTCAATCCCAAGAGGCTGCGAACAATTTTATTTCCACATAAAACAAAATACAAATGCACAGTGCGGCTATTCTTGAAATTCTTTATCCGAGTTATTTTTGCTATTCGTGTTATTTTTTTTGACAAGTGGCATTCTTGAAACTCGTTATCTTCTTAGACCAATATGGTCTAAGGTTATCTTAGGTTATTCAGCTCTATGTTTACAATAAATAACGAAGATAAAGACCCCAAAAATTCATTTAAAAATTGTTGGCCAGTAAAAAGTGAAGATGAAAACAAATTTCATTGGTCATTTTATCAAAAAATTGGGTTTGACGAATTGATAACGAGCAGCAAAATGCGAATTTCAAGAATCGACTTTATTATAGATGCAAATAACGCGAATAGTGATGATTTTTTAATTACGTGAATAGCACAAATAACTCGGATAAAGAATTTCAAGAATAGCCGCCCAGAGCCGGTTCGAACACAATTTGGGGGGATGAGGTTCGAAAATGCCGACCAAAAAATTCAAAATTGCCGACTAAAAATTTAAAAATATCAATCCTGCTCATTCCTGAAAATTTTTCTCTAGGTAATTTCTTTGTACATAGGTAGTTGAAAAAACCTATGAAATTGTTCATTAGTTCAAGTTCCGAGCGAACGAGCTAAGCGAGGAGGGAAAATTTCAATAAAAATTACGAATGTACTTGCTTGATTAAAAAAATAATAGTTTTAATGTGAAAATGAGAGAAATGAATTTGGCCCGAGCGAAGCGAGGGCGAAAATTTTGGAAGACCAAATTTGATGGTGCATTAAATAATACAGTCATTTTAGGTCTGAATCTCAAAAAAAATTCTTGGAAAGCTGGATTTTACATTATTTGTGTAGAATGACTACCGAAACAACATGCTAAAATCCCTGCAAGAGGGTAAAAACCACCCTCAAAACCAGTTTTTCGCGGTTTCCGACGAAATGAAAGATTTAATCAAACAATGTCAAGAGTGGAAGTTTTTTCTACATTGAATTTCCTATAGAAATGTTATGAAACTTTTTTCAAAATTTCCACTTTTCATCTATTTTGGAGGAGGTTGAAAATTACGAGTTTTCCAAATTCTTAATTTCTTCCACTTTACGAGATTATTCGATCTTTTAGAAGAAAAAAGATGAGAATAAAATTATTTTAAAATTTATTTATTTGTTTTTTCAGTGTATCTACCTATGATTAAATTTCAGTAGGAATTAATTCAAATAGGCAATCAAATTCATTTTCTTAAGACTTGCCTCCAAAAAAGTAAAATCTTTAGGCAAATGAAGCGTTCTACGAAACAAAAATATAATGATAAGAACCGTACTTAATTGTAGAAATTGAAATTCCTTTCTGCATATAGCAGTCAAAATTTTTCTAAAGTCACTGTATTTTTGGTATTCACTTGCGAAGTTGAAAGTTGAAATCTTTATTCAGAAATGAAATTTAATTCTCCACAATTTTGGTTCCTATAATTTTTTTTGGAGGGAAGTCCTTAGAAAATGAACTTGATTTCGCAAAAATTACATACAAGACTTCTTCGTCTCAAAACGGCGACGTCTCCCTAATTGTTTATCTATGGGACCTATGGGAGTCAACTTATGAGGTACAAAGTACTTTTTCTATTTGATTTTTTTAAATGTGAAAATAACATTAAATTCATATTCACTATTCAGTGATGTCGAATGGTCGATTAATGTACAATTAACTCCAACCACGTTAAATTTGCTCAATTTCATGTCCAAATTCATAGTTTTAAAGACTAGCGCCTCAACTTTCACCCCCCCCCCCCCCCAATACGTGCCAGTACTAAATTTTTTTACATCGACTGAAATATAATCATAGGTAGATAGGTACCATATTTTCATCTTACCATCGTTAAAATTTGCCTTACCACCATTGTTATTTCCACGAAAATCATCCTGTCCCCCCCTCTTTTCCCCTTACCCTGTTCCTCGCCCCACATTTGCCTGCTCGTAAATACTGAGGGGTGCCTTCTATCTGAAATTCGATGTAAAAATAATTTTATTCTTATATTTTTTCTTCTAAAAGGTCGAATAATCTCGTAAAATGGAAGAAATTAAGAATTTTGAAAACTCGTAATTTTCAACCCCCTCCAAAATAGATAAAAAGTGGAAATTTTGAAAAAAGTTTCATAACATTTCTATAGGAAATTCAATGTAGAAAAAACTTCCACTCTTGACATTTTTTTATTAAACCTTTCATTTCGTCGGAAACCGCGAAAAACTGGTTTTGAGGGTGGTTTTTACCCTCTTGCAGGAATTCCCGGACACTTGCGGGGTGCAAATTTTAGTATGTTGTTTAGGTGGTCATTCTACACAAATAATGTAAAATCCAGCTTTCCAAGAATTTTTTTGAGGTTCAGACCTAAAATGACTGGACTATAAAACAATGTTTTAAATTACCTAATAATCTTGAATAAAAAATCGGCCGACTTTCACTTTAAAATTATTAAAGGATAAATACGATCAGGTCGAGCGCAGCGAGGCCAGAGCTTTTAAAAAATTTGATTTCCAAACATCGAAAATGAGTTTTAAGGAGAAAAAATTAAATAAAATTAATAGAAACAATTTTGAGCAAAAACACAAAAAAAATCACTTTTGTAGGAATTGGTTCATTTTAAAATGATGGAAGGAAAAATTCAATATGGCCGAGCTCAGCGAGGCCAAAATTTTTGAAAAATTTTGATTTCAGGAATAAGTAAACCCATTAAAAGTTACCAAAAGACCACAATTTCCGTTCCGTTCGTAATACATTCATATTCTTTTTTATTTTTATCAAAAAATAAAATTGAGGTATTTTTCATTACTTATGCTACAAAATTCCCAAATTTTTTTTGAATTTGCCAAAATTTTCAAAATTTTACCCAATTACCTGAAATGTCCGAAATTTTGCCGAAATTGCCGACTGGATACCGACTGGGGGGAATTACTCCCCCCACCCCCCCCCCATAGCACCGCCCCTGCAAATGCATAAATGCTCCACCTGAGAAACTGCCAATGCATGAATTTTGTCACAACGTTGGCTTTGAAAATTTTACATCTATAATGACTTTCATCAAGATACTGTGGGAACAAAAATACCTATCCAAGATATTCCAAACATGTAGTCCAAATTTCAAACTCATTTTCAAAAATAATAATAATACCTTCAAAAACTCTAAATAATAACTTGTAGCCCAGTGTAATTAGACAAAAAAATGCCGAAGTACGGGAATAATTCCGATCCAAGGTTTTTTTGACTTAATTGATTCAGGACACTGTACCAAACAATATGGTAAGACTTTCTGGTCCCCAAGAGGTGCCGGAAACCCCTGAGGGGGGTTAAATCCCCCAAAATGAGTTTTTTGATTTTAACTCGGAAAAAACGTCATTTTTCAAAAGATTAGTTATGTACAATATTAATCTACGTTAAATTTGCTACAAAATAGCTCTCTTCAGGGTCTTCACTTTTAATATAAAACATTTTCTGTTGAGAGATATTAACGTGTTGAGCCCGAGCAAAGCAAGGGCGAAAATTTTTGCGGAAAAGAACCTTCGAAAGATAAAAATTCACCTCTTCCCTTTCATTCAGGTTTTCCAAAAGGTGGCCAGTAATTCGGAATTCTTTTCTATTCCCTTATTTTTTTCAAAATCGTGGACTAGAGCATCGCGGCATTTTTTCTTTCATCACATCACAACTCATTAAAAAGTACGATTTAAAAAAATTATATTTTACATGAATTCTCTGTAGAAAGAAAAAGTGTAAATTGCCACCGAGCGTAAAAAGTTTATAATAAAGTAAGCAAAGAAACACTTTTCCAAATAATTTTTTTTTGGATTCGTAAAAAATTCCAGAGAAATTCCAAAATTGTCTGACTTTTCCAGGTTTTCTAGAAAATGGGCACGAAAAAATTATCGAACGAAAATTATTCACTCTACGATTAATTTCTTGTTCCCCTCCAGCAATAAAGTCAGTCAAAAAAATCATCAGGAAAAAATTACTTTCATAATTAAATTTTCTTTGGTGAATTTTTGTTCGGGTATCTTCAATTTTCAAATTTAAAAAAAAATTCATCACAAAGAAACAACTCATTTTCATAGTCAAATTTTTTTTGCTGAAATTCGTTTCAGAAGCCCCTTTCAATTTTGAAATCAGGAAAAAAATTAGCAGAAAGAAATCGTTAATTGATCGAGGTATTGTCCGTCCAAAATAGCTTGAGCCAAATTGTGTCAGTTTCCTTATCAAAAAGCAAACAAAATTTTGATTTTTTCCCATTTTAGAGCAATTCTATTTTTAGCTTTCGTATAACGAAACTGTCACAATTTGGTTCAAGCTATTTTGAACGGACGATTAAAAACATATTTTGAACGATGTTTTTTAAGGGAAATTTACCTATTCAATTTTAAAAATGGGCAACATATTCATCTAGTTTTTTTTTCTACAATTGGCGGTAGAATTAATCAAATATATTTGGCCTTCTACGTAATCTATGCTAGACATTTACCACCCTCGTCCACTCGAAAAATCAAATAATTTTCAGTTATGAATTCTTTAAACAAAATGAACAAAACCACAATTCTTTTAATCACTACTGAAACGTGATAAAAATGGTAAAATCGCGTAATTATCGCACTATTACACCCGATATTATTACCTCGTTTGACCTTTCGCCCACTGCTTCTATTTTCCAACGATATTGCTTCATTACAAACGAAGACGTCATTACCTATATCTATGACGAAAAATGACACTGAACCATCTTCGCTGCATTCGTTTAAATAGCACCGTGGGTTAATACCCCAACTACATACTTTATCGAACAATAACACCGTGCAGTTATCTTGACCTATCCACGTAATTTTTCAATTTGCTTAAAATTTACTAAAATAATAACAACTCATCATGTCGAAAATCATCTCGGTAAGTGTATTTTTTTAATATTAATTATTTTTACGGCCTAAACTATTTAATATAATAATTCATTATTCTTTAACCATCAAATTAAAAATGAACTTTCAAATTGATTAACAATTTTTTACCAATCATTTCGGGTTTTCCCTTAAAATTATTTTACGAGAAATGAAACTTGAAAAAAAAACTCGAGTTTAGCCTCCAGGTAAATTTTAAACACGATTCAAATCAATTTTAATTTTCAAAATTTTCAACCTTCAATCAAATCCTAATTACTTTCTCGATTTTATTGATAGGTACTGCACGAAATACATATATACCAAGTATAACCAAGCATCGATTTATTTCAATGATTAACAATCTTTATTTTTTTGAAAAATGGAATATCATAAAAACATTGTGTCTACTGCATCTAAAGAATGAAAATTCTTGCTATTTTCTAGATCTTTCTGGGCATTTTTATGCATTTTTTCTTGCTTCGAATTTGTCCGAAAAAGAACCCCCTTTTTATCCTTCCATTAAAAAAATTCTAGAAAAGAAAAAAATGTTGGAAATTCTTGCTTTTTAAAGTAAAATCATTAAAATTTTCGCTATTTTCTGGTT